>JAXQQM020070580.1:0-114033 GCA_034641835.2 Pinus albicaulis
TGTGTTAGCTCCCCGTAATTCGGCAGATTGGTGAGACCAAAAATTCTGAGAGGACACTTGAACCACTTTGGGATTCTAGGATCTAGCCCTCCTAAATCCGGAGAGGGATCTCTCCAATAAAGTGCAAAGATTGATTTATCTTTAAATCTTTTATGGGTATGATATTAGGCTATTTATGAAGACCGAGGGTTTTTGTTTGTTTTAGATGGTTGAGCATGATTATTAGTTGAGTGGAAAGTCATAAATGGAAAGAGTTTCAAAGGTATGAAGTTGCAAGCAATCAGAACAAGCTTTGGCTGATAAGATAGATATAATGGTGGTTTTTAGTCCATTGGGCTATGGAGTCATAATAGGGCTTTAATTGTGCAACAATTTCAAGAGTGGTCCAAGGGGAAACTCATCTATATCACAATATCAATGAGATTAAATGATGGAATGGAAACAATAAAAGTGTTGGAGGGGTGGAAATAGACACTAATTTCCAATAGGATTTAACAGTCTATCTAAACAAGAAAAGCCTTTCAAGTAACTGTTTAAAACAAACCAAAGGGCAAGGCTCACCATAAACCTTTTTGGGCAAGCTCGTATTAAAGCTAAATCAATAGACAAACAATCCAGTAATCCACATAATTACTTTTATAAAGGATGAAAACACATAAGAGAAACAAAGTGCAACTTAAGATCAAATAAGATACTTTTAAATCTAGTCTGCTTTCAGCATACACTTAGGGAAACTTTCAGAATTTACCTTTGGAGAAAGAAGCTAGAAAACAGGGCACACCATCACTTTTCTAGTCTAACTTTACTAAGAAGATAATGAAAATATCATTCAAGAAAGATGTTTAAAGCAAACAGTAGGACGAGGGAACGCCAGCATTCCTAACTGCTTAAACTATATTGAATCATTCCTAAATAAACAAATTGGAGGAAAACATTTAGATAAAGCTTATCAGTCAAAGAAGGGTACTGTAAACAGTAAGTCCTAACTCTATGCTTGCTATTATTTATCAGATAATAATGGACAATATGGCATACATGAAAGGGAAAACAATTAACATAGAAAGAGGCACTTCACCAGTGATATAGACCAGGATCCCAAGAATCAGCTTGTATATTGATGTGAATCCAGTTACAATCTTCAAGTCAAATGTTTCAGTTCAGCAATCATCTTCACTTCTCAGCCTAACTTATTTGATTACAAACAAAGCTTCAAGAGCCTTTGAACAATATTTGCATGTATAAGTTTCGAGCACAAGTATATTTCAAAGTTCTGCAACCAACCCTTTACATTGAGCTCCTCAAGAAGATTTTATAGAAGAAATGAGGAGGTCAGATGAGATAAAAGATCTTTCTAGTTCAATTAATACAGATTTAATGCTTCTCGGCCTTTGAAGGGCTTGATGGAGAAGTTTACAGATATTTCCTCTGTATTAATTATTTTACATTAAGTATTAAGCTTGCTAGAAGCTTTTGTTGACTTTAAGGCTCTATGTCATCTTTGTAATAACTCTGCTGATAGTTTATATTAGTTTCTTTGATTCGTAATAACTATTCAGCTGTATTGGGGTAGATATGCTCTGTTCCGATCATTACTTGGCCATTTGTTGAATGCTTTGAGGCTACAGGTGGTTTTCTGGTAGCTGAGAGAAATCGAGTAGCCTCTGATGTGGCAGTGGAGGCTTTTCTGGACTGATAGATATTTTTTATTTTCTTTAAACACTGTTAATTTGATTTGATTCTGTGTGTTAGGCTTAATCAGGCCTAAATTATTTCTTCTACTCTTTAACTATGTTTAATTTACTGGATTAGGCTTTTGATTGTTGATCTTAGCCGTAATCCACCCCAAACTGTATAATCAACGTTTAATTCTTCATCTTTGCTATGTTTGGGTCTTCGACATTGATACTCTTTATTTGTTTTAATTTTTCTATGTCTTGTTGATGTGCAGGTGTGCAGAGGGTTCTTATGGAATCAGTGCTCATGATGCACTGATGAAACGTGATATGGAACCCTGTAGATGGATGCTCCTTTATGAATAGAGGTCTGATGGATTGTCATCCCCGGCCTTCAACTTTCCTTTAAAATAATTGGAAATCCATTAAAACCTGCAAAACCATGAAATATTAATAAAATCCTACGTATTAGGGTAAAAGTTCTTTAGAGGTTACAGTTAAGAGCGTGGCCATTGGATGAGAGCATCCAATGGTGGAGATTGTGCGTAGAGGTCAAAAGGAGAGCGGTTGATGAACAAGCAATGGAGAATTAAGTCAGATCTATTGATCCATGTTGATCAACGGTCGAGATTAGTTGTGAACAAATAATGCGAAGGGGTCACATTATCGGATAAGGGAAGAAAATTAAAGGAAATGAGTGAAAAAATCCCTTGGGCGGAGAAAATAGGTCAAAAGGGAATTTGGGGTTTCTCAGATGCATCTAGGCCGTCAGATGAGATCGGCCCTAGGAGATCAACGGTCAAGATTTATCGATGAAGGCCCTTTGGAAAAGGCGAAGGGCGATAGTTCAATCGCGATGTTGAATCTGAGCCGTTGATTTGTAGAGATCAACAGCGGGGAGCGAAAGTGATGAAATTTTTTGGAAAGAGGGGAAAGTGCTTTCGGACGAGAAAACCATGGGTTTCGCACAGCGAAAGGGTGGATAGGTGGTTTTAAATTTTCAAACACAATATGCATTCCCACCTGACACGTGGCATTTGAAAACCGCTTACATCGCGTAATTTTTGGGGATTAATGGATGTGCTCAAAGTTATGCGAAACTGCGCGCTAGCCATTAGATCTAAGGTCTCAGATCGGACGACTAAGGGAAGAGCGCGATATTGACAAGATGCGAGGGTAATAACAGGTGGGGCAGAGCGAAGGTGGTATTAACCTGGACCGTTAGATTAAGAAATGAATGGTCCAGATCAAATCTTTAGTTTGAATAAAATTAAATAAGAGGCGGAGAAAGGGTTAATATGAGCCATTGATCTGCAGAGATCAACGGCTGAGATTGGCTAGAAAAACATTATACGGGGATTTTCATGTTTTTAACCAAGGTCGGGAGGAAAGATCTGGACCGTCAGATCTCGACACGTGGACGGCCCAGATGTAATCGGAGGATTGTGATCGGCGGGAGCATAGACAGAGGAGTGCCGATGCAATTAGATGTGGACCGCCGATATCCAGATCGGATCGACGGTGGGAAAATAGTCGGGAGGCAGCCAATTGGAGGTGGTGAATAAAATATATAACGCGCCCAATGAAAACTTCCAACACGAGATTGCACTGGCTGTTTGATTGGTCCAAGATCAATGGTGGAGAAGAGCTCCGACCAATGAACGACGGGCTTAGTTATAATATTAAAAAAGGTATTTTTTCCGAAATACAAAGGATTTTTGTATTCGGGGAGGGGTTTTATATTATGGTTAGCACCCGATCGCGGGGCCTCAGGGCATATGGGAAGAAGCGAAGGGCAGGGGTTTTATACAACGGGGCTCATCAGAATTGGAATGATGGAGGGGCCTTTTCAATCTACCCATTTAGAAAATCTCTGATGCGAGATCCTGTTGACCGTCGATCGGCCTTTTCGATCGACGGTCCTTTTCATTAAAAAACATTGCACCGGCGGGTTTAATACAAACATAGGAAAAAGTAGGTTTTATGATTTACAAAGGGAAAACATGATCGAGGAAGGTTTATACAATGTTTTAAGCACCCGATAGTAGGCTTTGAGGTTATATGAAGCAGCAATGGGGTCAGGGGTTTATATAACAAGGGCCAATCGCATCAGAGGTTTTATAAAAGCCAAAAGACTTGCGCTCTCCGATTTTTCCGATGCGATAGGTGCTTTTGGACATAGCATTCGGTTCCAGGGCATGGGTATATGGTGGGAAAGTGGTTAGGGCTTAGCCAAAAGGGGCTTAGGCCCATAGTAAAAAAAAGACTATTTTTTATGAATTTTTCAAGGATTTTTGATGGATTTGGGGGTTTCGGTAAGGTTTAAAAATGAGTTTTAAACCTTCTAAAATGGATTTTGTGAAGGGAAGAAGGGAATAAAGGAAAAATGGAGAAATTTTTATGAGAAAAATGGAATAAAATGAAGGTTAATTTTGCAGTGAAAGAAGGGGTAAAATGAGGGAAAAAATGGGGGTTTTGCAGTCTTTTTCTTCAGGGAAAATAACAGAATTTCAGAGTTTAAGAGGGGAAACAGTAGTGAAGATTTAATCAAAGGATATGATGCTTTCATAAGACTTCAAGAGATAACAATTTTTGCAATAAAACTTGTTTCTTGAAGGCTTTAAAAAATCATTTAACCACCATTTGATATGAAAATTTTTATAGGTGGCTAACAGTGGCTCCACATGGGGATGGTGCCTTCTTGAAGGCATCAAGAACTTCAGACTTGTATTCTTTGGGGGGCTGATCAGTGCCTCATCCATTGGGCTGCAATTTTCTTTACTTGGATGATCTTCTTTTGTTTTGAAAATGTTAGCAGCCATGAAAAAACAATGGAACTTCATCAACACAAGCTTTCTACCTACCCAATCCTACTGATCTAACAATTTTTCTTCTTTCAGAGTGCACTTGGATTGGCAAACTCTTTTTACAAACATTTTATTCTTTGAAAGCATAAAACTAGTCTAAATGTACTTCTTATTTCTCCATGAACTCAGATTAAACAGTTGATTCCATAAGCTTCTCTACCTAATCTACTATCTGTTAGGAATAAATAGTTTAACAGATTTTTATTCTCTAACTTCTAGAACAGAAATTTAAAAGCACACAAGTCAGGATTGAACTGTCTAACTTGTTTATGATCTATGGCATAAAAAACAAGCTGCACATAGATATTATTTTTGCAGAAAATTAAATCAAAATGGTGAAGGCTTAAGATCTAAAAGTTTTCAGCCCATCCTTCTCTTTTCTTCCGCTGTGTTTTTTAGTTCATTTGAGTTGTTTTTCCTTGTTCTCTGGTTCAGATTTAGAGTTTATTAGAACCAGTTTACTTCTATCTTTGACTCGTGATTTTTAACAGATTGGAGTCATTCTTCTTTTGAAAATTGAGGTTTGGATTTTGAGCTTGTTTGAACCTTTATTTTCTATCCTAATCTACTTAACTGATAAGCCAAGATTGAGTTTTTTGGAAAATCGAATTCATTAACCTATCAGCAACAAATTTAAAACTAATTAGTCATGATTAGGCTGTATGAATAATTAGAAGTGTGTTTTTCAGGAGTGGCATTTGAGCTTGCACACTTTCAGATTTTGTTTCTATTTTTTGGTATGGGCGTGTACCTTTCTTGTTTTTTACAATATGCCCTCTTTTATTTATTTTATTGTTTTTGTATTTTTGTATTTTTTATTTTTCTTCGGAGACAAAAATCAAAAACTATATAATCTCTCAAAACTAAGCTATATTGACATTTCCTATCTAACCTATTCTAACTTGGAGTATTTACATTATCATATGATACAAAAGTGTCAATGTAGCCAGTTGAGTAGTGTCATAAAGAAGAAGAAACTCTGGTTGTTTATCAGGGGTATCCATAGTACATTTTGAAGATCAATCTTCAAAACCAAGGCTATCACAGAAGGTGACAACTTTTCATGCATTTGGCTCTTGCAAAGGATCCATGCTTGATAATTTGAGCTAGTTGGGACTTCCACACACTCTTCCAAAGGATAAACAAATAAAAGATGAAGATTCTCTTCTTTTTGGCCTTCCGTATCTGGTAGATTGTCTGCTTCCAAGACTTCGGCTTTGAGGAATATCTCTTCAGTATGTTGCTTGGAAGCATCATCATTCTTAACCTGCAAAACAACAAGCAGTGAATTTCTTCTTTCTCTAAATCTATGCTTGCTTCTGATATAAATTCAGGTTTCTTGAATGACAGATTGACATTAGTGAAGGGAGAAGTTTCTTCTTGAAAAGACGGTATATCCTCAGTAGGATAGTCTTCTATTTGTTTTTCTCCTTCAAAGTTTTTCCAGTTTCTTTTATTGTTTGGGACAGCAGGTCTGAATTTTTCTTGAATTGTATATTGTTTGCTCTCCCTAGGTCTCAGACATGTACTGGCCAAAAGAGCTAATCCACTAGCAAAACTGTTTTGGTCTTTAGGAACAAGGATAAGTTGGAAATATTTAAAAGATTTTAATAAATCTATGGTATCATCCTTATAGGCTCTAAGTCTAGGATGTTAAACCATGCATTCTTCTTTCACTTGCCTAATTTCCAATTCTGCACTTCCATGAACTGTTATCCTCTATGCTCCTAATCTCTTCAATAAGTGGAGCCCTAAAAGAAAAGCCTCATATTCTACTATGTCACTCGTGCATTGAAAATTCAATTTATATGAATGGGCTTCAGAATGATCGTTTCCTGTATTGTAAAGCCATATTCCTACACCTGCATTAGTTTTAGTAGATGCCCCATAAAAATTCATATTCCAAAGAGGACTAGTTTCAGTATTATCATTAATTACCATACTATCCTCTTTGTCTTGAGTGCCATTGGATTGTTCTATGGAATGGGCACCATGTTCATGACTGTCTAGTTTAGATGATGGCTTGGAGGGTAGCTGCTTGCTTAGTATTTGATCAATTTTTTCTTCTGTCAAAGAAGAGATTTTTCTTTCAGCATAAACAGAAAAAGAGCTACCCTCTTTCTCATGATCAACAAAAGAAATTTCTGCATCTTTACAACAAATTTCTCTACATGAATGAGCAAGATTATTTGTTTTGCAATAATTTTGAGAGACTGACTGTTTATTCATAGTCTGATCTATCTCTTCTTCTATCAAAGGGGAAGATGTTTCTATGTTCCTTTGAACAAAACTATAGCAGTTCTCTGTCTCTTGTAAAGGCTAATTTTGAGGCTAGATGTTTTCTTGAGCCTCTTCTAGGGGATCTTGACCTGTGCTTGCAGGGAAACTTTGAGGATTTTCTATTGTTTCCTGATCTTCTTGTGTAAAAAATTCCTCATGATTGTTATGATACTTAGTTTGCATATAAGGTTCATGAGTTGTTTTTTCTACATTATCAGGGTACCACTCTTGTTGTATAATCTGAACTGAGTTAGAACACAAAGGAAGGGTTTCTATATGTGTTGGTTTTTCCTCAATTTCAGGTTGCGTGTTTTGAAAGTAGCTACTTTTTTCCTCAAAGCACTGCTCACTAAAAGTTTTTGCATCTTGGTCATGCAGATCTCTTATCAGCATAGTACAAGATATAGGAAGGAAAACAAAAATTTCTTGACAACCTTCTTTATTGCTTCTTTTGCAAGTTTTCTCATCATCTTCTATAAGGTGTTGATCATAATACATATCTTGGTCACTATCCTGGTCTTGAGGTGATTGGACTTGTGTTTGATCAGGGGAAAACATAGGTTGCTCTAGATTACCAATGTTTAGACTAGCCATAATCCTATCCACTCTCTTTCCAAGCATGTACATCAATTTTTCCATCATGACCATATGTTTTTCATCTAGGTCTATATCTAAATCCATGTTTGTAAATCAGAAAAGAGGTCACTGGGTCTATTCAATCAGTTTAAGGTCTTCTACCAGTGGATTCATTTGGTCTTTTTGGAGTTTCAGAGTGTGGAGTCGCCAGGTGGAATTTTTTAAGCTCCTAAGTAGGTAAAATGTTTTATGGTTCCACCACCATGTTTATCATGAATACCAATGTAAGGAGATCATGGGTGCTCTGAGACTTTAAGAGTATTTAAAATTAATCTAACTCAATCCCTAGTGGAGTCGCCAGAAATGTTCGTTGCTGGTGGCTCAACTGGTTAATATAGCAAATGTTCTTTGAAAAAAAATTATGATATCCTATGATTACCTTAAAATGAAAATGACTCAGAACTCCTCAGTGGAGTTGCCAGAAATGTTAGTTGCTGGTGGCTCAAATGGCTAATATAGAAAATTTTCTCGAGTCAAGGGTTTTCTAGAGTTTTAAGGTGTACTTAAACTGTCATTAACTCAGAAAATCCCCAGAGAAGTCGCCAGAAATGTTAGTTGCTGGTGGCTCGACTGGCTAATATGCCAAATGTTCGTGAGTCAATGGATTTCTAGAGTTTTAAGATGTACTTAAACTGTCATTAACTCAGAAACTCCCCAGCGGAGTCACCAGAAATGTTAGTTGCTGGTGCCTCGACTGGCTAATATGCCAAATGTTCGTGAGTCAAGGGCTTTCTGGAGTTTTAAGGTGTATTTAAACTGTTATTAACTCATAAATCCCCAGTATGGTCACCATAAATGTTAGCTACCCGAAGTTCGGCAGATTGGTGAGACCAAAAATGTGGAGAGGACACTTGAACCACTTTGGGATTCTAGGATCTAGCCCTCTTGAGAGGGATCTCTCCAATAAAGTGCAAAGATTGATTTATCTTTAAAGCTTTTATGGCTATGATATTAGGCTAGTTGTGAAGACCGAGGGTTTTTTTTTGTTTTGGATGGTTGAGCATGATTATTAGTTGAGTGGAAAGTCCTAAATGGAAAGAGTTTCAAAATTATGAAGTTGCAAGCAATCAGAATGAGCTTTGGCTGATAAGATAGATATAATGCTGGTTTTTACTCCATTGGGCCATGGAGTCATAATAGGGCTTTAATTGTGCAAAAATTTCAAGAGTGGTCGAAGGGGCAAGTCATCTATATCACAAGATCATTGAGATTAAATGATGGAATGGAAACAATAAAAGTGTTGGAGGGGTGGAAACATACGCTAATTTCCAATAGGATTTAACAGTTTGTCCAAACAAGAAAAGCCTTTCAAGTAACTATTTAAAACAAACCAAAGGGCAGGGCTCACCATAAACCTCTTTGCACAAGCTCGTATTAAAGCTAACTCAATAGATAAACAATCTAGTAATCCACATAATTACTTTTAGAAAGGATGAAAACACATAAGAGAAACAAAGTGCAACTTAAGATCAGATAAGATACTTTTAAATCTAGTCTTCTTTTAGCATACACTTAGGGAAACTTTCAGAATTTACCTTTGGAGAAAGAAGCTAGAAAACAGGGCACGCCATCACTTTTCTAGTCTAACTTTACTAAGCAGATAATGAAAATAGCATTCAAGAAATATGTTTAAAGAAAACAGTAAAACGAGGGAACGCTAGCATTCCTAACTGCTTAAATTGTATTGAATCATTATTAAATAAACAAATTGGAGGAAAACATTTAGATAAAGCTTATCAGTCAGCGAAGGGTACTGTAAATAGTAAGTCCTAACTCTATGCTTGCTATTATTTATCAGAGAATAATGGAAAATATGGCATACATGAAAGGGAAAACAATTAACACAGAAAGAGGCACTTCACCAGTGATATAGACCAGGATCCTAAGAATCAGCTTGTATATTGATGTGAATCTAGTTACAATCTTCAAGTCCAATGTTTCAGTTCAGAAATCATCTTCACTTCTCAGCCTAACTTATTTGATTACAAAAAGGGCTTCAAGAGCCTTTGAACACTATTTACATGTAGAAGTTTCGAGCACAAGTATATTTCAAAGTTCTACAACCAACCCTTTACATTGAGCTCCTCAAGAAGATTTTATAGAAGAAATGAGGAGGTCAGATGAGATAAAAGATCTTCCTAGTTCAATTAATACAGATTTAATGCTTCTCGGCCTTTGAGGGGCTCGATGGAGAAGTTTACAGATATTTCCTCTGTATTAATTGTTTTACATCAAGTATTAAGCTTGCTGGAAGCTTTTGTTGGCTTTAAGGCTCTGTGTCATCTTTGTAATAACTCTGCTGATAGTTTATATTAGTTTCTTTGATTCGTAATAACTATTCAGATGTATTGGGGAAGATATGCTCTGTTCTGGTCATTACTCAGCCCTATGTCGAATGCTTTGAGGCTACAGGTGGCTTTTTGGTAGCTGAGAGGAATCGAGTAGCCTATGATGTGGCGGTGGATGCTTTTCCAGACTGATAGATATTTTTGATTTTCTTTAAACATTGTTAATTTGATTTGATTCTATGCTTTACACCTAATCAGGCCTAAATTCTTTCTTATGCTCTTTAACTGTGTTTAATTTAGTGGATTAGGCTTTTGATTGTCGATCTTAGCCATAATCCACCCCAAACTGTATAATCAACGTTTAATTCTTCATCTTTGCTGTGTTTGGGTCTTCGACACTGATACTCTTTATTTGTTTTAATTTTGCTGTGTCTTGTTGATGTGCAGGTGCACGGAGGGTTCTTATGGCATCAGTTCTCATGATGTACTGATGAAACATGATATGGAACCCTGTAGATGGATACTCCTTTATGAATAGAGGCTCGAGGGATCGTCATCCCTGGCCTTCAACTTTCCTTTAAAATAATTGGAAATCCATTGAAACCTGCAAAAACCATGAAATATTAATAAAATCCTATGTATTAGGGTAAAACTGCTTCAGAGGTTGCAGTTAAGAGAGTGGCCATTGGATGAGAGCATCCAATGGTGGAGATTGTGTGTAGAGGTCAAAAGGATAGCGGTTGATGAACAAGCGGTGAAAAATTAAGTCAAATCCGTTGATCCATGTTGATCAACCATCGAGATTAGTTTTGAACAAATAATGCGAAGGGGTCACATTATCGGATAAGGGAAGAAAATTAAAGAAAATGAGTGAAAAAATCCCTTGGGCAGAGAAAATAGGTCAAAAGGGAATTTGGGGTTTCTCAGATGCATCTGGGCCATCGAATGAGATCAGCTCTATGAGATCAACGGTCAAGATTGATCGATGAAGGCCCTTTGGAAAAGGCGGAGGGTGATAGTTCAAACAAGATATTGAATCTGAGTTTTTGATCTGCAGAGATCAACGGCGGGGAGCGAACGTGATGAAATGTTGTGGAAAGAGGGGAAAGTGGTTTCGGAGGAGAAAACCACAGGTTTCGCGTAGCAAAAGGGCGGATAGGTGGTTTTAACTTTTCGAACGCGATATGCATTCCCGCCCGACAAGTGGCATTTGAAAACCACTTACATCGCGTAATTTTTGGGGATTAATGGATGTGCTCAAAGTTACGTGAAACTGCGCGCTGGCTGTTAGATCTATGGTCTCAAATCGGATGGTTGTGGGAAGAGTGCGAAATTGACAAGATGCGTGGGTAATAATAGGTGGGGCAGAGTGAAGGTGGTATTAACCTGGACCGTTAGATCAAGAAATGAACGGTCCAGATCAAATCTTGAGTTTGAATAAAATGAAATATGAGGCAGAGAAAGGGTTAATATGGGTCGTTTATCTACAGAGATCAACGACTGAGATTGGCTAGAAAAACATTATACAGGGATTTTCATGTTTTTAACCAAGGTCGGGAGGAAAGATCTGGACCATCGGATCTTGACACATGGACAACCTAGATGTAATCAGAGGATTTTGATTGGAGGGGGCATAGACAGAGGAGCGTCGATGCGATTAGACATGGACCGTCGATTTGCAGATCAGATCGATGATGAGAAAAGAATCAGGAGGTAGCCAATCGGAGGTGGTGAATAAAATATATAATGCGCCCAATGAAAAATTCTGACGCGAGATTGCGCTGGCCGTTTGATTGGTCCAAGATCAATGGTGGAGAAGAGCTCCGACCAATGAATGGCGGGCTTCTTTATAATATTAAAAAATAAATTTTTTCCGAGATACAAAGGATTTTTGTATTTGGGGGTTTTATATTATGCTTAGCGCCTAATTGCGGGGCCTTAGGGCATATGGAAAGAAGCGAAGGGCAGGGGTTTTATACAACGGGGCTCATTGGAATCAGAATGATGGAGGGGCTTTTTCAATCTACCCATTTAGAAAATCTCTGATGCGAGATCCTGTTGACCGTCGATCGGCCTTTTAGATCGACGGTCCTTTTCATTAAAAAACATTGCACCGGCGGGTTTAATACAAACATAGGAAAAAGTGGGTTTTATGATTTACAAAGGGAAAACATGATCAGGGAAGTTTTATACAATGTTTTAAGTGCCCGATAGCGGGCTCTGAGGTTATATGAAGCGGCAATGGGGTCAGGGGTTTATATAACAAGGGCCAATCGCATTAGAGGTTTTATAAAAGCCAAAAGACTTGCACTCTCTGATTTTACCGATGCGATAAGTGCTTTTGGACATATCGCTCGGTTCCAAGGCATGGGTATATGGTGGGGAAGTGGTTAGGGCTTAACCAAAAGGGGCTTAGGCCCATAGTAAAAAAAATACTATTTTTTATGAATTTTTCAAGGATTTTTGATGGATTTGGGGGTTTCGGTAAGGTTTAAAAATGAGTTTTAAACCTTCTAAAATGGATTTTGTAAAGGGAAGAAGGGAATAAAGGAAAAATGGAGGAATTTTTATGAGAAAAAGGGAATAAAATGAAGGTTAATTTTTCAGTGAAAGGAGGGGTAAAATGACGGAAAAAATGGGGATTTTTGCCGTCTTTTTCTTTGGGGAAAACAACATAATTTCAGATTTTAAGAGGGGAAACAACAGTGAAGATTTAATCAAAGGATATGATGCCTTCATAAGACTTCAAGAGATAACAATTTTTGCAATAAAAATTGTTTCTTGAAGGCTTCAGAAAATGATTTAGCCACCATTTGATATGACAAATTTTATAGGTGGCTAACAGTGGCTCCACATGGGGATGGTGCGTTCTTGAAGGCATCAAGAACTTCAGAATTGTAATCTTTGGGGGACTGATCAGTGCCTCATCCATTGGGCTGCAACTTTCTTTACTTGGATGATCTTCTTCTGTTTTGAAAATGTTAGCAGCCATGAAAAAACAATGGAACTTCATCAACACAAGCTTTCTACCTACCCAATCCTACTGATCTAACAAATTTTCTTCTTTCAAAGTGCATTTGGATTGGCAAACTCTTTTTACAAACATTTTATTATTTTGAAAGCATAAAACTAATCTAAATGTACTTCTTATTTCTCCATGAACTCAGATTAAACAGTTGAGTCCATAAGCTTCTCTACCTAATCTACTATATGTTAGGATTAAACAGTATAACAAATTTTTATTCTCTAACTTCTAAAACAAAAATTCAAAAGCACACAATTCAGGATTGAACAGTCTAACTTGTTTCTGATCTATGGCATAAAAACAAGCTGCACATAGATATTATTTTTGCAGAAAATTAAATCAAAATGGTGAAGGCTTAAGATCCAAAATTTTTCAACCCATCCTTCTCTTTTCTTTAGCTCTGTTTTTTAGTTCATTTGAGTTGTTTTTCCTTGTTCTCTGGTTCAAATTTGGAGTTTATTAGAACCAGTTTACTTCTATCTTTGACTCGTGATTTAAAACAGATTAGAGTCATTCTTCTTTTGAAAACTGAGGTTCGGATTTTGAGCTTGTTTGAACCTTTATTTTCTATCCTAATCTACTTAACTGATAAGCCAAGATTGAGCTGTTTGGTAAATCAAATTCACTAACCTATCAACAGTAAATTTAAAACTAATTAGTCACGATTAGTGTTACACCATTTTTTGGTCATCTAACCTATTATCATTAGATGGACCCAAGTACACCATGTAAGACCAATTTTACCCTAAGTGAAATTGCTTTCACTATGTAAAATAACTTAATAAACCACATTTATTAAGTTGTTTATGGTCTAAACAGGAAACCCCAAAAGGAAATATTAAACAAATCTATATTTGTTTGATTTTCCTCATGGAATAATTAATTAAAAAATAATTTAATTATTATTTCGGGTCATATTTAACCCAAAACAAATAAATTAATTAGATAAATCCTTATTTATCTTCTTATTTTCTAGGAATAATTATTTAAATCTTATTTAAATAATATTCCTTGTTAAATGTGACTAAATCATTTATAAATAATTAAATAAATCATTATTTATTAAATTATCATTCAACCACTTCCTTAAAATAATAAATAAATCATTTATTTATTTATTATTTACAAATAATTATTCCGGGTCATATTTAACCCAAAACAAGGAAATTAATTAGATAAATCGTTATTTATCTTATTATTTTCTAAGAATAATTATTTAAATCTTATTTAAATAATATTCCTTGTTAAATATGACTAAATCATTTATAAAAAATTAAATAAATCATTATTTATTTAATTATCATTCAACCACTTCCTTAAAATAATAAATAAATCATTTATTTATTTATTATTTACAAATAAAGGGATTTAACTCAAGTCAAATGCATTTTCCCTCCAACAAATATAATAAAATATTCCATAAAAGGTGGACCTAGATTTGGTTAATATTATTTTAATCATGCACCAAGATCTAGAATGACCCAATATTTTGTTATAAATAGAAGGGTTTTCTCATTCATTTGTCACCTTTCATTTGCATATTAGATCACTCTGGATATATACTCTTGGTCAGACTTTGATTCATTATCATTGTCACATTCTCCATTATTTGCTTTGTGAGCTCCCTTTGAGTTCTATGTTTGTCTGGGTTTTCTACACCAACAAGAGAGAGAAATTTTAGATCTGAAGTGCTAAGGACTTTCAAGAACCCATCCCATTGAGGAGAATTGGAAACACCTTTCTTGTTTTCCTCTCAGGTGCCCTTTAATATAAAAAATTCTTTCAAAAATATTTTTCTTGTCTTATCTATTCGATGCATGGAGAAAAACTTCATTTTTACTGCTTAATGTCTTTTTATGCATAGATCTGGATCTGTGCAGCTTTGTCTTGATCAACTAACTGCATATTTGAAGATATTGGCAGCCATAACTGATGTTAGGGCTATTTGTTATGCGTAGCTAAAGTGGTCTTTTTTCGACAAAAGATTCATACTAACAATTAGGTTGTATGACTAACTAGAAGTGTGTTTTTTAGGAGTGACATTTGAGCTTGCACACTTTCAGATTTTGTTTCTCTTTTTTGGTATGGGGCCGTACCTTTCTTGTTTCTTACAATCTGCCCTCTTTTCTTTCTTTTACTTTTTTTGTATTTTTGTATTTTTTTATTTTTCTTTAGAGACAAAAATCAACAACTATCTAATTTCTCAAAACTAAGCTATATTGACATTTCCTATCTAGCCTATTCTAACTTGGAGTATTTACATTATCATATGATACGAAAGTGCCAATGTAGCCAATTGAGTAGTGTCATAAATAAGAAGAAAATCTGGCTATTTTTTAGGGGTATCCATAGTACATTTTGAAGATTAATATTCAAAACCAAGGCTATCACAGAAGGTGACAACTTTTCATGCATTTGGCTCTTGCAAAGGATCCATGCTTGATAATTTGAGCTAGTTGGGACTTCCACACACTCTTCCAAAGGATCAACAAAGAAAAGATGAATATTATCTTCTTTTTGGCCTTCCGTATCTAGTAGATTTTCTGCTTCCAAGACTTCAACTTTGAGGAATATCTCTTCAGTACGTTGCTTGGAAGCATCATCATTCTTAACATGCAAAACAACAAACAGTGAAATTTCTTCTTTCTCTAAATCTATGCTTGCTTCTGATATAAATTCAGGTTCTTTGAATGAGAGATTGACATTAGTGAAGGGAGAAGTTTCTTCTTGAAAAGACGGTATATCCTTAGTAGGATAGTCTTCTATTTGTTTTTCTCCTTCAAAGTTTTGCTAGTATCTTTTATTGTTTGGGACAGCAGGTCTGAATTTTTCTTGAATTGTATATTGTTTGCTCTCCCAAGGTCTCAGACATGTACTGGGCACAAGAGCTAATCCACTAGCAAAACTGTTTTGGTCTTTAGGAACAAGGATAAGTTGGAAATCTTTAAAATATTTTAATAAATCTATGGTATCATCCTTATAGGCTCTAAGTCTAGGATTTTCAACCACACATTCTTCTTTCACTTTCCTAATTACCAATCCTGCACTTCCATGAACTTTTATCCTCTGGGCTCCTAATCTCTTCAATAAGTGGAGCCCTAAAAGAAAAGCCTCATATTATGTTATGTCATTCGTGCATTGAAAATTCAATTTATATGAATGGGCTTCAGAATGATCGTTTCCTGTATTGTAAAGCCATATTCTTGCACCTGCATTAGTTTTAGTACATGACCCATCAAAATTCATATTCCAAAGAGGACTATTTTCAGTATTATCATTAATTTCGATACTATCCTCTTTGTCTTGAGTGCCATTGGATTGTTCTATGGAATGGGCACCATGTTCATGACTATCTAGTTTAGATGATGGCTTGGAGGGTAGCTGCTTGCTTAGTATTTGATCAATTTTTTCTTCTGTCAAAGAAGAGATTTTTCTTTCAGCATAAACAGAAAAAGAGCTAACCTCTTTCTCATGATCAACAAAAGAAATTTCTGCATCTTTACAACAAATTTCTCTACATGAATGAGCAAGATTATTTGTTTTGCAATAAGTTTGAGAGACTGACTGTTTATTCATAGTCTGATCTATCTCTTCTTCTGTCAAAGGGGAAGATGTTTCTATGTTCCTTTGAAAAAAACTATAGCAGTTCTCTGTCTCTTGTAAAGGCTAATTTTGAGGCTATATGTTTTCTTGAGCCTCTTCTAGGGGATCTTGACCTGTGCTTGCAGGGAAACTTTGAGGATTTTCTATTGTTTCCTGATCTTCTTGTGTAAAAAATTCCTCATGATTGTTATGATACTTAGTTTGCGTATAAGGTTCATGAGTTGTTTTTTCTACATTATCAGGGTACCACTCTTGTTGTATAATCTGAACTGAGTTCTAACACAAAGGAAGGGTTTCTATATGTGTTGGTGTTTCCTCAATTTCAGGTTTCGTGTTTTGAAAGTAGCTACTTGTTTCCTCAAAGCACTGCTCACTAAAATTTTTTGCATCTTGGTCATGCAGATCTCTTATCAGCATAGTACAAGTTATAGGAAGGCAATAAAAAATTTCTTGACAACCTTCTTTATTGCCTCTTTTGCAAGTTTTCTCATCATCTTCTATAAGGTGTTGATCATAATACATAAATAAGGTGTTTATTACATATCCTATGATTACCTTAAAATGAAAATGACTCATAACTCCTCAGTGGAGTCACCAGAAATGTTAGTTGCTGGTGGCTCAAATGGCTAATATAGCAAATGCTCTTGAGTCAAGATTTTTCTAGAGTTTTAAGGCGTACTTAAACTGCCATTAACTCAAAAAATCCCCAGCAGAGTCGCTAGAAATGTTAGTTGCTGGTGGCTCGATTGGCTAATATGCCAAATGTTCGTGAGTCAAGGGCTTTATGGAGTTTTAAGGTGTACTTAAACTTTCATTAACTCAGAAAATCCACAGCAGAGTTGCCAGAAATGTTAGTTTCTAGTGGCTCGACTGGCTAACATGCTAAATTTTTGTGAGTCAAGGGCTTTCTAGAGTTTTAAGGTGTACTTAAACTGTTATTAACTCAGAAATCCCTAGTATGGTCGCCAGAAATGTTAGCTCCCCGTAATTTGACAGATTGGTGAGACGAAAAATGCGGAGAGGACACTTGAACCACTTTGGGATTCTAGGATCTAGCCCTCCTGAATCTAGAGAGGGATCTCTCCAATAAAGTGCAAAGATTGATTTATCTTTAAAGCTTTTATGGGTATGATATTAGGCTAGTTATGCAGACCGAGGGTTTTTGTTTGTTTTGGATGGTTGAGAATGATTATTAGTTGAGTTGAAAGTCCTAAATGGAAAGAATTTCAAAGGTATGAAGTTGCAAGCAATCAGAATGAGCTTTGGCTAATAAGATAGATATAACGATAGTTTTTAGTCCATTGGGCTATGGAGTCATAATAGGGCTTTAATTGTGCAACAATTTCAAGAGTGGTCCAAGGGGCAAGTCATCTCTATCACAAGATCATTGAGATTAAATGATGGAATGGAAACAATAAAAGTGTTGGAGGGGTGGAAACAGACACTAATTTCCAATAAGATTTAACAGTCTGTCCAAACAAGAAAATCGTTTCAAGTAACTGTTTAAAACAAACCAAAGGGCAGGGCTCACCATAAACCTCTTTGGGCAAGCTCGTATTAAAGCTAACTCAATAGAAAAAAAATCCATTAATCCACATAATTACTTTCAGAAAGGATGAAAACACATAAGAGAAACAAAGTGCAACTTAAGATCAGATAAGATACTTTTAAATCTAGTCTGCTTTCAGCATACACTTAGGGAAACTTTCAGAATTTACCTTTGGAGAAAGAAGCTAGAAAACAGGGCACACCATCACTTTTCTAGTCTAACTTTACTAAGAAGATAATGAAAATATCATTCAAGAAAGATGTTTAAAGCAAACAGTAGGACGAGGGAACGCCAGCATTCCTAACTGCTTAAACTATATTGAATCATTCCTAAATAAACAAATTGGAGGAAAACATTTAGATAAAGCTTATCAGTCAAAGAAGGGTACTGTAAACAGTAAGTCCTAACTCTATGCTTGCTATTATTTATCAGATAATAATGGACAATATGGCATACATGAAAGGGAAAACAATTAACATAGAAAGAGGCACTTCACCAGTGATATAGACCAGGATCCCAAGAATCAGCTTGTATATTGATGTGAATCCAGTTACAATCTTCAAGTCAAATGTTTCAGTTCAGCAATCATCTTCACTTCTCAGCCTAACTTAATTGATTACAAACAAAGCTTCAAGAGCCTTTGAACAATATTTGCATGTATAAGTTTCGAGCACAAGTATATTTCAAAGTTCTGCAACCAACCCTTTACATTGAGCTCCTCAAGAAGATTTTATAGAAGAAATGAGGAGGTCAGATGAGATAAAAGATCTTCCTAGTTCAATTAATATATATTTAATGCTTCTTGGCCTTTGAGGGGCTTGATGGAGAATTTTACAAATATTTCCTTTGTATTATTTGTTTTACATTAAGTATTAAGCTTGTTGGAAGATTTTGTTGACTTTAAGGCTCTGTGTCATCTTTGTAATAACTCTGCTGATAGTTTATATTAGTTTCTTTGATTCGTAATAACTATTCAGCTGTATTGGGTCAGATATGCTCTATTCTTGTCATTACTCGGCCCTCTGTTGAATGATTTGAGGCTACAGGTGGCTTTCTGGTAGCTAAAAGGAATCGGGTAGCCTCTGATGTGGTAGTGGAGGCTTTTCTGGACTGATAGATATTTTTTATTTTATTTAAACGCTGTTAATTTGATTTGATTCTATGTGTTAGGCTTAATCAGGCCTAAATTCTATCTTCTGCTCTTGATCTGTGTTTAATTTAGTGGATTAGGCTTTTGATTGTCGATCTTAGCCGTAATCCACCCCAAACTGTATAATCAACGTTTAATTCTTCTTCTTTTCTATGTTTGGGTCTTCGACACTGATACTCTTTATTTGTTTTAATTTTGTTGTGTCTTGTCAATGTGCAGGTGCGCGGAGGGTTCTTATTACATTAGTGCTCATGATGCACTGATGAAACGTGATATGGAACCCTGTAGATGGATGCTCCTTTATGAATAGAGGTCCGAGGGATCGTCATCCCCGACCTTCAACTTTCCTTTAAAATAATTGGAAATCCATTGAAACCTGCAAAAACCATGAAATATTAATAAAATCCTACATATTAGGGTAAAAATTCTTCAGAGGTTGCGGTTAAGAGCATGGCCGTTGGATGAGAGCATCCAACGGTGGAGATTGTGCGTAGAGGTCAAAAGTAGAGTGGTTGATGAACAAGAAGTGGAGAATTAAGTCAGATCCGTTGATCCATGTTGATCAACGGTCAAGATTAGTTGTGAACAAATAATGTGAAGGGGTCACATTATCGGATAAGGGAAGAAAATTAAAGGAAATGAGTGAAAAATCCCTTGGGCGGAGAAAATAGGTCAAAAGGGAATTTGTGGTTTCTCAGATGCATTTGGGCCATCAGATGAGATCGGCCCTAGGAGATCAACGGTTAGGATTGATTGATGAAGGCCCATTGGAAAATGTGAAGGGCGATAGTTCAAACGTGATATTGAATCTGAGTCGTTGATTTGCAGAGATCAACGACGGGGAGCAAACGTGATGAAATGTTGTGGAAAGAGGGGAAAGTGGTTTTAGAGGAGAAAACCATGGGTTTCGCGCAGCGAAAGGGCGGATAGGTGGTTTTAACTTTTCGAATGCGATATGCGTTCCCGCTTGACATGTGGCATTTGAAAACCGCTTACATCGCGTAATTTTTGGGGATTAACAGAAGTGCTCAAAGTTACGCGAAACTGCGCGCTGGCCGTTAGATCTAAGGTCTCAAATCAGATGGTTGAGGGAAGAGCGCGATATTGACAAGATGCGCGGGTAATAACAGGTGGGGCAGAGCGAAGGCGGTATTAACCTGGACCGTTAGATAAAGAAATGAATGGTCCAAATCAAATCTTGAGTTTGAATACAATGAAATATGAGGCAGAGAAAGGGTTAATATGGGTCGTTGATCTGTAGAGATCAAAGGTTGAGATTGGCTAGAAAAACATTATACATGGATTTTCATGTTTTTAACCAAGTTTGGGAGGAAAGATCTATACCATCGGATCTTGAAACGTGGATGGCCCAGATGTAATCAGAGGATTGTGATCAGTGAGGGTATAGAAAGAGGAGCGCCGATGCGATTAGACGTGGACCGTCGATCTGCAGATCAGATCGACAGTGGGAAAAGAATCGGGAGGTAGCCAATTGGAGGTGGTGAATAAAATATATAACGCGCCCAATGAAAAATTCTAATGCGACATTGCGCTGGCCATTTGATTGGTCCAGGATCAATGGTGGAGAAGAGCTCTGACCAATGAACGGCGAGCTTAGTTATAATATTAAAAAAGGAAGTTTTTCTGAAATACAAAGGATTTTTGTATTCAGGGAGGGGTTTTATATTATGCTTAGCGCCCAATTGCGAGGCCTTAGGGCATATGGAAAGAAGCGAAGGGCAGGGGTTTTATACAATGGGGCTCATAGGAATCAGAACGATGGAGGGGCCTTTTCAATCTACCCGTTTAGAAAATCTCCAATGTGATATCTTGTTGACCGTCGATCAACCTTTTAGATCGATGGTCCTTTTCATTAAAAAACATTGCACTAGTGGGTTTAATACAAACATAGGAAAAAGTAGGTTTTATGATTTACAAAGGGAAAACATGATTGGGGAAGGTTTATACAATGTTTTAAGCACCCGATAGCGGGCTCTGAGGTTATATGAAGCGGCAATGGGGTCGAGGGTTTATATAACAAGGGCCATTCGCATCAGAGGTTTTATAAAAGCCAAAAGACTTACTCTCTCTGATTTTCCAATGCGATAAGTGCTTTTGGACATAGCGCTCGGTTCCAGGGTGTGGGTATATGGTGGGGAAGTGGTCGGGGCTTAGGCCCATAGTAAAAAAAAGACTACTTTTTATGATTTTTTCAAGGATTTTTGATGGATTTGGGGGTTTCGGTAAGGTTTAAAAATGAGTTTTAAACATTCTAAAATGGATTTTGTGAAGGGAAGAAGGGAATAAAGGAAAAATGGAGGAATTTTTATGATAAAAGGGAATAAAATGAAGGTTAATTTTGCAGTGAAAGGAGGGGTAAAATGAGGGAAAAAATGGGGATTTTTGCAGTCTTTTTCTTCAGGGAAAACAACAGAATTTTAGAGTTTAAGAGGGGAAACAACAGTGATGATTTAATCAAAGGATATGATGCCTTCATAAGACTTCAAGAGATAACAATTTTTTCAATAAAACTTGTTTCTTGAAGGCTTCAAAAAATGATTTAGCCACCATTTGATATGAAAAATTTTATAGGTGGCTAACACGATGCAAAAAGAAACATTTGGAAAGAGAATGTGGACTGAATAGTGTCAGCCTGTGCAACATCTGTGAGTTGGCGCACTCTACGAATCAGTGTCCTAATTTTCCCAAACTGAAGGAAGTACTTCAATAATCAAGCGAGAATGTTCAATCTTCTTATTTCATCGGTTCAAAGAGACCATGGTAGCCGCGACCTATAGGTGTGGCTTCAGATTTTTCCTCTTTTAATCCTTGGAATAATTCTTATAATGGTCAGAAATATCCATGGCATTATCCTACTCCTTTCTCAACACAATTCCCTTTACCCTGGAACCAGTGGTCGTCTCCTCCACCAATGCAATATCCTCCATAAAAACCCAATCCTTGGGGTTAGAACTGGAGAAGTAATGGACAAGGTCTAGTACCCCCTCCAATACCAATGCAATAGTAGCAGTTACAACTGCCTTCTATTAAAAATCCTACACCTTCTGTCCGACCCCAATTACTTGTGAAACCTAACCCCAATCCAAATAATAAGGTAGCCCAAAGCATGGATGCTCCGATTACCCTCCATAATTATCCTATTACTCCTATTGGACTTAACGAGGTCAACTTCAATCAGGGGAAGTAATCAAATCTTAACATACTCCCATTATTACCAAAGAATGTGAATCACCTAGGAAGGATATGGATGATTCTGAGGAAGTTGTTACACATGTAACAGCTGATACAGCAACCGTTGTTACATCTATAGCAGCCAACTTGGGAGGATATGTTGTTCCTATAGCAACCAATCTGAGTAAGGCTGGTATATATGTGATAGCTGACTCTGCTGCTAGCATTCAGAACCCCCCCATACCCTCAACGATTAACTGAAACTGGGCTAGTCTCACAACCTGAATATGAATTCCTCAAGGAGCTTCAAAATCTATATGTGTTGATTCCGTTGTTACAAGCTCTTAAAGAAGTGCCTATCTATGCTAAAAAAGTGAGAGATCTATGCGTCAAAAGACCTGAAAGGAAACCTAAAGACCCTGCCACTATCCATGTCATGGGGAAATTGTCTGATCTTATGATTGATCAACCTTTGTTGACTAAATATAATGACCCAGGAAGCCCTACAGTGACTTTCCATATTGAAAATCATCCCATAACCAATACTTTGATTGATCTAGGGGAAACAATTAATGTCATGAATAAATACCTCTTCATCTCTCTAGGACTTCATGGACTTAGACCTACACCCATAGTGCTTGAATTAGCATAAAAGTCTCGTGTCAAGCCCGAGGGAATGATATAAGATGTGGTTATCACTGTGGCATCATGGAACTATTCGGCTAACTTTCTCATTTTACAAACCAAATCCAACCTGGGGAGTCATCCTTTAATCTTGGGGAGACCATGGCTAGCCACTATAGATGCATATATCGGATGTAGATCTGAATATATGGTGATATTAGATGGACAGGCCACTCAGAACCTGAAACTTTATCTCCCAGCAAAACCTCATATGGATTCCAGTAGTCCCTGGTGGGACGAATTTACACCTGAATCTGATCTTTCCCTACCTCTTCTCACGCTTGGAAAAGAACAATACTTTAAGTATGAAATAGAGGACGATATCATTAATGGTTTTATTAGTAATTAACTCCCTATTGCCTCCATTAGAGATTTGGGGGAAGAAGATGAGGTAGATGATGCAATTATTGAAAATTTTAAAACAACACCGCATACCATCAATAGTCCCGTTGAAATCGAACCTGGGAAATATTTAAACATCAATCCTAACTTGACTGTTGAACAAAATAGATTGTTGATACGACTGTTACAGAAATAAAAAAAGGAATTTGCATGGGACTATACGGATATGAAAGGAATCCATCCTGGCCTACGAACTCACCACATTTACCTTAAAGAGGACTGCAAATGAGTTAGAGAACCTTAGCTCTGAATGAACCCCACACTTAAGCAGATAGTGAAAGAAGAATTGCAGAAACTCCTTAATGCTAATTTCATCTACCCCATTTCTAATAGCCAGTGGGTGTCTCCGCTTGTCATAGTTCTGAAAAATAATGGAAAATGGAGAGTCTGTGTTAACTATAGAGATCTTAACAAGGCCACTCAAAAGGACTATTTTCCTTTACCATTCATTGATTAGGTCTTGGACACTCTTTCTGGAAAAAAATTCTTTTCATTTCTAAATGGGCTTAGTGGATATAATTAAATACAGATTGCCCCAGAAGACCAAGACAAGACAACCTTCACTTGCCCATGGGGTACTTTTGCATACAGAGTCCTTCCCTTTGGCCTCTGTAATGAACTAGCAACCTTTCAAAGGGAAATATTAGGTATTTTTTCTAATATTTTGACTGACTACCTTGAAATCTTTATGGATTATTTTACACCCTACAGAGATGCCTTTGAGACAACATTAGCTAACTTGGAAAAAGTGTTGGAACGTTGTGAACAAACTAATGTTTCTCTGAGCATGGAAAAATTCCACATGATGATGACTGAGGGAATTGTGCTGGGACATTTCATTTCAGCAGATGGAATTAAGGTAGATCCTGCAAAAATTGAGGTAATCTCGAAAATCCCAACCCCTAAGACTCCAAAATAGGTACGTAGTTTTTTGGGACATACAAGATACTATAGGAGATTTATAGAGAACTTTTCAAATATTGCATCTCCTCTACTTTCATTACTCATGAAAGATGCAGAATTTGTGTAGACGGGGAAGTGTGAGCAGGAATTTTTAAAATTGAAAAACTATGTAATAGAAGCACCTGTTTTACGAGGACCAAACTAGGAATTTCCATTTCATATTGCTACGGATGCATCTGACATGGTTGTGGGTGATGTTTTGGGGCAGCTGGAGGAGAAAAAACCTTATGCCATTTATTACATCATCAAGAACAAAACTCCAGCAAAACTCAACTACACTGTTACTGAGAAGGAATTCCTAGCAGTAGTGCATGCTATCAACAAATTTTGGCACTACATCACCGGGTACCAGTTATTTGTACACACTGACCATGCTGCAATTCAATTTTTAATGAACAATCCTATTAGCAATGGTAGAGTTACAAGATGGTTATTTCTATTACAGGAATTTGATATTACTATTTTAGATAAACCCAGAAAAGATAATGTAGTTGCTAATTTTCTTTCTAGATTAACTATAAGTGATGACTACACTGCCACTGAGGATTATTTTCCAGATGAATATCTTTTTTCCATCTCTACTCACTCATCATGGTATGCAAATATAGCCAATTACGTTTCTATAGGAAAATTCCCATGCCAATTTTCTTCCAAGGAAAGAAGGAAGATTATACAACAAAGTGCTACCTACTCATGGATAGAAGGCAACCTCTATCACACCGAGCCAGATTTTTAGATTAAGCGACGTGTTAGAGAAGATGAGGTATTTGAGACCTTGAAGGCTTTTCATGAGGAACCTTGTGGAGGACACTTCACTAACAATAGGGCAGGACATAAATTACTCTCAATAGGGTACTACTGGCCAACTATATTCCAGGATGCCAAGAATGTAATATTCCCAATTAGCCATGAGCTAGTTAGAATATTAAATTTTGTTTTGCTACTTTTTTTTATGAATAAGAGGACAATGGAGATCCATAATTCTCCTTAATAATGAATAAATCATTGCCAATGTGAAAAGGATAGATCTTGGAAGCTTAATTGAGCACCCTTAAGTGTGAAAAGGGGCTGCGACACCTTAACTAGGTCAACTTTGACCAAATCAACAACGTTGTCATGGAGGAGTGGTCATCAATGAAAGACCATGCAGTTTTAGATGGATATGATTTGCATGGAAGTAGTGTTATTATTGGATGGGGATTAGGGTTTTCAAGCTCATATATTATAAAAGGAAGAGGATGGCAACCATATTGATAATGTTGATGTATATGATATTTCTGAATATATGGTTTGTTTAGACATATATCTTTCTCTTTTTGTTTAGCTGAGATTGAGTGTTGTTTAGCACTAGGTGTTCCTGATTGGTAATCCCACCTCTTCCATTGAGAAGCTCTTGGAGGAGTCTTGTAATACATTTTCCACTATTAGGCTTAAGGCCAAGCTTCATCTTTCATTTATAGCACAGATCCTGGTCAGGGTTGAGTTGTTTTGCAGGTTGTAGTAGTGGAGAGAATCTTTGGGTCATTTCATTGCTTATTTTTAGTGGAGAAGGCTTCCTTTCCATTGGGAGGACAATAAGGAAGGCCCTTGTGCATATTTTCAAATATTGGCATCAGGCCAATCATTTATTTATCCCTACAATGCATTTTATTTCTAGATCTGTGTTATTTCTATAGGAGGAGTTGCATGGTGGTTTGACACACCATTTGGAGAGAAGGTTTTCTAGTGAAAGGGATCTGTCTTTCATTTAGAGGATCTATTGGAGGAGGCTATTCTATTATGAATATCAGATCAAGCCACACTTTCTAGATCTGTATTTTGTAGTGGATCTTCAGCCCTAGGGCTTAGATCCCCATCTTGTACATGTTGTTTTTATGAGAACCCTTAAGGGGTTATTCAAAGGAGGTTGTATAGTGCTCATATATGTATTATATCTATCTTTTGAGGCATATATCAGCCTTATATCTATTGTATAACCATTTTCTGTAGCAGTGCCTTTAAAACAACGTTGTAGCAGTCTTCCAGCTCTTTGTATATAGTAGGAGCACCTCTTTTGAGGGATTTTTCCATTGGAGGCTTATTATTTCTTATTGTATATCTTATGGCCCATTTCTTAGGCATATTTTTCTATTTTTATAACATATGATACGTCTCCATATTTTCCTCTTTCTTTTATATAATTATTTGCACTATTGTTCCAGCAATTTTCACTATATTCCTTCTTTTCCCATTTGGGAATACTACAGTGGTATCAGAGCATAATATTGGCACAACCTGTGCATCTTGAAAAGCCAATATGTCATTTGAAAAAGGAGATCCTCTTACTGATATAGAGAAGAGGTATCAAAGAAGAAGACAACGGAAGTTTGATTATACAAATAACAAAGAAGACAAGGGTAAAACCCCTTTATCTAGAGGAGAAGATGAAGAAATGGAGCTTCCCAAGATCCTTATTAGATCCATGAAAGACATTGCTAGAGAAATAAAGGAGATAAGGATGGATAGATACAAGGAATCCCATAAAGGAGTTCATCATGGTGAAGGCTCTGGCATTTCTCATCACTGGAATGATCAACCAGTGCAGCAACAACAAGTTTCCCAATGCTCTACAATGCCTACATTATTGGATGTGGAAAAGGAAGGGCTTCAAGAGCAAGAATCCCTTGAAGACTATTTTATGGAGTATGAGTCTCAAACTCAGAGATTCAAGTACAACTTGAGTTTTCAAGAATTTTGTCAAATCAAGGAAAATAGGAGACCCAGGCATGACAATAGAAGTGGTGGATTCATTCAAAATCATGATCTACACCACAATATGGGTAGATTATTCTTACCCAACTTTGATGGGTAATATAAATGCACTGCCAAATCATGGGTAGAGAAGCTTGGCATCTACTTCCAGTTGAAAAAATTTCCAGAAATGGAGGTCATTAAGATAGCAGCGCTGCACCTTGAGGGTGAAGCACATGATTGGTGGTTCCATGGCTTGTCTACATTGGGTCATGACAATGTGACTGCATATTCAGAGTTCACAAGGAGGTTGGTGGAGAGGTTTGATAGAAGAGATCCTTGTTAAGCAGGTAAATATTCTCTGCGGACAAAGATGATCCCTCTATCCCGAGAGTGGGTCTATAAACAAAGAGACATGCTAGAGTGTAGGTTCCTAATTACTGAATGAAAAGAGGACACAGTAGATCGACCTACCTGGAATCCAACACTGTCGTTACGGCTGTAGTGGTGGTGGCCTCTCGCTCCTGCCTCGGCAAGTCACAATCCTTCTGCAGTCATGCTCGGATACCTGCACATAGAACAGTAAACAAGAACAACATACGACATAATAATTTCATTCGTAATTACTAGCCAGTCAAAGCAGGCTAAGCATATAATTGCATTAAAAAAATGGCATAACACAAAATGGGAACCCAAACAATAATCACGTATATATTGATAGAAGGAAGAGGTATAACCAAAGCTTTGACATCGTAGTCTCCTCCAACGGGGTTCAGCCGAAGCGCGTCTCAGATACTCGTTAGGGGATTCAGACGGGATGAGGGCATGGACTTAAGCTCTCTCAATGAAGTTCCTTCTTGTTCTATCTCTTCAAAAATTCAGCTATAATATACTCAATTCTCCATGTTCAGCTAGCTTATACAAGGAGAGATAGCTTCTTTTTATAGAGGAAAAGCAGCAGGTTAGGATCCATACAAAGGTGGGAGGGAGGCCTATCCTTCAGGAGGTTCCCATAAGAGGTGGAAACCATAAATGAAAGGAGGGATTCCATGGTTATTCAATCCAACCACTCCCAATGACTCATCCTCGAAGTTGTTGGAGTGGAATCTCCACCTCTATTTTAAAAAAAATTCCATAAATAGCTCGGTGCAGGTGGCTAACTGAGACAGAGCACCAAATGGTGCAGGGCCCAGTATTAATCTTCCTCATCAGTGCGAGGGCAGAACTGACTACTCGTGTCAAGGAAAAAACAAGGTTTTTTGAAGCTTTGCTCAGGGAGTTATTAACAGAAGGAATATTGCTCTCATGTAAAGGGATGTAATGATGGTCTTTGCAAGGCATGACACTGCTTATTCATCACATAAATGACCCTCCAATGGGTGAGATGGGGATTATAGGGACAATGAAAAAATGTTTTGTAACAAATTCCCCCTAAAGCATGAGGTCTGAGGGAGAGGGAGGGGTGAAATGCTTTATGAGAACGTCTTCGAACTAAAACACCACTATCAGGAAACCTGCAATTATAAATACAACTAATATCTCTAAGACATGAACATGCGGTATGGGCGCAACCATCCATAATAGAGTACTTAAGAACTGAGATCCAAGGTATGGACGCAGCCATCCAGCAGTAAGGGCGGTCTAAAAATCAAAGCCAGGGTTCAAAGCCGTGTTCCTTGCTTCTTTGTGACCGCCTCAGCCACCTTCAGCTTAATTTTGGTTTACTTAAGATTGCCGAAATTAATGTTAAAATTAGAGATATTTTAATATTAGGTTAGAAGTTAATGAAAAAGTCAATATAGTAGGTGGTTTGCCAAAGATATTTTAATATCAACCCAGAAGTTATTGTAGAAGTTAATATTGTAGGCAATCTGCAAGATGATATTTTAGTTTGGGCCCTGCATGGCAACAACTATCAAAAATTCCATTTAATTTGTAGTTAATGAAAATTTCCGACCTAGATTAGGGAAACCACCTTAGTTGCAGATAAATACTGCATGTATTTTCATTATCAAGGTTTGGACTTTGTTTAGACTCTGTGTTTCTAGATTATTGTATTGGAGCTCTATAACATTTTTGAGCTGGGCATCAATAATAAAAGAACATTCATAGGATCCTTGAGCTATGTTAATGGTGATATTCTTTCCTCTGTGTTAACATTTTCCCCTATCTTTCCATATTGTACTCCAGTGTCTCTGATTACAGAGCACAAGTTTTAGATTAAGATATGCTAAGAGAGCACCTTAAGTTTGTTTATTTTTGTTATCTTAATGTTTTCCTCTGAAGTATAACTAAAGAATTCTTAATTGCTCTTTAGCTCTAGGTCCTAGAATCCAAAGTGGTTTGATGTTATCCTCTGTCATTTTTTCTTGCCAATCTTACAAATTACGGGGAGCTAACATAATGGCGACTCCGCTGGGGACTGAGTTATTGAAAATTGTTAATATTTCTTCATAACTTAGAAATCCCACTCAAAATTCAGCCAACTCAGTTAAGACATATCAATATTTCTTGAGGACAACATAGTGGTTTATTATGAGGATGCCATATTATATGCCCATGAAGAAGGGGTAGAGGTTATATTTCATAATAATCCTGAGCAAGACAAAGTGGGACAAGGGGCAGTCCCAGGTGAAGTTTTTCATTTAAATCTTTCGAGCCAGGTATTGTTCCAAGATCCTTTTGCTAGTATCTTAAAATCATATGAAGAAGGAGTATGTTATGCTAGGAACGATTTGTTGCAAACTTTAAGGAAAATTTTGAGCACTATTGTTCAAAGGAAAGTAAAATGGGAGTGGTTGTTATTTCAACTTACTCAAAGAGCTGAACAAAAATCAATCATGTGGTCATTTACTTGATTGGTTGCATTTCAGAAAGGAGTTCACTTAATATATATGTGTCTCCAAGTTAGATTAGGGTAGGTAGGTCTAAAAATAAGCTTAGTACTCTAAACATCTTTCAAAATTTTAGTTTTAGATTTATTTCTAGTTTTCAGATAAAGTATGTGTCGAACTTCAATTTGCAAAGAGTGTTGACTTTAGCTTGAAGGTTTTCAGCCACAGAGGTTTTAACAAATCAGATTACAGAGTGGGATCCACCCAATGGATCAGGCTACTAGTCAATGGTGTTCCTAAAACCTCTTGAAGGATTTGTTGTCCACAGTTAGAGCCACTATTAGACTCCTGTATTTTTACAGTACCATAAGGTGAATGCCTATTCCTTCTATTTTTCATGCTGAAAATAATATTCCATGACTATTATTTATTTTCAAAAAATAAAAGGAGATCCTGGCCAATAGAAGCGTCAAAAGAATCTACCTACCATTTGGATTCAATTAAAAAGAAAATATGATTGATTGTGTGATGATGAGCTAAACCTCACTGCCTTCATTATTTCTCATTCTCCCTCTTCTTACCTTTCATTTTACCTATTTATGACATGCCCATGCTCTAAAAATCCTTTTTTCCCTCAAATCCCACATACATAACCTTTTCAGACTTACAACTTCATAAAACCCACTTGTGATTGAGAAATTCGAAAAATTCTAAGCTCTACTCGCTTTCCGCGACCCACAAGTTTCTAGCTTCTCTTTTCAAATCATTACTGAAGCTTAAAAACTTTTCCAATGTGATATGGTAGGACCCGCCTAAACCTTTATAAATGGCCAAAATCTGCATAGAAACCTTCAAAATTTCATAAATTCCTTACCTTTCACCTTTTCGCACTTGCCAACATTTAGTGCAGTGCATAGCGCACTTCGCAACATTTAGGACTTGCTGGTAAGTGCCCGCAAGTTAAAATATTTAACTTGTGATGCGCCTCGAGTGAAAATCGAAAATCGCAGGCTTTATAAAAAAAGTGCAAGGGTAAATTTTAAATTCTCCGAAATGCGACGTGAAATGCAGTGGGGAATGAGTGCAGATCGCAGGTTTTAAAAATTAACCATGGGAGGTAAATGTTAAATTCGCTGAAGTGCGATGTGCAATGCAGTGGGACCTGAGCGCAAATCATGCATCACAAGTTTTAAAGTTTAAAGGGCTAAGGAAAAGTTAAGTTCTACACCGTACGAAGTGCGATGGATGCCCGAATGTGATGTGTTTTCAAAGGCATATTTCACAAAATTTCAAATCCGGGTGCGAGGCATTTTCTGTGTTAAATCGCATTGGGGGAGGGAAAGGAGTTTATAACGTAAAATCCATGGAACACCAAGGCAAGACGGATGATGGTGGGACCCAATCGCAATAAGAAAAAAAGTAAAATCAGCTGAGTAAAGCACCGACAGATCTGGGGCACACCTCAGGCCTACAACGAAGATCCACTTCGCAACCCCCCCCTGAAAGCTTCTGGTTAACACAAAAGGGGGGGTGCAAAGTCCAGTATTCATGGCCACCCAAATCCATGACGTGTTGTTCTCTCTTGAGTTCGCTGCCCCCTCCTCTATTACCACTTACCACTTCGGGGTGTCCGAAATTCCATTTAGACTCCATCAAACCCACTCACCGCCATTTGTCTGCGGGAAGGGATTTTCGGCTAAAAGAAAAAAATGTTTCATGTTCTGAGAATTTGCGAAAGCCACCAAGAGTGAAGACTTATATGAATGGAGAATAGGTCAAGAGTGGTCAAGTTAGGCAAAAAGGGGGATCCTCGACATAACGACTGAAAGACTCAGGCCAAACCCGATAAGGGGTAAAAGGTAGGGCGAGGCTAAGCATCACAAATAAAATAAGGTAAAGGTTGAGGCAGGGATTTACGCAGAGATTTAACATCAGAGACTAAAGGGGAAGAAAATCACATCAACACCAGCATCAATAAATGAGAGTACCCAGCGCCGTAGTGGAAATTATGAACTGGCAAGGGCAGTCTAAAAAAAAAAAAGGTAGGGGTCAAAGCCATGTTCCTTGCTTCTTCGTGACCGCCTTAGCCACCTTCATCTTAATTTTGGTTTACTTAAGATTACCGAAATTAATGTTATAGTCAGAGATATTGTAATATTAGGTCAGAAGTTAATGTAAAATTAAATATAGTAGGCGATTTTTCAAAGATATTTTAATATCAGCCCAAAAGTTATTGTAGAAGTTAATATTGTAGGCGATCTGCTAGATGATATTTTAGTTTGAGCCCCGTGTGGCATCAATTGTCAAAAATTCCATTTACTTTGTAGTTAATGCGTTTTTCCGACCTATATTAGGGAAACCACCTCAGTTGCAATTAAATATTGCATGTATTTTCTTTAGCAAGGGTTGGACTTTGTTTAGACTCTGCATTACTAGATTATTGTATTAGAGCTATGTAACAGTTTTGAGCTGGGAATCAATAATAAGAGCACGTTCACAGGATCCTTGAGCTATGTTAATGGTGATGTCCTTTCCTCTGTGTTAATATTTTCCCATGTATTTCCATACTATACTCCAGTTTCTCTGATAACAGAGCAAAATTTTTAGATTAAGATATGCCGAGGGAGAACCTTAAGTTTGTATTTTTTTGTTATCTTAATTTTTCCTCTGAAGTATAACTAAAGAATTCTTAAATTCTCTTTAGCTCTACTGAAATTGTTGTCTTAAAGGTTTTCCTTTGAAGTATAGTTAAATAATTCTTCACTTCTCTTTAGCCTTACCAAAACTAACATCTTTAATGTTTTCCCTTGTGAAGTTTAGTTAAATAATTCCTAATCTCTCTTTAGTTCTACTGAACTTGTTGTCTTTATGGTTTCCCCCTAAAGTATAGTTAAATAATTCTTCACTGCTCCTTAGCCTTACCAAAGCTGACATCTTTAAAGTTTCCCTTGTAAAGTTTAGTTAAATAATTATTAACTTCTCTTTAGCTTCACAAAACTAGTATCACAAGTGTTTTTCTTTGAAAGTATAGTTAAAGAATTCTTAAATGCTCTTTAGCTTTCACTACCTCCTATCATATCATATTCACACTGCCAGCAAGATCCATTTTATATAGTTAGCTTGCCCTGTGAATGACCTTGAAAATTTGATGAACAATTCAACCCCTTTATTGACTCCATATCCTAATGGATTAAACTTCCCATATTCTATTTGTCCAAACAACCAAATCAAACAACAAAAAAATCTCTATAACTAGCCTAAAATCAGCATTACTGATCACCAAAGTTAAATCCTAAGTCATAAAGATATAGAGAGAGCCCTTTGTGAGCCCAGGAAGGCTAGGTCCTAGACTCCAAAGAGGTTTGATGTTATTCCCTATCGTTTGTTCTTAAAAATCTTACAAATTACGGGGAGCTAATAGTATTGAATACGTATCTAGTTTTACAATAGTTTAAGGATGTGTTTCCAGTAGAGATTTCGTAGTTTCCACCTCACAGGGAAGTAGAAATTTCTATTGAGTTGGTACCAAGGGTAGCACCAACATCAAAGGAACCTTACATGATGAGCACACATGAGTTGGTAGAGTTAAAGTTGTAGCTGAAAGAGATCCTTGACAAAGGATACATTAGGCCAAGTGTATCGCCATGGGGCACACCACTGTTGTCGTAAAGAAGAAGGATGACACTCTTAGACTATGCATTTACTACAAATAGTTGAAAAAAGTGACCATCAAGAATAAGTACCCATTACCGAGGATCAATGATTTGTTCGATCAGCTGAAGGGAGCAGCAGTGTTCTCTAATATCGACCTGATATCAGGATATAATCTGGTACACATCAAAGAAGAGGACATATACAAAAGTGCATTCAGGATGACGTATGGGCATTATGATTTTGTTGTGGTTCCATTCGGGTTGAATAATGCTCCAAATACATTTATGTGTATGATGAATAGTGTGTTGCATCCTTATCTGGACAAGTTTGTGATTGTACGATGAAATATTGGTATATTCCAAGAATGAGGAAGATGATGCAAATCATTTGACAACATTTTTTATACTGTTGAGAGAGCATCAGTTTTATGCAAATCTCAACAAATGTAGTTTCTTTCAGACTAAGGTACATTACTTGGGACATGTTGTCTCCAAGGAGGGCATAGAAGTGGATCCAGAAAAGGTAATAACCATCATGGAATGGGTTTCTCTTAGAAAAGTAGATGAGGTGAGATATTTCATGGGATTGGCAATCTATTACAAGAGGTTCATCAGGAAATTTTCACATAATTCTTATCTGATTACATCATTGCAGAGGAAAGGTAAGAAGTTTGAATGGACAAGGCTGTGAGGCTAGTTTTAGGCAGCTCAAGCAGTTGTTAACACATGATCCTTTTTTAAATATTACAGATATAGAAAAAGATTTTATTATGTGTACAAATTCTTGCAAGAGAGGGCTTGGTGGATTCCTTACGTAGGAGGGACAAGTGATATTCTATGAGTCACAGAAACTGAATGAACATGAACGGAACTATATGACCCATGATCTTGAACTAGAAGTGATCATCCATGCATTGAATATGTGGAGGCACTATATTATTGGTAGGAGTTTTATATTGATGATAAATCACAGTGGGTTGAGGTACTTGTTTGACCAACCGAATTTTAATTCTAGGCAGGCTAGATGGTTGGATACGATCAACGAGTTTGATTTTGAGATAAAGTACATCAAAGGTAAAGAGAGCAAGGTCGCAGATGCTCTTAGAAGGCAGATATATGTAAATCACATTATAACTATGAGCTCCTGTGGGATAAATTTACAGGATAGGATCTTGCAGGAAGGTCAACAGGATGTCAGATATATGGAGCTTAGGCATAGATTGCAGCAGAGCATAGGTATAGATATAGGTATAGGTGCAGGTGTATAGGACATGGACTGTTTTCTTATGACATATGGATTGGTCAGGTTTAGAGATAGGATATATGTTCCAGATAGTAGTGAACTCAAGAAGGTGATCTTGAGGGAGTTTCATGCGAAACCATATTCAGGTCACCCAGGCTATCAAAATACATTGATTGCAGTGAAGAGATTCTATTATTGGCCAAATCTAGGGAGGGATGTAGCATAGTTTGTGGCCATGTGTTTGGATTGTCAGTAGGTAAAGACAGTGTGTAGGAATCAAGGTTGACTACTACCACCTATTGCGATTCCAGAATGGAAATGGGAGTTCATTTCCATGGAATTTATCACAGTTTTTTCTAGGACAGTGACAGATCATGATTCTATCATGGTGGTTGTGGACAGGTTGACAAAGGTTGCACACTTCCTCCCAATGATGACTACCTATTTAGCTAGCGAAATAGCATAGGTGTTCATCATAGACATAGTAAAATTGCATGGTGTTCCAAAGAATATCGTGTTAGATAGGGATGCAAAGTTCACTTCCAAGTTTTGGAAGGAGTTGTTTACAAGATTGGGAACTGAGTTGCCCTTCAACATAACTTATCATCTAGAGACATATGGACAGACTAAGAGAGTCTATAGTAACTTGGAGGAAATTTTGAGCATGTATGTGATGCATCAACTGTCGAAATGGGAAGAGTATCTATAATTGGTTTAGTTTGCATACAACAATGGGTATCTATTGCGGGTAATGTTACCCTAAGGTTTTGGGTTGATAAACCTTCACAGATCAAGGGCATGTCATCACAAGAAGGACTCACTTAACCAACTTCTATGCCTTAAACTAGAAACTAAAGGTTGCAGACCTTACCTGTATATCCTTCAGTGGTAGTAGATCCTGTGAGGTGCAAACCCCTTGCAACTCTTTGTGCTCCAGAACCTGTAAACCAACAAAGAACAAGCACAAAAACCTAGTTGTACAGCATATATATGTTCTAGATGTTAGTGAAAGCATGCATAATCTCATAGAAACAATATTAAATGAACGATTTAAGATCATTACACATGTATAAGAGATATATGACACGTCAACATCGAGAATAAGATGGCACTTATTTTATTAATTACATGTGCAGTAAAAAAATGTGGAGAGATCACCTAAAATCTGCCACGACCTTCGAGCATATTTTCCTCTAGATCCGTCCAACGCTAGCCTCACAAAAATTCTTCCAAGAGTAGTGCATAATGGATGTCACATAGGGTGAGTGAACATCTCAAGGAAACAAGGGTTTCCTGAAAAAATCTGGGAAGTGCAGGAGTTACAGGGAATATATCAAACTTGGATAGGGCTCCAACAACGTATAATATCTATATTTCTCTCTATCTTCCTCCTTAGGCCATTCCCTTGAGGTGATTTAATACTCCCTCAAATTAGTTTTTTTCCATTGGGAAAAGTTAGGCAATGGCCTGGGGTAGTTAAGTCACTGTAACAACCGTAAACCCCGCCTCTAAAATATGGAAATTATATAATTTTTAATGTTTAAAAAGGCATATGCGGTTCTCTATGTATGGAGTCACATGTATACGTAGAAAAGTCTGGGCAGAGTTTCGTATGGGTTTTAAGAAACTATTTTTTGAGAAATATGTCCAAGTTTGAAGGGAAGGGTTTCCCAAGGCCAATGTATAAATCATCAAGTATATGATGGTGATAAATAATTCTATAAAATTATCACAAGTTATTGGTTATGAGTCGCTTCAAGGCACTATATGGGTGAAGTTGTAACACTCACATCCGATGGCTTGATCCAGTTAATAGGTTGTTGATTGGGTTGGACATGTTGGTAGACATGGAACAAGAACTGTAGTTTATAAACAAGAATATAAAGGCAGAATGAGATAGGAAAAATATTTATGTAGAGAAACACAGGGTATTTAAGGAGTTTTAGGTTGGGGAGAATGTTTATTTGTGCATCAACCCCAAGAAGAGCTCCTTGAGGATTAGACCAGTGGATTATCGACTTGCACTACCTCCAACAGTGAAAGTACATAATAACTTTCATGTCTCATTACTTAAAAGGTATATAAAGGATGTTGATCAAGCTATTGATTGGTATTTATTATAGGTGGAGAAAGAAGGAGAATTCCAGTTGGAACCTCAGTGCATATTGTAGTGGAATCATATCATGCTTAGGAATAGAGAAATCGAACAATTTAAAGTGCATTGGAAGCACTTTTGGCCTGATGAATCTACATCAGAGATGGAAAATCAAATGTGGGCCATGTATCCTTCATTATTTTCTAGTTGAGGTAGAGAAGTTTTTGTTTGGTGTTTGGTTTTTGGTATTTGTTTGTCATATGTTTTTATGGTATTTTAGTATATGTACTTATGTATATGGATGTAAATACCACCATGAGCTAAGTTAGAAAGCTCAAATAAGTAGTATGAATGTTGTATGGTTCTATTATCATGGTCTTGATTTTGAGAAGGCCATTCATTTTAAATACTACAATGATATAAGTTATAAATCTCTATTAGTAGTATTTTTTCTTTCAACAATTTTCTTGAGGTGTAGGTGTAGTTTGTAATGTTCCAAATTTTATGGAACATTAAATTTTGTTAAGGAAATGAATAAAATGGGTAGGGGGCCCATTATTTTCATGATTAAAGAATAAAAATCCTCTAAGTATGAAAGAGGATCATGTTTGGAGCTAGATTTCACACCTCCATGTGTGAAAGGAGGTTTTTTCATTAAGGTTTGGCCAAGGTTGACCAAGTCAAACTGCGTTGGCATGAGTTGGAAAGCACTATGTGGGACAACGTAGGAGGGAAGATTCTAGAGGGAGGAAACCCTAATTTGAATTAGGGCCCATGGAGGGAAGGCTCATTGTTTAAAAGAGGGGCAAGGCAACACATTGAGATTATCTTTGATCATTTTTACATCCAAGTCTTGGAAACTTGTTGCTGCCTCTTGCTGTTCAACAGAGTTGAAGTGCCTTCTGGCATGAGGAAGTACTGTTGAGGATTTCCTCTCCTTCTTGAGGAGTTCATGAAGGATTGCACTACATTCCCCATATTCAACCATTCGGGCCATAGCTTCAGCCATCTAGATCAGCGCAGTTTTTGCAGCAGATATTGTGCAGTGTTGTTGGGTGTTGCTAGGGAGGTTTCCACACACCAGCCGAAGCTAGTTTTTCAGTGGAGAGAGGTTCCATCCATTGGGATATCAAAAAATAAGGTTCTTGAGCATATCCCATCATCTTTGGCATTAGGCCAACCACGTTCCATCATTGGCAGCGCAGTCCCTCTCTTAGACAATGTTTTTCTGGGTGAATATTTGCTGAGGGATTAGCAGATTTTGGAGGGGAAGTCTTGGGTGAAAGGATCAACCTTTCACTCCAGATTTTCATTGGAGAAGGGATATTCATCTACAACAACTATTTCAGCCTTCTCCATCCATTTCTAGTTCTTGAGTTGTTGCTTCCCAACAACTCTGGCATTTATGCAAAGTGCCATTTTTGTATAGATTTCAGCCAATCCTTTTAGAGGATTGATTTATTGTATCTTCAGGGGTTGATATCATGCTCCCCCTTCTTTATTTGAGCCTACATTACTATATCATTGTATTTTCATTATTTATGCAGCAGTTCCTCTCTATAACTACGTAGTCATGGCCTAGGTCTTGATATATACAGTAGTGTTCTTCATATTTGTATGTACAGATTTCTTGAGGCTTGTTGTGCCCTGCTCGAGAGATTATTTCCTCAAGGAGATGTATATTTTATGCTGCTATGTCATAATATGATGGCCATTGGATTCTCTAGTATTTCATGTGTATATGAATCACTGCTATTTTCCATTTTTATGTATTTGTTATTGCTATAGTTGCAATGTTGGGGTTATCTTACGAGATTCCCAATCTTGTTGTATTTCCCTATTGGGGATATTGTCCCTTGACAATCACTCTATAGACAGAGTCTGCTAGTGAGCTAGGTAGCCTCTGGAGCTCATCCTTTGTTTAAAGGTGAAAAATTCAGTAAATGACTCTACAGTCTATCTCTAGAATATATTTGCTTGTCGATTGATAATGTTTCTGAAAAAGGAAGATTACATGGTTTAACATTGAGGACAATGTTCCCCAAGGGGGAGGGTTATGTAACATACCCTGGAAAAATACTCATGTAATAAAATTTAATAAAGGAAAAAAATAAGACCATGATTCAAGGGATACTTATTCCAAGCTAAATGTTGGGAAAATTATCCTAGTGGGCATCACTGGATATGCAGTTATGGCTAAGAAAATGGCAATGGAAAAGGAATTAAAGAGGAAAAATTCATTTTTTGCACATTTATTTATGAATATAAAGGAAATTAGGAGAAAGGGAAGGAAAAATGTCACAGGTTGAATGTGAGGACGAAAATGAAGGAAAATAATGGAAACTGACAAAAATAGAGGCCTCATCAATAAACAGGCTTATGAGGATCAGTTCATGTCTTTTTGTTAGTCCATTTTTGGAGTTCTCTCTCTCTCTCTCTCTCTCTCTCTCTCGCATACTCTTGGATACTTAGAGTTTTCTTAGAGAAATTCAACATTGTGCCAAGGAGGAAGAAGAAAGCAAAGGAAGGACAAGAAAGGAAAGGAAAGCAAGGATTAAGCAAGGAAAAACATGATCTAACAACTTCAGCAAGAATACTTGCAGGTAATATATTGCATGTATGATTTCCTAGCCATTTTGGACATGCATGGCGTATGCATGTTGGTATTTAGTTATTTTCTATCAGTGGCATGGTTTTGCTTGGTTATGACAGTGGTTTTCAGCCTTGCCTTTCCTTTTCCATATGCCATGGTGTGTTGGGATTTTGATCTCTGTTTTGAGCTTTTTTTTTGCTATATGGATTCATAATTCGAGGTGAAGGTGGTATCAAGGTTAATTCCCAAAGTCCTAGGAATCCCTTGACCGATTTTGGCAAGATACATGGTAAAGCCTAAGGGAGGTGTCTCGGTTTAGGGCCTAGTTATCTAGGATTGGATTGTGATAAATCCTAAGAGATAGGGAGAGAGAAAATTCCTCAAGGATTGTGATGGATTCTAGATGGAATTTCCAACTTCTTCTTGGTTTTTTGATCAGAGCACCACTTTGGTGTGATCAAGGTATGGTGAGGGTGGAAGTGGTTTAACCTTTGGATGAGTTAATCCATGAAATCTCACATTCATGCTTGGAATATGGCACGTGGATGACTGGATGAAGAGATATTTGGCTCAACCATCTCTATGGTCGCGTGGAACATGGAAGTCTCGAACCTGGTCGGTATTTTCCTATGTTTAATGGAAGCTAAGTTCTCTTGCTTTTGTAACTATTATTGTGTTGATTTAATGGTTTTATTATCACTGTTATTTCCATGGTTTTAGATTTGTTATAAGAATGTTTAAATCACCGATTCATGTCATGGTTATTTAATGTATTCACTTGTAATTGTTAAAATGATGGATGCAAGACCTAATTGATGCCATATCTAGTTAAGGAAGAAGGTGGTGATACTTCTTGTAATTTTTCGTAAGTGTTTTTGGTCATTCATGATTTGTCTTGTTTCTTAGACCTGTAGATTACTTTCATGCCAAGTGTTTGACAAAATTTTAGTCCTAGTTGGGGATGGTCAGGCCTAGTCCTAGAGACAAATTCTGGATTATTAGTATTGTCATTATGTATTTAATGATTCTTGAAAGTTACTTGAAGTTCTGGGCAGTGGCTAAGATTCTTGGCTTAAAATTTCCTTAAATCCCATGGATGCAGGCATAGTTCTGGGAAATTTAGTTCTTGGACACTGGTATGCAAGCTCATGCATGTGTGTGGAGCCACCCAAGCGCATGGATGTAGGATCATGCATGCATCTGTTACACTAAAATTTGTCACCATGACATTTAGCTGTCTATATGGGTTCATCATTACCTATTTATTGCTCCCTTAGAGGTCTAAAAACCTAAAGTTCCTAAACCAAGTCTTGGAACTGGAGAAAATCTCTTAAAAATCCTAAAAAGCCTAACTCTACACTTTTCCTAGTTACCGCGACTAATTGCTATAAAAACTGCGGTACATACCGCACGTAAATCTCATTAAAACTGCAGACCCCCGTAAAAGGTAAAATAAAGAGAAAATTAAGTTCTAGAAGCCCAACTGGTCGAATATTATCCCAGTTAGGGCCTTCTAGAAGCGGTATTTGGTCGAGCTTCGCCCCTTCCAATATTCATGAACCTTCATCCCTTCATAAATGGAGATATCCCTTGGTTTTTGGAGCTAAAATTGCATGATAAGAGGGCTTTATCCCTTCCTTATTGGAGCTAAAACTACCTCTCTTCAGTTATAAATTGAGACCAAGTTTCAGTCTCAAGGGTACTTTTTGATACTTAGTATTCGATACTTACTTCTTAGCTTGTAGAAGAGAATTGCTGAAGGATTCATACTCTCCACATTTGGCATCGTTGGCATGAGAGAGATTACATACTCATGGCCATAGTATAATGTTGTTTAGAGAGTTGGAGTCTTGTCAAACTGAGGAAAACGACTGTTCGGGACCCCGAAAGAACCTGTACAAACATCAAGGTGTCAAGGTTGTAAGGTTTCTTCTTTTATTCAAAGTTAATACAAATGGATTCTATTTTATCATTGAGTTGTTCATCTATCTTTTGAATGATTTAATTCTTAGGCTCCTTAATCACTAAGATAGATTATTGCTTTCGAATTATCATATTTTGCAGATGCTTTTAATTTGGTTTACCTGTCTTTGATTGCAGATCTTATATGCTGGATCGATAACTTTTGGAGCGACTAGATTGAATATCAAGCAAGCGTTGGACTTCAGGTAGGAGTATCTATCCATATTTAATGAGTAATTCTTCAGCAAAATAGTCTAGAGAAAATGGTCTACATCTGTCTGTTTGTTTCTAGATATCTTTAAGAAACTAGGGAGGCTCTTGTCTACATGAGGGATTCGTCCGTGGAACAAAATGGAGACTCCATTGGGGATAGTCTGAACTTAGTTTTCTTTTATTTTTAGTTTGATTTTTGAGATTTCTTTGACTGAGATTAGCTCAAAACTTGATTGGGTAGAAAGCTCAATAGGATCCCTCACTGTAAATCTGTATTTTTATTTTTTCTCTACTTTTCCTACCTTCCGCAATTTTTCCTTTAAAACAGAGCGGTAGATTCCCAAATCTTTAGTAGAATAAAGTGCGGTACCACACCTTATTCCATTAAAAACTGTGGATCTATGGAAAATTTTAGAAAAAGTATAAATTTTGTTTTCTGGCATCCCATTACTTGATTTTTTTTATTTACCCAATTTGTCTTGATTTTCAAAGACTTTTGTGAAAGGTTTCTTTCAGCAATTTTTGTGATTAAGTGATCTATTCAGTTAGTTTTCATATTATGATTAAACAATTTTCCTAGTCCTCCCATTGATCTGAATCAAAAAATTTTGTATACCTTAGCTACTTGGTATTTCATTACTTTTCTGTTGAGCCATGGAACTTGATGCAATTGCTATTCTTATGAAAATTTGATTTTATTTTCATTTGCAAACTTATAAAACCTTTAGATTGATAAGGACTGAATTTCATGTTAAAACTATTTTTGGATGCTTTGATTTCTCGTTGGAATAAGCAAAAAAATCTTGGTTAGATTACAAATTAGGATTAAACATCCTCCAACTTTTAGATAGAGTTCAAGATTAGAGGTTTCTGTTAGTTTTGAATTTTGTAATTTTAGTATTTTAAGTTTTCTTTTGGAAGAAGTTAGTTTTTGTTTCTGATCTAAATACTATAGGGAATTTCATTTTGAGCAAAAGATCTTTTTGAAATTGAAATCTCTGAATTGTCTTCTTTTCAAAGTTTTTCATACAGGAAAGAAAGAATTGATATTTTGAAAGTTTCTGAAAATCTCTCAACTCTTTCCTCTAGTTAGATTTCATTGAAAATAAATGAGTTTTTTTATCATATAGATGCATTGTAGAGAATTTTGAGTCGAGTCATTAAAACATCATCAAGTTTCATTTCCATACCTATTGTCCTAAGAAAATGCCAATTAAAAGTAATGCTTAATTAAAATCAATCTAGAAATTTTATATTTTCTAGGGCTCTTTTCACCAACATAGTTTAGGCTAGTGTGTTGGAATACGTTTTAGTTAACTCTCCAGGATAGTAAAAACAAACAAGTAGTCGATCTTGCGGTAGGAAAATCCAATTGTAGCATGTATGCTCTGGGAAGCTCCTCCTAAAGGAGTCAAGCATGAGATCATATCCGAACCAGTGAGGTAATCATACCTATCTCATTGGGAATGATATAAGATGTGCATGTATTAAAAACGGTAAACCTCGGATAGATCATGGTCGAGGAGCCTGGGGTCACTTGTCAGTAAACCTTGGATTATGTCAAGGAGCCTTCAAGGGGATTGAGCTTGATACTCTGCCTTTACGTGTATATCAGATCGTAGAGTGTTCCCATAGGTATATGTGTTCTCGTTGGTGACCTTAGTGGCCATAAAATCTAGGATTCTTTCCCAAGGTGACAGTGGAGGGGAGGTCCCACTGTACCTAAAGCAGACGTCAGCTAGACTCACTTGGACTCTCCGGAGGGTTATCTTCACTCGAGATGCTTTAAGTGGAGAAACTTGAACTAATCTGTTTCATTAAGTAGGTTGTCGGGGTAACTGTTCCAACTTCCATTTTTGCATTAAAATTCTACAATGTTGGATTTCATCACCAACTAGTGATTTTAGTGCGGGGATCTACTGCTTGTGTGTGGATTTATCTCTTAGATTTTTATAGGCATGTGATTCATTTGATTGTTTCCTTAGCAACTTCAGGGTTTGTTTGAATTTTTATTTTTATTTTGTTTGCATGTGTTAAAATTTTTAATCGTGGTTGAATTACCGAGACGATCACATAGAACTTAGGGGAAGCCCCCTGAGTACACACCAAGCCAACTAGAAAGATTTAAATATATGATACCAAATGTTATTGGTAGAAATGGATTAAAAGAACAAGGAGAATCATCCATAATTATTCATCCTGATTCTGAAGTAGATCAACCACAAATAGCAGAACATACTCCATAGACAGTTTCAATTTCCGAATTAACTGAAGTTGCTTCTACAAAAACTAAATTATCACCTAAAGAACCTAAAATTTCTGAACCAGAAACTGATCCTACTACATCATAACCTACTTTAGAATTCAGTACTCCAACTTCCAATTATCCTGATTCACCTAGAGTAAGAAATTAGATTACATAAGATCTTTCTCCTGGTCTCATTAGTATTGAATAAATCACTGATATAGAGGAAGAAATTGTTCTTCCTTCAACTCAGGAAACTTTAGAGCTTAGAGAACGTGAATCAATTTTTTATAGTCCTTCTAGACAAGACTCTTGGTATTCTTCATTAATAGATTTTCTACAAAATGTAGGTCTTCAGTACTCGCCACCTCGAATTCCTTTTTTCCCTACACCAATAGGTTACAGACCTCCACTAAACATGTCTAGTGAGTCATCTTTGTTTACTGAATTGCCAGAAACATTTTTTCATGGTGGTCTGTCTATTCCTGTTGGCTATCAGTCGCTCTCTGGTACATTCTCAGGAGCATCTCCTCTTCCTAAAAAACCCATGTCATCATCTAGCCCAAATGAATCAAATACTGGAACTTTGAACAATGAGCAAGTTTATATGATGTCTAGAAATATCTCAAACCCCGGTTCTCAAGATAGTAATGTATCACCTGGGGGGAAATCTCAAAATATTCAAATACAACATGGGGGGAAACCTCAAGGACAGTACATACCGCAAGGTCAGTATCAACCTCAAGGACAGTACATACCCCAAGGTCAGCCTCAGGGACATTATATCCCTCGAGGTCAATACATGCCTCAAGGTCATTATCAACCTCAAGGGCAATACCCATTTCAAGGATTGCAACATCCTTTAGGACAACATTTCTATCCAAAATAGAAAATTGTACAAGGAGGTGGAAATTATCCAGTCAATTATCAGCCATATGTTCAACCAAGTTACGGTCCGTCTTATGTAAAACCTTCATTGGGACCTTCATATCCTAGAATGTTTTGGGATCCATCTCAAGTCCAATAGAATTTACAATCAAATATGCAAGTACCTTATTACCAAGCTAGACAACAAGTTGGTTATAATCAACCCCAAAAACTTGTCCAACCTGTCATTCAAACACCTGCATCTAGTCCTGTTCAACAGCCTGGTCTGAGTACACCTATGACTCTGCCCCAAACTTCTGCTCAGACTTCTGTTCAGCCTACCACACCTATTCCTGAAGTATCTACAGATCCTATCACATTTTCCCCTCAAACATCAGTACAGATTCCTCAGGTTTCTATTCCACAGTCTAGACCTACAATTCAGACTACTGTTCAGATGCCGACAGGACAACCTGGTACAAGTACAATTATAACAAGTCAACCTCAGTTTACTTATCAACTGTATCAGGGGCCGTATCAATATGGACCTGTTCAAACTCCATTCTACCCGCAACAACCATACCCTGGGTATACATATCAGACACCTGTTCAACCCCGGTATGGTCCGGTTATTCCTAGTTATCCAGGGGGCACTCCGATTCCAAATGCACAACCTATTCTAGGTTATCCTGGATATCCTCCTCCTGGGACTGGTTTAGTCTCACAAGTTTATCAACAAGACCCTACCCGTCGATTACCATTCATAGCAACTTTAGATTTATCGGATTTATCTTGCCTTATGAATGATCCTATCTATTATCATCCGTATTGGCCACCTATGCCGCATAAGTTGCCTAGTGATATCCCAAAGTTTGAAGGAAAATCAGGAGAGGATCCTTCTAACCATGTCATGACTTACCACCTTTGGTGTGCATCCAACTCATTAATAGATGATTCCATTCGACTCAAATTTTTTCAGAGAACGTTAATAGGATTAGCTACGAAGTGGAACATTGAATTACCACAAGGTTCATTTACCAATTTCAATGCTCTAGCAAATTCTTTCTTAACTCATTTTCAGTTTCCAATCAGATATGAAAATGGCACGGAATTATTAATTTCACAAAAACAATCTACATCTACGTACATATCAGATCATATTCATGAATGGAGACGTAGAAGACGTTTGGTAAAAGCTTTTATCTCGGATCAAATATTGGCAGAATGGTTTGTCAAATCATTGCTACCAAAGATCACTGAAGATGTAGCCAAAGCAGGGGTTGTCACCGAAGAACAAGTTATTGCTCAAGCTCAGTATCTTGACTTGGTATATACCCAGTCCGGAACTTTGTATGAGAAAATCCCTGATTTACCACGTCCTGGTCAGATAACAACAACTCCTTTAGGGTCTCATGCCGCTGATGGTGTAATCGGTTTAGTTAGTACAACTAAGAGTAAGAAGAGATATTCAAAGGTTACTTCTCCCATAATAACTTTACCTGATTCACCAAAAGGAGAATCTTCCCTAGAAACTTCTGCCGATATTCACATTGTAGATTCATCTACTATAAAGTCGAAATCCGGCAACAAGAAGAAAGGGAAGAAAAAGAATAAACAGACTCCATCTCCCAAGGAAAAAACTGATAAAAATGAATCAACTAATGATAAATGGAAACTTCGTTATCCTTGTCTTATCTATGACGAGGTTCATTTCACCAAGGAATGTCTACATATAGCCGAGGTATCTAAATTCCTCAAAGGTTCATCCACCCCTGTTGTTTTGAAGGATCCTTTTCCTGTTCAAGATAGAAAAATTATTGGATCTTCCTCTAATACATCAACAAATATTTTTATGGTTGCGACTTGATCGCAAGATTATGGTAGTAAAAACCCTGTTGCTGGTAAAGAAGTAGAAAATTCTAGTTCTGCACCAGCTACATCTCCTACGGTTTTTGATCCATTGTATATCGAGAAACCAAATCTTGATTTAGCAATCAAACTGCCTACTAAAGGTGTACTTCGAAATTAGCTTTCAATCCACATACGAGAGCTGCTTAGAATTACAACATTGTGGAGGATTTAAAAATTTCTCCTTCAGCAATGTTGGCCTTGGAAGTGCTACAATCATGTCCAACACAAAGGAAATTACTCTTATCAGAAATTGGAGTTGTATATCTTCAGGATTCAAACCTCATGGTCTTCAATTTAGAAAATTTTACACCTCGTCTCCCTCATCAAATGGCTTTTCAGATCCCAATACTAGTAAAAAACAGACGTTGCTTTTGTACTGTTATTGATGAAGGAGAATCCACGTGTATCATGTCGTTAAACTATTGGAAATCACTTGGTTCTCCAAACCTTAGCCAGTCACCAACAATCCTCAAAGCTTTTGACAGAAGAGGATTCTATTCATTCGGAATTTTATAGGACCTACCTATAGAAGCCGAAGGAAAAACCATTAATTTAGATGTGGAAGTCGTTGATGCCCCTCTAGATTACAACCTTCTTCTGGGTCGAAGTTGGTCTTATGTTATGACTGCTATCGTGTCATCCAACTTTTCAGATAATTATGCTTCCTCATAAAGGAAATATTGTGAAATTCAATCAGCTCTCATATTATTCATCTAACCTAGCTTCTACTGATAGTATTCAGCACGTTGGAAGAACGACTATCCCTTATGAGGATGTAGGAGTAGGTTTAATCAAAGATTCCACTTTAGTGGGAAGTTTTCCTATGCCTCCACCTAATGTACCACATAATATTGCTAATATCAATATGATTACGTCAAGCACTATTCCATTTGTTGATTCTTGGATAGCGCCTTAAGAATCAGAACTGGATTCATTCAATGGCAGGATGCCTTTGAGTCCTTTTGAGATAGCATATCAAGTAGTACAGTCATTTTCTGATCCTTAATCAACTGATGTTGATCCAATGAATCTGATCAGCGAAGAATCATTTTCAACATCAAGCTCATCTACAACATCAATTCCTGATCCTTTTCAACAAGTGTTTCATACTGATGAAAGCATTCGTGAATTCTTGTCTGTAGACAAATTGCCATGGGATGATCTCCATCATAGGTCCTCATTTTTATCTGAGCTTGATAAATTAAAAAATAATTTTTCCTCTATTTTTATAATTGACTATGTCAAGGAACCTCAGAGTCCAATCTCGATCAAAAATTTGGGTTCTGAAGTAAATTTGGGGAATATTTTTTCTATCATTCCTATTTACATCTCAGTGAAACCCAGAATTATTGAAAACATTCATATAGGTGCTTCATGTCTGCCAGATGAAATTTCTACATATAAAGCCTTATTTGAAGAATTTCGCGACATATTTGCCTGGTCTTATGAAGAAATGCCAAGAATCGATCCCAACATTGTCATTCATGAAATAAAGACTTACCCGGATGCTAAACCTGTCAGACAACGATTACATCCGATACATCCATGAAAAGTTGTTGCAATTAAAGCTGAAGTTGAGAAATTACTGAGAGAAAGTTTTATTTTTCCGATCCTATTAACAGATTGGGTATCTAATATCATTCCTGTTATGAAAAAACAAGGAACAATACGAGTATGTGTTGACTATAGGGATATTAAAAAATATTGTCCTAGAGACAATTATCCAACTCCTTATATCGACAAAATTATTGACAAGTGTGCTGGAAATGAAATGTATTCATTCATGGATGGATTTTTTGGATACAATAAAATAAACATACTCCCTGCCTATCAACCAAAAACAGCGTTAATTTGTCCCTGGGGAATGTTTTCTTACTGTAAATTACCTTTCGGATTAAAGAATGCTAGGGAAACTTTTCAAAGGGAAATGTCCTATTCTTTTCATGACATTAAACACATTGTGCAACCTTATCTCGATGATTTACCTGCTCATTCGTTACACAGGGAAGATCATCCAACTCACTTACGAGCGATTTTTATGAGATGTAGGTATTATAAGATTCGCTTGAATCTGTACAAGTGTGTTTTCTGTGTACAATCTGGTAGGTTATTGGGATTTGTCATTTCTAAGGAAGGCATTCATGTCTACCCTTCGAAGGTTGAGCCCATTATCAATTTACCTCCTCCTTTCTCACTCTGCCAACTCCAAAGTTTGCAAGGGAAAGAAAAATTTCTATGTAGATTCATCCAAAACTATGTTGAGTTAACCAAAGGTTTTACCAGGCTTTTGAAACAGAATATTCCTTTCATTTTGGATGATATCACTGATCGATCTTTTGATGCTTTAAAACACGTGTCGACCCATGCACCATTATTGCATCCACCAAATTATAGCCGGGATTACTTTTTATACTTAGAAGCCTCTGATTCCACCATTGGAATGGTATTAGTTCAGGAAGATGAATTCCACAATGAACATGTGATTTACTATCTCAGTCGGAATCTCAATTCCACAGAGATTAAATACTCACATGTATAGAAATTGGCCTTGGCAGCAGTTCAAGCTGTCCAACATTTTGGTCATTACATTTTGTTACGAAAAACAACTGTGATTTCTAATTGTAACCCGATGATGTACATTTTGATCAAACAATTGCTCGAGGGAAAATACTCGAAGTGGATAGTTATCCTTCAAGAGTTTGATTTATAATTTGAAAAATCCAAATAAAAGAAATCACTGGTGTTCGCTGAACTTATGTGTGACTTCCCAAATACTGAGACGGAAACTATGGTAGAGCATCTAATCGTTGATGAATATTTATTTCTTATCAATAATTTAGATCCTTGGTATGGGGATATCATCATTTATCTCCAAACCCAAACATTTCTGCTTGAACTTTCATGTTCACATCGACAAAAGATCCATTACCAATCCCATCAATACAATATTGTTGGAGACATGCTTTATCGTCGCAGTGCGGATTCTGTATTTTGACGTTGTTTAACTCATGAAGAGGCTGAACGAGTTTTGAATGACTGACATTCTGGAGCATGTGGTGGTCATATGTCTAGGCATTCCACAGCCCAAAATATATTGCACGCTGGTTGTTTTTTTTCTTTGTTATTTAAAGATTGTATTCTTGTAGTCCAAAAATGCCACAATTGTCAAATTTTTGATCGGAAAATGTGTGCACCACCAGCTCCTCTTCACCCCATAATTGTTGTAAGTAATTTTGCAAAAGGGGGCATTGATTTCATTACATGTAACAGTCACTCAGCCGGGGGGCATGGGTATATTATTCTAACAGTAGATTATTTTACCAAATGGGTCAAGGCGATGCCTACATTTGCGGCAAATGGAAAAACTACAACTACTTTTGTATTCAATCAAATGATTGCTCGATTCGATGTACCCCAAGCTATCATTACTGATCATGGGATCCATTTTCGAAACATTATGATGACCTAACTTTCAGACCAGCTTGGCCTATGCCATGATAGTTCTACTCCAAATTACCCGCAGGCTAATGGTTAGGTTGAAGCTATCAATAAAGTTTTAACCACTATTATTAAACAGATAATCAGAATTCATAAATCGAAATGCATACTATGCTTTTCTAAGCACTTTTGGCATACCAAACCTTAGAAAAAACTGCAATAGGTTTCACTCCTTTTCAACTGGTCTACGGTTTAGAAGTTGTGTTACCAATTGAATGCGAAATATCGTCACTCAAATTATCCATAGAGTTACTACCAGCTACCTGTAAGGAGGAAAAATGATTTTTGTACCTCTCAGAATTAGATGAGACTAGGCGCACCGCTGCATTAGCAACTAAAGCTCATAAAAAATGCATTAAATCTCAGTACGATCGAAGTGTTACACCTCGTGTTTTTTCAAAGGGTGACCTAGTATTGGTATATGACCAAGCTAACGATAAAATAGGAGCTGGAAAATTTGAACCTATGTGGAATGGTCCTTATATTGTTAAGTGAGTTCTTGCAAAAGGGGCTTATGAACTAATTGATTATGACGAGGTCTCTTTAGGTAAACCCAGAAATGGACTTTATCTGAAGAGATATTATGCTTGATTTTTTGTGTGAAGATCTTACCTATAGATTAGTTATTTTTTCTAGATTAGCTGCTTTAGATTAGATGAGTGTGTCTAGTTAAAGTTTGCGCTGAATACTATTCTTGCTTATCTTGATTACTCTTGATATTGCAGATGTCGACATCCCTTAAATCCTACATTGGTTTTGCTGATGGTGCTTGTAGTAGTACATGGAATATCTCTTCCACAGCTTGGGTCATCTATTCACCCACCGTTGAGTTAGTTTCTATGCATGGGGTAAGCCTTGGTCAAACAACGAATAATGTTGCAGAATATAGCGCAGTGATTGAGTTATTATCTAATGCCATTTCATTTGGAACTCGGTGTTTGATCGTTAGGTTAGATTCTGAACTCATTGTATTACATTTAAACAGAGTATACGCAATTAAAAATCTAGTGTTACTGAGATTATTCTTGAAGGTTCGTCTCTTGGAAAGGAAGTTTGATTACATTGAATATCAATACATTCGAGAAATTTAAATACATTGGCCGATGCATTAGCTAATAATGTTATAAATAGACATTTGCGACATTAAAAAAATAAGTTAAAACAACATTCAATAAGTGTTGAACAAGATAGCTGTCGAAAGCAGACATATCATAGATAGAGTTTGTGTTTCAAAAAATATTACATTGTCTAGGACCATAGGTTTAAAACACCTTATGATCCGAAAGGTAGTGATACAAAAAGAAAAAATACAATGATCTATGATGATCATCTGTTATTCGTAGTGATGATCATGATAATACACTATCACTCGTGCCACTCTACGCAGATATCTTCGAAACTGGCCAGGAACACCAGCAACATGCCTCTGGAGGCGTAGAGGAATATCGTCCATACTAGTCTCTGGAATGTCTCTGGTTAACCTCTCCATGTTATACTCTAAATTAGTGAGAATATCTACTACCTGATTCTCTGGTTGTGCAATAAAATATGTTCGCTTCCTCTCGAAGCAGTAGAGATTGGCTGGTCTTCATGGACCAACATCTGCATTTAAATTTTTATCATCAGTACTAGATGATTGAAAAAAAAATAAAAAAAATAGATTTAAAAACACATTAAAGTGATTGATTTACATGACTCATCCCATTCTGTTCCTGGAGGAAGAGGCATATCAGGGTCACCGCAGAAATTTATCCCAGCATACGGGAAATCTTCAATGGTGAAAATTTGGTTTTGTAGCCAATGAAAGTATGCAGGTGTAAATCAGACTATCTCAAAACCCTCTCCATGACGGGCCATCACTTGTACCCAACGGGCCATTTGAGGCTCTCTGAATCTACCATCATCAACTGAGATAAGTTGGGGGGTAAGAGATGGAATCTTCTCCAGAGCAAAAGAAACTACGATAGCTCCATATCCAAATTTTTTCAACTTTGTGTTCTTAGCTCTGGTCAATTGGCCTTTTACATTAGCCAATACTCCTTCACACCAGTTGAAGATGGTGGCCTCTGTAGCATTCAAGCACTGTCAGCATCTGGGCTTTAATATCCCAGTGTGGAGCTGCACTCCCACACAATCTAGCCACTGTGAACGCAACCACTTTGAGCTCAAGACTGATAATGGTTTTTATATCAATGCGGTTGTATTTTGGATCAGCCTCTTCGTTACAAAATTCTTGTTGATAGCTAGCTATAGACTGACCACCTTTCCTAGCCCCAAACAAGGAAAGAGGTTCTCCTCTTTTGGAAAAACCTATAAGAAAGTATATATCCTCCAGCTCAATTTCAAACCGGTGATCACTGATAATGAAAAATTGTTCTTGAACATCCCACCTGTTCACCAACCATGTCAATAACTCTATTTGAGCCCTCATGCCCTGCATTGCCCAATATTTTTGTAATCCACAATTTTTCAAAACACGCAATGTGGGTAAACTTCCCATAGCTCCCTCATCTACTACCTCATGTTCACGTTCTCTCCATTCAAGCATTGTGGATACTCTGTAATAGACACATTGAAATATTAGATCCAGTTAGAATGGAAAAAATTGGCTTAATTTGAGAGAAATCATATTTTTATTTTTTTCACAGCGCCTTCGCACTTTTTGCATTAAGACAGTGTGAGCTACCGCACGCATTATACACGAAAAGTGCGAGACCTCAATAATTTTCCTTTGTAAAATTATCGGGGTCTGCAGGTACTGTGTGTTTTACCTGCGGTACCCCGAGAGCAATTTTTTGAACCTATTTTTCTCTTAAAAAATGATTTTAAAGCCTAAAAAGAGATGATCCATCACCACCAGGGTTTGAGGATGGAGCAATTGCTCCAATTAGAGGCACTCTTGCATGATTAAGGGTGGCACTCAACTATCATAAAACTTCCACACAAGAAACAGAGTTGAATTTGCATAGTGGAAGCAGGGATATGATGATACCATCTATTATGCACATGAGAATGGTCCATGAGACATCACTATCTTGTGGTAAACCACCTAGAAGACCACCTGATCTAGATTTGGTGAGAGATGTCTTACATCATGATGCACCATTTATAGATCTGGAAGGAATGGGAGAATTAGAAGATCATGATACAGCGCTGAGAGTCTTGGGTAGGCTGAAGGAGGAGGGAGACATTCTCCCACTATCATCATTACCCACTCTCACATCTCATACTACGGTGAGAGGAAATGCTACAGGTTTGGAGGATGTCACCATCATGGGCCAAGGAGACCATTCCTTGGCTATGGAGACTCAGAAGATGTTCTCATTTGAGGATAAATCTTCCATACATGGTAGAATATGGTGGCCACACATGCATGATTTGGCTAAACTAAGGAAGTTTTGGATGGATGATAGCTTCCATAGGGATACTAACCTCAAAAAGCTTCAATCTTTACTTGAGCATGTATATATGCAAGAAGAGCAGCAAGGAAGGGATAGCAACCTTTCAATCTATACCTTTGGCATGGGATATGTCAAGGAGAAGAGCAGCCATATGACATATGTTCTTTGTGATAGATCATCAGCGTTGTCACTATGGAAGATTGATTCATATTGGAAATCCCAACTGTTGGTGGATTATTCCAAGGATCTTTTCACATGCATGATACTTGATGACCAGCTACATGAAGAAGGTTATTCAGTCCAAGATGGAGTCATCTATTATCATGGTAGTATATTCTTATCTAGAGCCTCCAAGCTCAAGGAGAAGTTGCTACAAAGGGCTTATGAAGATTTCCTTTTCAACCATACTTATTCCATGAGAGCCTACAACACTATCATGGAGAGATACACTTGGGAAGGCTTTGAAGAGGAACTATATCAGAATTTTAAAAGATGCATGAACCATGTGGAGTTGGAAGAAAGACATAACTCAATGAAGGAGTTATCACAACCACCTCTTTCCTCTTTGGGAAAGAGAGGGGATCTAACTATGAACCACTCCATCTGTATGAGCAAAAAATTTGGTGAGGAACATGCTTATGTACATAATGTTTTATTTGATGAATATTTGCATTCCTTTACCATGTATATGCAGGTCATAGCTCCAAGGAGGAGCATTATTCCATATAAACTTCATGGCCAACTTTGGGTCATAAACATTTCTGAACATGGCCACTCCCTTGGAGGACATAGGGAGATTTTGTATCATTGTGGGTGCACTCCAAAAGCACCAAACATATCTCACACTTTTAGCCATTGTGAGAAGACTTGAGCAGCAATTAAGTGGTGGGGAAACCACTTACCACATCATTATCTGATGTAGTCAGGAGATATACTGTGAAGTTCCACATGTGGGAGTATGACCCACCTCCATTTTTACAAATTTCTGTTTGTATGTACTTAGTTGTTATCCCATACATTGATGATGTACTTATAAATTTTATGGGAATGATTGGAGGGATGATGGGAGGAATGTATGTGCCCTATGGAAGGGAAATTATCCATGTTCATTATGCTACATGTTTTAGGGAGAACATTGGGCAAACCATGTTTGTTTCATTGGAACTATTGTCTCCTTATGGGATGAATTATTTACATCTCATAAGAACTTTGGTGGAAAAATTCATGGAGGGATGGATTAGTAGAAACCTAGCTTATGAAGGGAGCTTACCACATGATGATGTCACCAATGATGGAGAGTTGCAGCACTCACCTTTTCAGTTTCTTGAGGACAAGCAACATTTGAGAAGGGAGGACTCTAATATTCCTAATTAGCCATAAGCTAGTTGGAATATTAAATTTGTTTTGCTACTTTGTTTTATGAATAAGAGGAAAATGGAGGTCCATAATTATCCTTAACAATAAATAAATCAATGCCAATGTGAAAAGGATATATATTGGCAGCTTAATTGAGCACACTTAGGTGTGAAAAGGGGTTGGGACACCTTGACTGGGTCAATTTTGACCAAATCAAGAACATTGTCATGGAGGAGTGGTCATCAATGAAAGACAACACAGTTTTACATGGAGATGATTTGCATGAAGTAGTGCTATTATTGGATGGGGCTTAGGGTTTTAAAGATCATATATTATAAAAGGAAGAGGATGGCATCCATATTGATAATGTTGATATATATGATATTTTTTAATATATGGTCTGTTTAGACATATATATTTCTCTTGTTGTTTAGCTAAGATTGAGTGATGTTTAGCACTGGGTGTTCCTGATCGGGAATCCCACCTCTTCCATTGAGAAGCTCTTGGAGGATTCTTGTACTACATTATCCACTATCAAGCTTAAGGCTAAGTTTCATATTTCATTTACAGCGCAGATCATGTTGAGGGTTGAGTTGTTTTGCAGGTTGCAACAGTGGAGACCATCTTTGGGTCATTTCATTACTTATTTTCAGTGGAGAAGGCTTCATTTCCATTGGGAGGATGGTAAGGAAGGCCATTGTGAATATTTTCAGATCTTGGCATCAGGCCAATCATTTATTTATCCCTACAGTGCAGTTTATTTCCAGATCTTCATTATTTCTATAGGAGGAGTTGCAAGGTGGTTTGGCACACCATTTGGAGAGAAGGTTTTCTAGTGAAAGGGATATGCCTTTCATTTAGATGATCTATTGGATGAGGCTATTCTATTGTGCATATCAGATCAAGCCACACTTTACAGATTTGTATTTTGCAGTGGATCTTCAGCCCTAGGGCTTAGATCCCCATCTTGTACATGGTGTTTTGTTGAAAACCCTTAAGGGTTCTTCAAAGAAGATTGTATAGTGCTCAGATTTGTATTAGATCTATCTTTTGAGGCACATATCAGCCTTAGTCCTACTGTATAACCATTTTTTGTACCAGTGCCTTTAAAATAGTGTTGTAGCAGTCTTCCAGCTCTTTATATATAGTAGCAGCACCTCTTTTGAGGTATTTTGTCCATTGGAGGATTTTTCTTTCTTATTGTATATCTTATGGCCCATTTCTTAGGCATATTTTGCTACTGTTATAACATATGAAAGGTCTCCATATTGGTCTCTTGATTTTATATAATTATTTACACTATTGTTCCAATATTTTGCACTATATTCCTGTTTTCCCATTTGGGAATACTACAAAGAAGTTTGTGAAAGAATGTGATAGCTACCAAAGGATGGGCCAGCCTCCGAAATCAGATGAGATGTAATTACAGCCTCATATAGCGATAGAACCATTTGAGAAATGGGCCCTAGACTTTGCGGGGCCAATCAATTTTTCATCAGAAGAAAAATCATACATATTGGTTTGCACTGATTATGTCACAAAATGGGTCAAAGCAAAGGCACTAACCAGAGCAACAAAGAAGGTTGTTTCAGACTTCCTGTTCCAAGATTTTTTTTTTGCTTCGGGATACCCAGAGAGATAGTGACAGATGGGGGCCCTCAGTTCACATCTCATTTGATCAAGAAGTTGGTTGAAAATTATGGAATTCATCACAGAATCACTTCATCATATCACCCACAAGAAAATGGTCAAGTACAAAGAACCAATAAATTCATTGAGGGAATCGTAATAAATACAGTAGCCAGCCACCAAAGAAACTGGGCCGAGAAAATTCTAAAGGTATTGTGGGCTTATAGGACAACATGGAGGAATATTAGAGGCTTCTCACCATATGAATTGGTGTTTGGTAACAATCCCTTATTCCCCATAGAGTTTGAAATAAATACATTAAGAACAACATTGCAGGTCGATCTAGATTTTAGTATAGCATGGACTCAAAGACTGAACCAACTCAATGAGTTAGATGAGAAACGAATGGCTTCCATTCAACAGACAGAGATCATTCAGCAGCAAAGAGATAGCTGGCATGATGGGTTTATTAAGAAGAAAAATTTCTAGAAAGGAGATTGGGCTCTTTTGTATGATTCAAGGTTCAAAGATTTCAAAGGCAAGCTCTGCACCATATGGCTAGGTCCTTACGAAGTGGATACATTATTTGATAATGGGACTATACAATTGGTCACCATTGACAGTGCTAAGACACCGTTACTGGTTAATGGGCATCATCAAAGGTTATATCATCAACCCAATTCGAAGGAATCATTTGTCAAAATTATCGTGGACTCTGATCTTCATGTTATGACAGCATGGGTACATTCTCCTGTGTAGCCTCAAAATTGAAATTCCAATAAGTGCAGCAGTTGAAAACCACCTTTGTGGCAGTTTTTACACTTGTTTAATATATATATATATATATATATATATATATATAAAGAAAAAGAAAAAGAAAATTAATAAATCTAATTGTGAAACCCCTTTCCGGGGCGCAGTCAGACAGTTGGTAACAGTTGAAAACCACTCTTATGGTAGCTGTTACACCCACATTTTTCTTCCTGAAACATCATGTTTCCTTTCTGATCTATTTTACAGGATGATGGTATTCATGTAATTTTCTTTTCTATACCAATTTCTCGTCATTATTCTATTTTTTTCTAAGAATAATCTAAGGATTGTCCTAGTTGTTACACATGTAACAACCGACAGCCACGAACATTGTTTTTTATGTTTCATTCCATAACAACAATAATCGTGCCAGAAAAATGCAACAACATGAGCGTTGCAAGCAGAACACCGCCAATTCGAAATCTTCCTCAACATCACCTCATGTATGTTATTCAAAAGGTAAACACTATCATTTATGATTGGTGATTAATTGGCAGAAGTAATGATATTCCCGTGATGGTCGTGGCCATCCATCACCATCAATGTGAGCGAGGGGATATGTCTAGAAATCATTGCAAAAATTCATATTCATAAACATCTATCAAATCCGCATGAACCCAATTAATAATAGAATTTCCAATGATGACTGAATCCGGTTGGAAAAGAGAGTGTGTACTAGATCCCATTACTTTCCATAGCGAGACATTTATGAATATTAGTGTGAGGTACGATTCGGAAATCCGTGTAATATTTCACCTCCCACCAACCTCCTCAACTGAAACCTTGAATCCTCATTGTAAACTCGTCAATTGGGATAAGAAGAGACGCCGGGAAACAACGAATTCAGAAACACACTGATATTACAATGGGGCTGAACAGTAAGAAGTGAATTCAGAAACACGATGATATTACAGTGAGGCTGAGCAACAAGAAGCAAATTTAGAAATAAATAGCAAATATGGGTGGAGAAGCAGTTAGGCACAAACCAGATTCTATGGACGCCTTGCATAATTGTCTAGAAGCCTACTGTTAGCCACCTATAAAATTTGTCATATCAAATGGTAGATAAATAATTTTTGAAGCCTTCAAGAAACAAGTTTCATTACAAAATTGTTAATTCTTGAAGTCTTGTGAAGACATCATGTTCTCTTATTAATCTTCACTGTTGTTTCCCTTTAAATTCCAAAATTCTGTTGTTTTCCTGAAGAAAAGACTGCTGCAAAAAACTCCATTTTCCCCTCATTTTACCCCTGTTTTCACTTCAAAAGTAACCTCCATTTTATCCCCTTTTTCTCCCATAGAATTCCTCTATTTTCATGTTTTCCCTTCTTCCCTTCATAAAACCCATTTTATAAGGTTTAAAAATCATTTTTGAACCTTACCGAAACCCCCAAATCCATTGAAAAACCTTGAAAAAATCATAAAAAGCACATTTTTGAATTAAGGCTTAAGCCACTTTGGGCTAAACCCTAAACCACTTCCCCACCATATACCCTAGCACTAGAACCAAGTGCTAATGGTCCCAAGCACTTATCGCATCGGAAACTTTGATGGGCATGTTTCTTTGTTTTTACAAAATCACCCGATGCGATTGGCCCTTTTGAATAAATATCAGTTCCTTTATCTTTTTCATATATCCAAAGGCCCGGCAATCGGGCGCCAAACCTCACATAATAAACCCTTCCCGATGCTATTTTCCTATGTAAACTCATAAAAACCCACTTTCCTATGTTTTGTATTAAAACCTGCCGGTGCAATGTTTTTAATGAAAAGGACCATTGATCTTTTCCTCAATCGACGGTCAATACAGTCTCGCATCGGAGATTTTCACCGGACGCATTTGGAAGACCCCCTCCTTTATTCTGATGCAATTGGGCCCTTTTGTGCATATAACCCCCGATCCCTCTTCCACTTCACAAAACCCAAAGGCCCCACAATCGGGCGCTTAACACTACAATAAACCTTTCCCCGAAGCCAAAAATCCTTTGTATCTCCTTAAAATTTTGATTTTCCTATGTTATAAAGGGTTCCGCCCGTTCATTGGTTAAACCCGTTCCCGACCATTGATCTTGCACCAATCAAACAGCCAGCGCAATCTCACATCGGAGATTTTCATTAGGCACACATTATATTTTATTCCCCCCCTCCCGATTGGCAGTCTCCCGATGGATCCTCAGCCGTCGATCTCCTCTCGCCTTCCCAAATCCAATGGTATCCATCACTCCTTCCCAAAGCCCTTTCCCCCGCCATGACCTCCTCTGACTCATTCTCCATTGTTGATGTAGCGCTCAAATCAATGGTCCACAACTAATCGCATTGGCGCCCATTCTGTTTTTCCTCCGCCAATAACAAAGCTCTGATTACATCGAGGCCATCCCTGCAATAAGACCTAATGATCCAGATCTTTCCTCGCCACCTTGGTTAAATTTCATGCACCCCGCTTTATAATGTTTTTTGGGGAAATCTCAGCCATTGATCTCTGCAGATCAACAGCCCATATTAACCCATTCTCTGCCCCATATATTATTTCATTATCCCACAGATCAAATCTCCACCATCGATCCGTTTCATCCAATGACTCATAATAAACGTGATAGGCCCAACACCTTTGGGTCCTACCCGCCCCAGATTTGATCTCCGCCATTCATTTTCTGATCCAACGACTTAGATTGAAACCTCCTTCTCATGCCCCCACCTCTTTCCATCCACGCATCTATCCAATATCGCGCTCTCTCACAGCCGTTCGATTTGAGATCCCAGATCTAACGGCTGACGCACATTTTCACGTAAATTCATGCCCGAACATTAATTCTCAGAAGTCACTTGAAATGGGCGGTTTTGAAATGCCACGTGTCACCCTCTGACGCATATCGCATTCAAAAAGCCAAAACCACCTACCCGCCGTTTCTCTGTGCGATACCATTGGTTTCTCAAGCCAAAACCGCTTTCCCCATTTTTATTGTGTTTTATCGCATTTTATATCCACCGTTGATCTCTACAGATCAACGACCAGCATTCAATCTAAGCATTACATTATTGCCCTCCACCCATCCTCCAAGGGCCTTCGTAGATCAATCTCCACCGTTGATCTCCTTGGGCCGATCTCATCCAATGACCCACAACCATTTCGGAAACCCCGAATTTCCTTTTAACATATTTCCTCCACCCAAAGGATTTTTCACCTATTTCTTTTTTATTTCTTCCATTTTTCCTTAAAGTGGCCCTTTTTCATTATATGCACCCAGATCACTCCCGACCGTTGATCTCTGCAGATCAACGGCCCTGAATTATTTTTTCCACCGTCTGTTCGACCGCTTCCCTTTGAACCTCAACACAAAATATTCGTCGTTGGATGCTTTCATCCAATGGCCATGCTCTAAACCTAAGCCTCCAAATCAGTTTTACCCAGCCACACAGGATTTTTATAACGTTTTGTGTATTTTGCAGGTTTTAATGATTTTTATCGAAATTTTTTAAAAGAAAATTGAAGGTCGGGGATGACGATCCCCCGGGCCTTTATATGTAAAGAAGATCACTCTGCAGGGTTCCATACCACGTTTCATCATTGCATCATGAGCACTGATGCCATAAGAACCCTCTGCACACTTGCACATCAACAAGACACAATAAATTCAATCGAGCAAAGAATATCAGTGTTGAAGACCCAGTCACAGCAGAAATGAAGGATCAAATATTAATTACACATTTTGGGTGGATTACAGCTAAATATCGACAATCAAAATCCTAATCCACTAAATTAAACACAATTAAAGAATAAAAGACAGAATTTAGGCCTGATTAAGCCTAACACATAGAATCAAATCAAATTAACAGTGTTTAAAGGAAATCAATAATATCTATCAGTCCCCCGGCTGCGGGTGTTTAATGGTCACCAGGGAACGTGGCACATAGGCCACTTCCCAATGAATATGGCCGGTGCAGCCCATATGGCTCCCGGTACTAACATTAATCGCTGCATTTACTCTCCACCCTGCGTGAGAGCTCATCTCCTCGATCGACCCATTCGGCTCTTGGTTATGGAGGATATGGCGGTCAGTCTTGGCGTGAATTGTATCTGTGAAGGTCTGAATGGTGGGATGGATGGTCCTGGCTCGCCTATTCCTTTGCATGCGATTTTTTCATCTACAAACACTGAGGCCAGCCTCAAAACGAATACTGGGAAGCGAAGCTTGTTAGGAGCCTGCATCGAGCTAGCCCCCAACTGGCATTTCTCCAACAGCCCGTGGTGTAACCAGTCCGTCTTCAATTCTGCTTCTTCTGCTCCGTCCGGTAACCTCACTCCCACCTCCGCAGTCTCGCCCAGAGCTCTTTGTCGCTTTGATTCTAATTCACACTCTCAATCCAGCGCAGCCCAGTATACTCTCCACCCCTCTGTCTGTCTGTCGTGCCCTGCTCAGTTTGGCTCCAACTCAACCACCATGCCTCACCTCCGAGAACGCATGAGAAGTCGACGGGGTTCTGGTCGTGGGCGGCTCAACCAACAGCGCCCGCCTCCTATTCCTGCTCCGGCGTCTGAGGTTGATACTATGTTTGCACCTGCTGCTACTCCGCGTCCTCTTCGGCCCTCCATCCGTCAAACCTCTCAGCGTGCTGAGCTAAGGTTCGATTGCACCTCCTGCAATGCCATTCTCACAGCTGCTATTACGGTCACGCTTCGGGAAGAAGTTCTGAATTTTGGCCCGCCCAGTTCTTCGAACATGCCAGCTCCTCCTCGTGTTGACCCTGCTTCCTCGGCCCCTCAGCACGAGTCCAGCATGGAGATAGAACGTGAAGGTGGCGGACGTGCTCTCAGTGAAGAACCGGCAGACAAAAGCGAGATGTTCACCTGCAGAATCATTGAAGAATCACCCTCTCCCACTCATGAATAGCAGCTGCTTTGTTTTTCAGGTTTCTCTGTTCTGCTCTAGTGGAAATCATATGTTTTTTAGTTACATTGCTTTGTTGTACAGGCAGTGTATTTTCCTCGGACATAGTGTTTTTTTGGTTACTGCAAACTTAAAACTGGTTTCCCATCTTTGGGCGGTTCAGAAGTTATGGTTCAAAGGACTGGTTTCCCGTCTCGGGCAGTCCAGGCTTTGCATGCTTTGCTTGACTATCAAGCCCAACGTTCAGGCTTCCATAGCTGACGTTGGCGCAGTTTTGTACTATAGCCTTTATACATAATAGAAATTAGTCTCACTTAGAAAAAAAATAATAATATCTATCAGTCCGAGAAAGCCTCCACTGCCACATCAGAGGCTAATTGATTCCTCTCAGCTACCAAAATCCAACTGTATCCTCAAAGCATTCAAAAGAGGTCGAGTTATGACTGGAACAAAGCATATCTACCTCAATATAGCCAAACAATTATTCCAAGCCAAAGACACTTATTGCAAAAATATCAGCAGAGTTATTACAACGTGACACAGAGCCTTAAAGTCAACAAAAGCTGCCCAACAGGCTTAAAATTTTAATATAAACCAATTAATACAGAGAAATATCTAAAATATTCTCCATTGAGCCCCTCAAAGGCCGAGAAGCATTAACTATATTAATTGAGCTTAGAAGATCTTTTATCTCACTCGACCTCCTCATTTTTTCTATAAAATATTCTTGAGGAGCTCATTGTAAAGGGTTGGTTGTAGAACTTTGAAATATACTTGTGCTCAAAACTTCTACATGTAAATAGTGTTCAGAGGCTCTTGAAGCTCTGCTTGTAATCAAATAAGTTAGGCTGAGAAGTGAAGATTATTGCTGAACTGAAACATTGGACTTGAAGAATGTAACTGGATTAACATCAATAAACAAGTTGATTCTTGGGATCCTGTTCTATATCACTGGTGAAATGCTCCTTTTTGTGTTATTGTTTTTCCTTTCATGTATGCCATTTTATCCATTATTCTCTGATAAAGAATAGCAAGCATAGAGTTAGGATTTACTGTTTACAGTACCCTTCTCTGACTGATAAGCTTTATCTCAATGTTTTCCTCCCAATTGTGTATTTAGGAATGATTCAATATAGTTCAAGCAGTTAGGAATGCTGGCGTTCCCTCGTCCTACTGTTTACTTTAATCTTGGCTTATCAGTTAGGAAGATTAGGATAGAAATAAAGGTTCAAACAAGCTCAAAATTCGAACCTCAGTTTTCAAAGGAATAATGGCTCTAAAAATGTTTAAATTGTGAGTCAAAAACAAAAGTAGACTGGTTCTAATAAGCCCAAAACTTGAACCAGAGAAAAAGGAAAAGACAGCTCAAACAGAAGTAAAAAACAAAGCTGAAGAAAAGAGAAGGTCGTGCTTAGAAATTTCAGATCCTAAGCCTTCACCATTTTTTATTTAATTTTTTGCAAAATAATTACCTATGTGCAGCTTTTTTTATGCCATGGATCAGCAACAAGTTAGACTGTTCAATCCTGACTTGAATGCTTTTAAATTTCTATTTTAGAAATTAGTGAATAAAATCTGTTAGACTATTTAATCCTAACAGATAGTAGATTAGGTAGAGAAGCTTATGAACTCAACTGTTTAATCTGAGTTCATGGAGAAATAAGAAGTAGACTTAGATTAGTTTTATGCTTTCAAAAGAATAAAATGTTTGAAGAAGAGTTTTCCAATCCAAGTGCACTCTAAAAGAATAAAAAATGTTAGATCAGTAGGATTGGGTAGGTAGAAAAGCTTGTGTTGATGAAATTCCATTGTTTTTTCATGGCTACTAACATTTTCAAAACAGAAGAAGATCATCCAAGTAAGGAAGGTTGCAGCCCAATGGATGAGGCACTGATTATCCCCCTAGAGAATACAAGTCTGAAGTTCTTGATGCCTTCAAGAAGGCACCATCCCCATGTGGAGCCACTGTTAGCCACCTATAAAATTTGTCATATCAAATGGTGGCTAAATCATTTTTGAAGCCTTCAAGAAACAAGTTTCATTACAAAATTGTTAATTCTTGAAGTCTTGTGAAGACATCATGTCTCTTGATTAATATTCACTGTTGTTTCCCTTTAAATTCCGAAATTATGATGTTTTCATGAAGAAAAGACTGCTGCAAAAAACTCCATTTTCCCCTCATTTTACCCCTGTTTTCACTTCAAAATTAACCTCCATTTTATCCCCTTTTTCTCCCATAGAATTCCTCTATTTTTTATTTTTTCCCTTCTACCATTCATAAAACCCCTTTTAAAAGGTTTAAAAATCATTTTTGAACCTTACCGAAACCCCCAAATCCATTAAAAAACCTTGAAAAAATCATAAAAAACACATTTTTGAATTGAGGTTTAAGCCCCTTTGGGCTAAACCCTAAACCACTTTCCCACAATATATCCTAGCGCTGGAACCAAGCGCTAATGGTCTAGAGCACTTATCAAATCGGAAAATTAGATGGGTGTGTTTCTTTGTTTTTACAAAATCCCCTGATGCAATTGGCCCTTTTGAATAAACCCCGGTCCCTTTATCTGTTTCATATATCCAAAGGCCCCGCAATCGGGCACCAAACCTCACATAATAAACCCTTCTCGATGCTATTTTCCTATGCAAACTCATAAAAACCCACTTTCCTATGTTTTGTATTAAAACTCGCCGGTGCAATGTTTTTAATGAAAAGGACAGTTGATCTTTTCCTCGATCAACGATCAATACAGTCTCGCATTGGAGATTTTCACCCGGCGCATTTGGAAGACCCCCTTCTTTGTTCTGATGTGATTGGCCCCTTTTGTGCATATAACCCGCCATCCCTCTACCGCTTCACAAAACCCAAAGGCCCCACAATCAGACACTTAACACTACAATAAACCTTTCCCTGAAGCCGAAAATCCTTTGTATTTCATTAAAATTTTGATTTTCCTATGTTATAAAGGGTTCTGCCCATTCATTGGTTAAACCCATTCCCGACCATTGATCTTGCACCAATCAAATGGCCAGTGCAATCTCGCATCGGATATTTTCATTGGGCACACATTATATTTTATTCGCCCTCTCCCTATTGGCGGTCTCCCGATGGATCCTTAACCGTCGATCTCCTTCTGCCTTCCCAGATCCAACACTCTCCATCACTCCTTCCCAAAGCCCTTTCCCCTACCGTGACCTCCTCCAACTCATTCTCCATCGTTGATATAGCCCTCAGATCAATGGTCCATAGCTAATCGCATCGGTGCCAATTCTATTTTGCCCCCGCCAATCACAAAGCTCCGATTACATCTGGGTTGTCTCTGCAATCAGATCCGACAGTGCAAATCTTTCCTCGCCACCTTGGTTAAATTTCATGCACCCTGATTTATAATGTTTTTTGGGGAAATATCAGCCATTGATCTCTGTAGATCAACAACCCATATTAACCCATTCTCTGCCCCATATATTATTTCATTATCCCACAAATCAAATCTCCACCGTTGATCTGTTTCATCCAATGGCTCATAATAAACGTGATAGGCCCAACTCCTTTGGGTCCTACCCACAACAGATTTGATCTCCGCCATTCATTTTCTGATCTAATGACTTAGATTGAAACCGCCTTCTCATGCCCCCACCTCTTTCCGTCCGTGCATCTATCCAATATTGCGCTCTCTCACAGTCGTTCGATCTGAGATCCCAGATATAACGGTTGACCCGCATTTTCACGTAAATTCATGCCCGAACATTAATTCTCAGAAATCACGCGATATGGGCGGTTTTGAAATGCCACGTGTCACCCTTTGACACATATCATGTTCAAAAATCCAAAACCGCCTACTCGCCTTTTCGCTGCGCGATACTGCTGGTTTCTCAAGCCGAAACCGCTTTCCCCATTTGTATTGCATATTATTGCGTTTTATATGCATCGTTGATCTCTGCAAATCAATGGCCAACATTCAATATGAGCATTGCATTATCGCCCTCCGCCCATCCTCCAAGGGCCTTCGTAGATCAATCTTCACTGTTGATCTCCTTGGGCCGATCTCATCCGACGGTCCACAACCATTTCGGAAACCCCGAATTTCCTTTTAACATATTTACCCCGCCCAAAGGATTTTTCACTTATTTCCTTTGTATTTCTTCCATTTCGCGTTAAAGTGGCCCTTTTTCATTATATGAACTCGGATCACTGCCGACTGTTGATCTCTGCAGATCAACGGCCCTGACTTATTTTTTCCACCGTTTGTTCGACCGCTTCCCTTTGAACCTCAATGTGCAATCTCCACCATTGGATGATTTCATCCAATGACCACGCTCTAAACCTAAGCCTCCAAAGAATTTTTACCCAACCACGCAGGATTTTTATAACGTTTTGTGTATTTTGCAGGTTCTAATGATTTTTATTGAAAGTTTTTAAAAGAAAATTGAAGGTCGGGGATGACGATCCCCTGGGCCTTTATATGTAAAGAAGATCACTCTGCAGGGTTCCATACCATGTTTCATCAGTGCATCATGAGCACTGATGCCATAAGAACCCTCTGCGCACCTGCACATCAATAAGACACAGTAAATTCAATCGAGCAAAGAATATCAGTGTTGAAGACCCAGTCACAGCAGAAATGAAGGATAAAAGATTAATTACACAGTTTGGGTGGATTACAGCTAAAGATCGACAATCAAAATCCTAATCCACTAAATTAAACACAGTTAAATAACAGAAGAAAATATTTAGGCCTGATTAAGCCTAACACACATAATCAAATCAAATTAACAGTGTTTAAAGGAAATCAATAATATCTATGAGTCCGAGAAAGCCTCCACTGCCACATCAGAGCCTAATTGATTCCTCTCAGCTACCAAAAGCCACCTGTATCATAAAAGAATTCAAAAGAGGCAAAGTTATGACCAGAATAGAGCATATCTAACTCAATACAGCCGAACAGTTATTCCAAGCCAAAAACACTTATTGCAAAAATATCAGCAGAGTTATTACAACGTGACACAGAGCCTTAAAGTCAACAAAAGCTTCCCAGCAAGCTTAAAAATTTAATATAAACCAATTAATACAGAGAAATATCTGAAATATTCTCCATTAAGCCCCTCAAAGGCCAAGAAGCATTAACTATATTAATTGAACTTAGAAGATCTTTTATCTCATTCGACCTCCTCATTTTTTCTATAAAATATTCTTGAGGAGCTCATTGTAAAGGGTTGGTTGAAGAACTTTGAAATATACTTGTGCTTGAAACTTCTACATGTGAATAGTGTTCAGAGGCTCTTGAAGCTCTGCTTGTAATCAAATAAGTTAGGCTGAGAAGTGAAGATGATTGTTGAACTGAAACATTGGACTTGAATAATGTAACTAGATTGACATCAATAAACAAGCTGACTCTTGGGATCCTGGTCTATATCACTGGTGAAGTGTTGCTTTCTGTGTTATTGTTTTTCCTTTCATGTATGCAATTTTATCCATTATTCTCTGATAAATAACAACAATCATAGAGTTAGGATTTAATGTTTACAGTACCCTTCTCTGATTGATAATCTTTATCTCAATGTTTTCCTCCCAATTGTGTATTTAATAATGATTCAATACAGTTCAAGCAGTTAGGAATGCTGGCGTTCCCTCGTCCTACTGTTTACTTTAAACATTGTTCTTGAATGTTATTTTCATTATTTTCTTAGTAAATATAGACTAGAAAAGTGATGGTGTGCCCTGTTTTCTAGTTTATTTCTGCAAAGGTAGTTCTGAAAGTTTCCCAAAGAGAATGCTGAAAGCAGTTTAGATTTAAAAGCATCTTTCTTGATCTTAGGCTGCACTTTGTCTTTATTATCTATTTTCATCATTTCTGAAAGTAATTACGTGGATTAATGGATTGTTTGTCTATTGAGTTATCTTTAATATGAACTTGCCCAAAGAATTCTATGGTTAGCCCCGTCCTTTGGCCAGTTTAAAACAGTTACTTAAAGGGATTTTCTTGTTTGGACAGACTGATAAAACCTAGTTGAAATTATTGTCTGTTTCCACCCCTTCAACACTTTTATTATTTCCATTCCATCCTTTAATCTCAAAGATCTTATGATATAGATGACTTTCCCCTTGGACCACTCTTGAAATTGTTGCACAATTAAACCCTTTTATGACTCCATAGCCCAATGGACTAAAAACCAGCGTTATATCTATCTTATCAGCTGAAGCTTGTTCTGATTGCTTGCAACTTCACACCTTTGAAACTCTTTCCATTTAGGGCTTTCCACTCAACTAATAATCATGCTCAACCATCCAAAACTAAAACAAAACCTTTTTCTTAATGACTAGCCTAATATCACACATAAAATCCTTAAAGATAAATCAATATTTACACTATTTAGAGAGATCCCTCTCTGGATTTAGGAGGGCTAGATCCTAGAATCCCAAAGTGGTTCAAGTGTTCTCTCTGTATTTTGTGTTTGCCAATCTTGCAAATTACGGAGATCCAACATTTCTGGTGAATCCACTGGGGATTTTCCGAGTAAAACATCATCCTATATGCTTTTACAACCTTAGGAAACCTCGTCATTTAATGACATTTTTTCTGTTAGCCAGTTAACCCACCAGGCATAACATTTCTGGCCAAACACTCAGTGTTCGGTGAGTAAAAGTAGCCCTCTTCAAGCACTACCAAACCAATGGTAATCATGATGAAACTTATTTGAATAAGTGACAAGCTAAGGAAACCTTAGGATTATCATAAGAACTTATCAAACCTTGAAGGATCAGCTAGCTTAGCCATAAGAGTAGACTATCTTTGTCTCATCACCATAGCTAAGTTTTGAAACAGATTTAGGATACTCTTAGAACCCATGGGACTGAAATAACTCAGAAAAACCAGAAAATATTTCAGATTGGTATTCAATAAACATGGTGGTGGACCATAAAACCTTTTACCTCCAAAAGAGCTAAAAAATTCCACTTGGCGACTTCACGATCCTAAACAGACCTTAAGACTCCACTGGGAAGACACAGAATCATTATAACATCACATAAAATCAGTTAGAGGACTTTAGGATTTAATTTTTCTTGTTTAAAGATCAGTTAACCTCTTAAATATTGTCATATCTGGTTAAACTTTTCTTGTTTATTTGGGTCTGAAAAATACAGCATAGTGGCTCCTAGAAAGATTCATACTAGAGCCTATCCTGACCCAAACCCTCCTAGGATAGTTGATAACCCTGAAAGAATTTTTAGGAAGTCTCCTGAGGTTAAATTTTCAACTATTTTCAGATCACCCTTGAGAGCTAATTTTGTTCCTGAAAACCTTGTAGCTCTATAACAATCACAAGTTGACTTAAGAAATCCATTTAGAACTAGGTCGCTTGATGATTTAGATCAGCTAGATTCAGAGTCTTCACTTTCATCTCCAGAAACAAGCGAACATCCTGGTAGTAGAGAAACAACACCACATGATTTACATTTCCTTCACAATTTAGGTGTCTCTCATCCAAGGTTAGCTCAACAATCTATTTTTGGTACATCCACATATATTCTTCATACATCCACTATCCAAACCACTTCATCTCAGCCCACTTTCCCTCTTGTTAATCCACCACTTGTAAACCCCCCACTGCTTCCAGAACCTCCTATCATGGCAACATGGTATGCCCCGTTGGTCCTTCCTTTGCCCTTAGTCAATATTCCACAGGACTATCAGTCCAAGATACCATTGTATGATGCCAATAATGCTACTACTACTTCACAACACATGGATAAGATGAATGACTACTTTGGCAGAAATGAAATTGATGATGAAACTGTCAAAATTAGATTATTTTCTCAGAGTTTAGGGGGAGAAGTAATAAAATGGTTTGAAGGCTTAACCCCTCACAGTATTAACAATCTCCAAGCTTTCCATCAGACATTCTTAAACAAATGGGAAGTAAGGAAAAACCCTCTTCAAATACTTTCTGATTATAAAAATCTCCAAAGAAATGCAAGGGAAAGTGTACAAGCTCACTGCACTAGATTTAATAGTGTGGACAATGCCCTTCCCCCAGAATTAAAACTTCCACAAGGCTCAGATTTAAACAATTTTCCTGAAGGATTTTATCCTGAGATGGCCTATCAGCTAAGAGAGAGAGATCCTTTAACTCTTGAAGATATGAAAAAAGGAGCTCTTGCTGTGGAAGTTAACTTAATGGAGAAAAGAGCAAGAATGAAGAATGAGAAGAGATTGTCCTTTAGAGAGGAATTTACACCTTCCACATCCAGCTCAAAGATGGAACGGATGATGGAGGAGATGATGAAAAATATGAGCATACTTGAGAGAGCTCAAGCAATTCAAAACCAAACAGCTCCTCAAAACATAAATCAGAACCAAAATCAGAATTTTAGGAGAAACCGGCCTCAAAACAGACCAAGGGAGGATGATCAACATATCACTCCTCCTTTTCATCAAAATTATGTAAGTGAGGTTGAAGAAACACTATAAAAAATAGAGGATGATGATATAAATATGCTGGGAGTAGATAATGATCACTTTGAAGTCCATTACAATAGGAAACAAGGTCTATATACACCCTATGATGACAAGAGGCTAGAAGATGAATATTACTATCAAGAGATGGAAAATGTCATCATAGACACCACAAAGGAGTATGACCTTAGAAGTAAAAATAATCTGTAAACCCCCAACAATAAAACCTCTAACAATTCTTCACAAAACAACACTGTAAATAAACCCAAAGTCACAAAACAGAAGGAAAAGACAGTGGCTGGAAATTATGATAAATGTAAAGAGAAAGGCACTCAACACAATGAAAAACAGATTACAGACCTTAGTAGTACTAGTACCTCAGCTAGTACTCCTGTTAAAATAGTTTTGTCAAATTTAAATAGAGCAAATCAACAAACTGATTTTGCTGATAGAGTGACAGTTAATAAGGATAAAACAAGCACTTCAAAGAATCAGATGCCTTTTAGCTTGCAGCAGGAAATTTCTAGAATCAAGATCTCTGTTCCTCTCACTGAATTAGCTGCCCAAAATGTATATAGATCCCAAATTTTGAAGGCTTTAAACATAGAGGAGAATAATGACATTGTCAATCTTAACGATGACCAGCCAGAGCTCATTTTTGGTCCTAAGATTGAGGGTAGATGTCAAGAGGGACTAGTTCCTCCTTTTTATGTAAGTTTAAATGTTCATGACAAAATTTTGCACAATGCTATGCATGATTCAGGGGCCTCTCACAATTTAATGCCCAAAGCTGTAATGGAGAACCTAGGCCTTGAAATTACCAGACCTTATAAGGATCTTTACTCCTTTGATTCAAGCAGAGTAAAATGTTTATGTTTAATCAAAGACCTCTGTGTAAACTTAGCGCAAATTCCAGCCAAATGTTTAGTCATGGATATTGTTGTGGCTGATGTACCCCCAAAGTATGGTATGTTGTTATCTAGATCTTGGGGATCTAAGTTACAAGGAACTATGCAGATGGACATGACCTATGTGACCATCCCTGTTTTCAATCAGACTAGAAGACTTTACAGGTAGTCTCATATGCAGTACATGGTTACTAGCTAAGAGAGACCGCAAAACTCTCCTCTTTATTATGTAAACACAGGCCTTGATTCATTTATCCTTTTCAACGATGAAACATTCAGTGAACAAGTCACTTTAACTGAATTAATGGCCGATAGACAGGAGGAGGAAAACAACACAAAAGTGTTAAAACAATTTGCTAAACCCAAAAACTACAACAAACCAAACATGAGTCTTGAGCTACAAATAATCCATCCTTTCCTTTTAAACCTTAAAAATCAAGAAAGCAGTCCTCAACGTAATGAAAAACCTGAGGAATTAAAACAGAGTGTTGACCTTCAAGAACAAGCCAAAATCACCCTAGTTGAAGAGGATAGTAATCAAACTGTCGAATACGAGACTAGTCCTATGTGGAGTATGCACTTCAATGGGTCCTGCACTAGGAGCAATGTCGGTGTAGGGGTCTGGATACGTGACACTGAAAATAATCACACAGAAGGCCATTCCTATAGATTAAACTTAGCGGAGTATGAATCCCTTCTTTTAGGCTTACATTTGTTAAAGAAATTAGGAGCCAAGAGAATTAAAGTTCATGGGGATTCATAATTAGTCATTAGGCAAGTCAAAGGGGAATAAAACGCTAATCACCCCAGACTTAGAGCCTATCGAATCGATGTCGTGGATTTATTAAAAATGTTTGAGGAATGACAATTGATTTTTGTCCCAAGAAGAAAGAATATCATGGCCCACAGTTTAGCTTTTGCTGCTAGAACATGCTTAACGACATACGAAACCAAACAATGCACAACTCAAATTAAATTCAGACCAGCTGTCCCTGATAACAAGAAATATTGGCAAGTGTTTGACGGAGACAAACAAATAGAAGACTTCATGCAGTTCAGAAATGAATTTGAACTACCCAGTTCAGATTCAGACTATGAAGCATACTACCCTTGTGAAGAAAATTTCCTTAATGAAGAAGAAAAGTCTCCTCAGCTTGCTGATGTAAATATTTTGTCTATAAAACTTGAAAACAGAATAGAAATGATTGTAGAGTTAGAATCAGAAGACTTAGAAACTCTGCAGTCCGATGACCAAAGTTTGCCAAAAGGTCTGTCCCCTTTAGAAGAGTTGTTTGATTTCAACGATGCAGCCAAGAAACCAAAGCTAGAACCTGTGGAAACAGAAGTTGAAGAGTGTAATATAGGTAGTGAACTAAAACCAAAGATGATTAAACTGTCTAACACTTTACCACATCACATTAAACTCAAATACATAGAGCTATTTAAAGAATTTTCTGATGTTTTTGCGTGGAGTTATGAGGATATGAAATCCTATGACACTGAAATAATTTAGCAAAAGATACCTTTCAAGGAAAACCAAAATCCATTTAAACAAAAGCTGCGCAGAATAAACCCTGTTCAGTTTCCTTTGGTGGAGAAGGAAATCAAGAAAATGTATGAAGCTGGTATTATTGTCCCTATTAGATATTCTGAGTGGGTGTCTTATCTTGTGTCAGTTAGGAAGAAAACATGAGATATTAGGCTTTGTATAGACTTTAGAGACTTAAACAAAGCTTCATTGAAGGAAAACTACCCTTTACCCAAGATGGACCATATTTTACAAAGGGTAGTTGGTTCAAAAAGAATTTATTTGCTAGATGGCTACTCAGGATACAATCAAATTTTAGTTCATCCTGATGATCAATTAAAGACGACCTTTAATACACCTTGGGGCACTTTCATGTATGTGAAAATGCCCTTTGGTCTAATGAATGTTGGTGCTACTTTTCAGAGAGCCATGGACATTGCCTTCTCGGAGGAATTGGGCTACTTCATCATTATTTACCTTGATGATGTCACTGTATTTTCTAAGACAGATGAAGAGCACTTAGAACACTTGAGAAAAGTATTTGAGAAATGCAGAAAGTTTGGGATATCTTTAAATCCTAAGAAAACACTGTTTGGTCTCCAAGAAGGTAAACTTCTTGGGCACATCATTTCATAAGAGGGAATAAAGATAGACCCAAAAAGGATTGAGGCTATATTACAAATATCTCATCCTCGAAATATCAAGGAACTCCAATATTTCACTAGAAAGATTAATTTCTTGAGAAGGTTCATTCGCAACTTAGCTGAGCTCCTTAGAAACATTACAAACATGCTGAAAAATGAGAAAGGAGTCAAATGGACCTTGGAAGCAAAGAAATCCTTTGAACTGGTAAAACAAGCATTAACCAAAACACCAGTTTTAATAAGTCCTAATTTTTCAAAATATTTTTATATTTTTTCATTTGCATCAGAACATACAATTGCTGTTGTCCTATTGCAGAAAAATCCACAAGGACAAGAGTAGCCTATTGTATTATTTAGCAAGGAATTGATAGATGCTCCTCTGAAGTACAACATTATGGAAAATCAAGCTTTTGCTTTGGTCAAAGCTTTAAAAGACTTTAGAGTTTACATCCTTCACTCACACATCATTGCCTTTGTCCCAAATTCAGTTGTGAAATACATTCTAACACAGGACCCAGATGGTAAGAGAGGTAAGTGGATAGCTGTAATACTTGAATATGATTTAGAAATCAAGCCCACTAAACTCATCAAAGGCCAAGGTCTAGCTAGATTAATGGCTGAATCCAATTTTGAAGTTCTTGATATTAATATGATAATGTTAGATGAACAAGAAGAATTCTCAACTCCCATTGTTGAAGACCATTTTATGAATTCCTCTTGGTATGCTGATATTCTATATGTTTTGCTTAATTTGAATACACCTCCTGGTTTATCAAAAAAAAAGGCAAGGTTTTTAAAGTTAAAAGCTGTAAACTACTGCATTATTGATAAATGTCTTTATTGGAAAAATGCAAGTAGAATATTGCTTAAATGTTGGCCTGAGAATGATGTAGAGAAGGTTAAGCACAAATTCCATGAGGGATAATGTGGAGGCCACTTCTACTGGAAGACAATAGCCAAAAAAATCCTTAGAGCTAGTTACTATTGGCCCACCCTCTTTCTAGATGTGCATAAAATGATCATTGCCTGCCATAAATGCCAACTTTTTGAAGGCAAAAGAAAGTTGCTACCCTTACCTCTGCATCCAATCACTGTTGAAGCTCCATTTCAACAGTGGGGACTTAAATTCATAGGAGAAATCCATCCACCATCATCTGCCCAACATAGATGGATTCTCACTGCAACAGACTACTTTACAAAATGGATAGAAGCCATCCCTTGTCGGCAAGCCAATGACTCTGTCATCATAAAATTAATTAAGACTCATATCCTCTCTAGATTTGGTTGTCCTAGAAAGATCATCACTGATAATGCTGCAGCATTTGGATCCAAGAAGATGGTTGAATTTTGCCACAAATATCAGATTACATTGGGTAATTCTACTGCTTATTACCCTCAAGGTAATGTGTTAGCAGAATCCTCAAACAAAATTTTGGTAAACATAATCAAGAAGTTGTTGGAAGACAACAAGAAGTCTTGGCACACAAAGCTAGTTCATGCACTATGGGCTGACAGATTGACACTTAAGAAATCTATTGGAATGTCACCCTACCAGCTTGTGTATGGTACTGATGCAATTTTTCCAACCAGCCTCAGTGTGCCAGTTATGAAGTTGATTCAAGAGGTGCAGTCTGAAGACAATGACATGATCAAAAGGATTAATCAGACTATACATCTTCAGCAAACCATAGAGGAGGTTTATAACAAAGAATTACAAAAGAAAGATAGCATCAAAAATATTTTTGATAGAAGAACAAAGGCTAGTAATTTCAATGTTGGGGACAAAGTGTTAATGTGGGATTCAAGGACAAAAGACAAGGGCAAGCATGGGAAATTTGATAACTTATATGCTTATTTCTTGCAGGAGTTCAATGGAGCTGAACTGTTTGGGGTTCCTGCCAATGGCATGATGCTCAAACATTACTTCTCTTGATCCTATCATGTTTGGAAGCCTTTTTATATTTTTATCATTATAAATATTTCATCCATCATGGAATTCAAAGTTAGAAAAGTAAAAAATACAAAAACAATAGAAGAAAGAAAAGAGGGTGGAATTCTAAAATCAAGAAAGGTACAACCCCAAATCCATTTAAACAAAAGCTGTGCAGAATAAACCCTGTTCAGTTTCCTTTGGTGGAGAAGGAAATCAAGAAAATGTATGAAGCTAGTATTATTGTCCCCATTAGATATTCTGAGTGGGTGTCTTATCTTGTGTCAGTTAGGAAGAAAACAGGAGAAATTAGTATTTGTATAGACTTTAGAGACTTAAACAAAGCTTCATTGAAGGAAAACTACCCTTTACCCAAGATGGACCATATTTTCCAAAGGGTAGTTGGTTCAAAAAGAATTTCTTTGCTAGATGGCTACTCAAGATACAATCAAATTTTAGTTCATCCTAATGATCAATTAAAGACGGCCTTTACTACACCTTGGGGCACTTTCATGTATGTGAAAATGCCCTTTGGTCTAATGAATGCTGGTGCTACTTTTCAGAGAGCCATGGACATTGTATTCTCAGAGGAATTGGGCTACTTCATCATTATTTACCTTGATGATGTCACTGTATTTTCTAAGACAGATGAAGAGCACTTAGAACACTTGAGAAAAGTATTTGAGAACTGCAGAAAGTTTGGGATATCTTTAAATCCTAAGAAAACACTATTTGGTCTCCAAGAAGGTAAACTTCTTGGGCACATCATTTCAGAAGAGGGAATAAAAATAGACCCAAAAAGGATTGAGGCTATATTACAAATCTCTCATCCTCGAAATATCAAGGAACTCCGATTTTTCACTAGAAAGATTAATTTCTTGAGAAGGTTCATTATCAACTTAGCCGATCTCCTTAGAAACATTACAAACATGCTGAAAAATGAGCAAGGAGTCAAATGAACCTTGGAAGGAAAGAAATCCTTTGAACTGGTAAAAAAATCATTAACCAAAACACCATTTTTAATAAGTCCTGATTTTTCAAAAGATTTTTTATATTTTTTCATTTGCATCAGAACATACAATTGTTGTTGTCCTATTGAAGAAAAATCCACAAGGACGAGAGAAACCTATTGCATTCTTTAGCAAGGCATTGATAGATGCTCCTCTGAAGTACAACATTATGGAAAATCAAGCTTTTGCTTTGGTCAAAGCTTTAAAAGACTTCAGAGTTTACATCCTTCACTCACACATCATTGCCTTTGTCCCAAATTCAGTTGTGAAAGACATTATAACACAGGACCCAGATGGTAAGAGAGGTAAGTGGATAGCTGTAATACTTGAATATGATTTAGAAATAAAGCCCACTAAACTCATCAAAGGCCAAGGTCTAGATAGATTAATGGCTGAATCCAATTTTGAAGTTCTTGATATTAATATGATAAATGCTTTAGATGAACAAGAAGAATTCTCAACTCCCATTGTTGAAGACCATTTTATGAATTCCTCTTGGTATGCTGATATTCTATATGTTTTTCTTAATTTGAATACACCTCCTGGTTTATCAAAAACAAAGGCAAGGTTTTTAAAGTTAAAAGCTATAAACTACTGCATTATTGATAAATGTCTTTATTGGAAAAATGCAAGTAGAATATTGCTTAAATGTTTGCCTGAGAATGATGCAGAGAAGGTTAAGCACGAATTCCATGAGGGAGAATGTGGAGGCCACCTCTACTGGAAGACAATAGCCAACAAAATCCTTAGAGCTAGTTACTATTGGCCCACCCTCTTTCTAGATGTGCATAAAATGATCATTGCATGCCATAAATGCCAAATTTTTGAAGGCAAAAGAAATTTGCTACCCGTACCTCTGCATCCAATCACTGTTGAAGCTCCATTTCAACAGTGGGGACTTAAATTCATAGGAGAAATCCATCCACCATCATCTTCCCAACATAGATGGATTCTCACTGCAACATATTACTTTACAAAATAGATAAGAGCCAACCCTTCTAGGCAAGCCAATGACTCTGTCATCATAAAATTAATTAAGACTCATATCCTCTCTAGATTTGGCTGTCCTAGAAAGATCATCACTGATAATGCTGCAGCATTTGGATCCAAGAATATGGTTGAATTCTGCCACAAATATCAGATTACATTGGGTTATTCTACTACTTATTACCCTCAAGGTAATGGGTTAGCAGAATCCTCAAACAAAATTTTGGTAAACATAATCAAGAAGTTGTTGGAAGACAACAAGAAGTCTTGGCACACAAAGCTAGTTCATGGACTATGGGCTGACAGATTGACACTTAATAAATCTATTGGAATGTCACCCTACCAGCTTGTGTATGGTACTGATGCAATTTTTCCAACCAGCCTCAGTGTGCCAGTTATGAAGTTGATTCAAGATGTGCAGTCTAAAGACAATGACATGATCAGAAGGATTAATCAGACTATACATCTTTGGCAAACCAGAGAGGAGGTTTATAACAAAGCATTACAAAAGAAAGATAGCATCAAAAATCTTTTTGATAGAAGAACAAAGGCCATCAATTTCAATGTTGGGGACAAAGTGTTAAAGTGGGATTCAAGGACAAAAGACAAGGGCAAGCATGGGAAATTTGATAACTTATATGCTTATTTCTTGCAGGAGTTGAATGGAGCTGAACTGTTTGGGGGTCCTGTCAATGGCAAGATGCTCAAACATTACTTCTCTTGATCCTATCATGTTTGGAAGCCTTTCTATATTTTTCTCATTATAAATATTTCATCCATCATTGCATTCAAAGTTAGAAAAATCAAAAATACAAAAACAATACAAGAAAGAAAAGAGGGTGGAATTCTAAAAACAAGAAAGGTACAACCCCATACCAAAAAAGAGAAACAAAATATAAAAGTGTGCAAGCTCAAATGCCACTCCTAAAAAATACACTGCTAGCTAGTCATACAGCCTAATCATGACTAATTAGTTTTAAATTTACTATTGATAGGTTAGTGAAATCAGATTTTCCAAACAGTTTAGTCTTGGCTTATCAGTTAGGAAGATTAGGACAGAAATAAAGGTTCAAACAAGCTCAAAATTCGATCCTCGGTTTTCAAAGGAATAATGGCTCTAAAAATGTTTAAATTGTGATTCAAAAACAAAAGTAGACTGGTTCTAATAAGCCCAAAACTTGAACCAGAGAACAAGGAAAAGATAGCTCAAACAAAAATAAAAAATAGAGCTAATGTTGTGTAACCAGCTCCAAAGAGAGAAGAAAAGAGATATTCACGCCTTAGAAATGAGCCACTTCGAGGGGGCAACCTCCAATACATTACATGAATGAACAATTCTTGGATGATACAAATGAACAAAACCTCCTTCTATATATAGGAGTCCATGGGGCCATAATATAATCCTAGTGGGGCCACAATGTAATCCTAGCCGACCTAACAATAATAATGTAAGGGCACAATAACAACAATATGGGGGTTACAGGGGTACAATAATAACAATAAGGGGGGCTACACTAACATAATAAGGGGCTACACTATTAATATAGGGACTTAACATGCCCCTCTCCTTCAAAAAAGTGTTGTCCTCAACGCTTGATTATTTCTTGATGCTTCTGTATAAAATTATCATCCTCCCATGTAGAATCCTCGGTGGGTAAGTTCTTCCACTTGATGAGATACTCTAAAATTGATCGATTTCGTAGGGTTGGTCAGCTCCTGTTTCATGACCGCTTCCAGTTCCAACATGCTGATTTTTTCTTCCCCACTGTCTCAAAATATTGTTTGAACTTGAAGATTTTCACCTATAACCTTCTTTAAGCATGAAACATGGAAAACTGGATGTACTCGCGAACAAGCAGGAAGCTCCAATTTGTATGCCATAGTACCAATCTTTTGCAACACCTTGTAAGGATCAAAGTACTTTGGCGATAATTTATTATCCTTCTTAGCCTGCTTGAGGGACATTTATTTGTATGGTTGTAGCCGTAAAAATACCCAATCTCCTACATCAAAACTTCTCTCGCTGCGATGTTGATCTGCCTGTTGTTTCATTCGATTTTGTGCCAAATTCAGGTTATCCTTTAAGGTTTAGAGAACTTGTTTACTTATGCCTGGATTGTGCAACCTTCCCATTGTTGGAACCTTATATTTTCTCAAAGATGATGCATCGATGATGATATCCATAAAGTGCCATAAATGGGGCTGCTTTTACCGCAGGAAGGAAGTGAAGTATAACACCATTTCAATGAGATAACTGACTCAATTCACTATGTTTGTTTATCAGATACAAAACAACGAAGATATCCTTCCAAACATTTATTTACGATCTCAGTTTGACCATCAGATTGAGGATGATAAGATGAGCTATGAGCTAATTGAGTACCCAAACAAGAAAATAACTCGTCCAAAAATTTCCAGTAAAAATGGGATCTCTGTCGCTCACAATAACCCTTGGGCTTCCATGTAGCTTTTGAATTCTATCCATAAATGTAGTAGCAACTGTACTTGCTTTAAATGGATGAGATAATGCACAAAAGTGTGCATACTTGTAAGTCTATCAACTACCACCATGATGACACTCTTTCCTTCGGACTTAGGTAAACCTGTGATAAAATCCATTGAAATCTCCTCCCAACGTTGACTTGGAATGGATAAAGGTTGTAGAAGTCCTTGGGTCTTAATTGTTTCCACTTTATTCTGCTGGCAAACCAAACATTCCGCCACAAACTTTCGAATATCAGATTTAAGGCCATCCCAAAAAAATTCTTTCTTCACCCTGTGGTAAGTTTTTAAAAATCCTGAGTGTCCTCCTAAAGGAGAAGTGTGCAATTCCAAAAGAATATTTTGTTTTAGTTGGGAATTTTTACAAAGATATAAGTGATCTTTGTACCATAAGGAATCATTTTTCCAACTAAATGTATCAGATGTACTAGGATCTTGCTGCAAATTTTGAATGAGTGTCCATACATCTTTGTCCTTCTTCCATTAATCTCTTGCTTCAGTTATCCAATCTGGTTGGATAATAGAAATGGCACAAAGCAATGCTTCCACCTCTTCATTCTTTCTTGAGAGTGCATCTGCAACAACATTAAGCTTTCCTCTTTTGTAGATTATTTCAAAGTCATAACCCAACATCTTTGTGACCCATTTTTGTTGCTCTTCTGAAGATAGTCTTTGTTCCAAAAAGTGTTTAAGACTATCATGATCAGTTTTTACCTTGAAGTGTCTTCCCATTAGGTAAGTTCTCCATTTTTTTAGTGCATGTAGTATTGCTAACATTTCCTTCTCATAAATAGGTTTCTGTAAATACTTTCCTTTGATTGGACGACTTTCAAAAGCAATGGGTCTTCCTTCCTCCATTAAAACTGCACCAATTCCATTTCCTGAGGCATCACATTCCACAATAAAGGTTTTTGTGAAGTCTGGCGTAGCTAAGACCGGTGCTAGGCACATTGCCTCTTTAAGATGTTCAAAGGCCTTAGTTGCTTCAAGAGCCCATGAAAATGCATCTTTCTTCAATAATGTTGTTAGAGGTGCTGCTATTCTCCCATAATTCTTAACAAACTTGCGATAATACCCTGTTAACCCGAGAAATCCTCGTAACTGCTTTATGGTTGTGGGGACTTTCCATTCCTTAATGGATTTAATTTTGTTAGGGTCTACTTTAACACCCTCGTGAGATACAATATGACCCAGATATTCCACCTCTTGTACTTCAAAGAAACATTTGGATGTTTTTGCATATAATTGTTTCTCCTGCAATAGTTTGAGCACCTTGTCAACATGTTGAACATGATCCTTCCAAGACCTGCTGTAGATTAGTATATCATCAAAAAATACTAGCACAAATTTTTCTAAGGAAGGGTTTGAAAATGGAATTCATCAACCCTTGAAATGTAGAAGGTGCATTGGTAAGGCCAAAAGGCATGACCAAAAATTCATAATGACCCTCATGAGTTCGAAATGTTGTTTTTGGAATATCTTCAGTCTTCATTCTAATTTGATGATATCCCGAACGAAGATCCAACTTGGTAAAATAAATTGCTCCATGTAATTCATCCAATAATTCATCAATCACAGGAATGGGAAATTTATCTTTAATGCTGAGCTTATTGAGCTCCCTATAATCCGGACACATTCGCCATGATCCATCCTTCTTGTGTACCAATACTACAGGAGCAGAGAAAGAACTTTGACTAGGTTGAATTATACCGCCTCTAACATTTCTGCAATCATACGTTCAATTTCGCTCTTTTGGAAGTAAGGATATCTATAAGGCCTGATGTTTGGAGGAACACTTCCTGGAATCAAATGAACAGCATGATCATGATCACGAATAGGTGGGAGTCCTTTGGGAGTTTCAAACACCTTGGAATGATTGTCCAAGACTTGTTGGAGATCTGCAGAAATAGATGATTTTGATGTTTGAACTTCTAGTGAGCATAATTGTGCAATTACGCCTCGCTGTTCTTTCTTTAGAAGCTTTGTCATGACATTAGAGCTTATTATCCTTCCTGGCTTCCCCGCAATACCCCGTAATTCAACTTCCTTTCCTTCTGAAAAAAATTTCAAGAAAAGTTCTTGAAATTAAAAGCTACCGTCCCCAAAGATTGTAACCATTGTACTCCTAGTACAACATCAGCACCTCCCATAGGAATGGAAAGCATTGGACTAGTCAATACATATTCCCCCATGGTTAGCTTGATGTTATGGCATTTTCCAGAGCAATTTATAGTTCCTCCATTTGCAACCATCACTTGACATTCAGGTGCTGGGGATAGGAAACAATTTAATTCCTTGGCTACCTTACAATGAATAAAATTATGGGTGCTACCTGAATCAATCAACACTATTACCTTTCTCTTCTTGATTTGTCCTTTTATCTTGAGAGCTTGAGGAGTGGTAATTCCTGCCAGTGCATTACACGATATGGTTGGATTCATTTCTTCCTCTTCTGGGGCTGGTTCCTGGTGTATATCCTCTTCTTGTTCATTTTCTTCTTCCTCTTCACAATCTATATAAAAAAATTTCTTCTCAGCACACTTATGACCTTTAGTGTATTTGCTATCACAACTGTAGCAAAGCCCTTTTGTTGTTTTTTCTTCCAATTGTTGTGGTGTCAACCTCGTAGGTTGTGGAAATCTAGGCGTAGGAACACTTCCTTCTTTATAGAAGTGAGTGGTAGGCTTCCTTGTCACCATAATTTTACATTCAATTTTTCTTGCCAACCCGAATGCCTTCTCCAATGAATCAGGTTCCAAAACGCGAACTTCATGTTGGATGTTATCCTTTAAAGTGCCTATGAAGAGATCAATCCTGTGTTCCTCTGGAATTCCTGTGGTCCTCTGAAATATCAGTTACCCTTATACTCAATTTTTGGAAGTCCTCAATGTGCTGCCCCACTAAACCCTTTTGTTTGAGATTTAACAATTGGGTAAAGAAGGTGTTGCTCTTTGTATCCTCATAATGTGCTATCATTTCCTCCGTAAAAATTGACCAAGTGACAATTTTTTTACGGGAGCAAAGCCATCGATACTATACAAATGTATTTTGTTCTAATGTTTTGCAATGACTTTGTGTGTTCAAAGATCATATGGAGATCAAATATTGTCTATCCAGTATCCACACATGGTGATCCTTTCCATCAAACTTCCTCATATCCATTTTTGGAATATGGTGGTTCTTCCCACCAAAATTCGAGTTTATGAAATCATGATTAACATTTATTTTGTTCTCATCATGAGGTTCTTCTCATATATTTCCGCCATTAGGAATCATTTCTGGTTTTAAGCTTGTCATCAAGCCTTCCATGCATGCTTTTAGATCATTCTTCATGTTTTCTATGTTGTCTTCTATGTCATCCATCTTAGCTCCCATGCCCACTTCCATGCCATCCATCTTAGCTTCCATCTTAGCTTGCACCCCATCCATCTTAGCTTCCATGCCTTTCTTCAAACCATCCATCTTCACTTCCACACCTTTCTTCAAAACTTCCATTTCATTTTTTGCTGCTCTTTGCTAGAGTGAAATTTGTTGCACTTGTTCTTGTAATTTTGATAGATCATGTTGCAATTCTTCATCTTCATGAGTCATGGTAGAGCCTTCTGAAGGCTTGATGGGTGTTGAATTTTTTTTAGGGGCCATTTTAGAATTCAATATTGATATCTATTCTACAATATTCCCTTGGAATCAATTCAACTTGATTCTTCAAACAAGACTTATGCAATTTGGGAAAAAAAAATACACACCTTTTACTAGCTTTTAGGAGCTCGATATTGAAATTGAATTATCTCTGTATTTGAAAATATTCGATATCTGAAATTAAGCTCTGTAGTAGATCTCTGAAGCTTCTTTCAAATGCCACAGGTCTGACCTGATTTGGATTCTCCAAGACAAATTTGTGTCCAATCTCCCACAATGACCTAATTCTGGACTGGTTCAGTAGAGCGAACTTGTACGAATTTCCACGTGTCACTGTTTTGTCCTTTGTCTCTGAAATTGATAGCGAAGAAACTTCATTCTGTGTAATTGCGACCACTTTTTACGGCACTTCAATCCAATGCCCAGAGAGAGAGTTATTGAAGTTTTCCCACGATCACCTCTTTGAGATGAAATTCAGGAGCCTGAAAAAGCACTACCTTCCACAGATCATATCTCCAACAATATTGCGAACCAAGCTCTGAAATTTTTTGACAAATTTCCTCAGGATTTCAGCTTCGCACCATATGAATTTCAGACTCTGAAACTTCGTACAAAAAAAATTTATAGCGCAATTGCCACGATGACCTGTTTATGAGCCTGAAAAAATACCTAACTTCCACAGATGATATCTCCTCAAATATTGCGAACCAAGATCTGAAATTTTTAGACAACCTTCCTCAAGATTTCAGCTGCGCACCCTAAAAATTTCAGCTTCTGAAGCTTCGTAGAAAAAAATTTATAGCGAAAATTCCACGATGACCTGTTTGGAGCAGCGAAACCCTAGAATCCCAAAGCTCCGATACCAAATGTTGTGTAACCAGCTCTAAAGAGAGAAGAAAAGAGATATTCACGCCTTAGAAATGAGCCACTTCGAGGGGGCAACCTCCAATACATTACATGAATGAACAATTCTTTGATGATACAAATGAACAAAACCTCCTTCTATATATAGGAGTCCATGGGGCCATAATATAATCCTAGTGGGGCCACAATGTAATCCTAGCCGACCTAACAATAATAATGTAAGGGCACAATAATAACAATATGGGGGTTACAGGGGTACAATAATAACAATAAGGGAGGCTACACTAACATAATAAGGGGCTACACTATTAATATAGGGACTTAACAGCTAAAGAAAAGAGAAGGTCGTGCTTAGAACTTTCAGATCTTAAGCCTTCACCATTTTTTATTTAATTTTCTGCAAAATAATTACCTATGTGCAGCTTGTTTTATGCCATGGATCAACAAGAAGTTAGACTGTTCAATCCTAACTTGAATGCTTTTAAATTTCTGTTTTAGAAATTATTGAATAAAAATATGTTAGACTGTTTAATCCTAACAGATAGTAGATTAGGTAGAGAAGCTTATGGACTCAACTGTTTAATCTGAGTTCATGGAGAAATAAGAAGTAGACTTAGATTATTTTTATGCTTTCAAAAGAATAAAATGTTTGAAGAAGATTTTTCTAGTCTAAGTGCACTCTGAAAGAAGAAAAAATGTTAGATCAGTAGGATTGGGTAGGTAGAAAAGCTTGTGTTGATGAAATTCCATTGTTTTTTCATGGCTGCTAACATTTTCAAAATAGAAGAAGATCATCCAAGTAAGGAAGGTTGTAGCCCAATGAATGAGGCACTGATCAACCCCCCAGAGAATACAAGTCTGAAGTTCTTGATGCCTTCAAGAAGGCACCATCCCCATGTGGAGCCGCTGTTAGCCACCTATAAAATTTGTCATATCAATTGGTGGCTAAATCATTTTTGAAGCCTTCAAGAAAAAATTTTCATTAAAAAATTGTTAATTCTTGAAGTATTGTGAAGACATCATGTCCTTTGATTAATCTTCACTGCTGTTTCCCTTTAAATTCTGAAATTCAGATGTTTTCCTGAAGAAAAGACTGCTGCAAAAAATTCCATTTTCCCCTCATTTTACCCCTGTTTTCACTTCAAAATTAACCTCCATTTTATCCCCTTTTTCTCCCATAGAATTCCTCTATTTTTCATTTTTTCCCTTCTTCCCTTCATAAAACCCCTTTTATAAGGTTTAAAAATCATTTTTGAACCTTATCGAAACCCCCAAATCCATTGAAAAACCTTGAAAAAATCCTAAAAAACACATTTTTGAATTAAGGCTTAAGCCCCTTTGGGCTAAACCCTAAACCACTTCCCCACCATATACCCTAGCGTTGCAACCAAGCGGTAATGGTCCCGAGCACTTATCGTATCAGTAACTTTGATGGGCGCATTTCTTTGTTTTTACAAAATCCCCTGATGCAATTGGCCCTTTTGAATAAACCTCGATCCCTTTATCTATTTCATATATCTAAAGGCCCCGCAATCGAGCACCAAACCTCACATAATAAACCCTTCCTGATGCTATTTTACTATGTAAACTCATAAAAACTCACTTTCCTATGTTTTGTATTAAAACCCGCCGGTGCAACGTTTTGAATGAAAAGGACTGTTGATCTTTTCCTCGATCGATGGTCAATACAGTCTCGCATCAGAGATTTTCAACGGGTGCATTTGGAAGACCCCCTCCTTTGTTCAGATGTGATTGGCCCCTTTTGTGCATATAACCCCCGATCCCTCTACCACTTCACAAAACCCAAAGGCCCCGCAATCGAGTGCTTAACACTACAATAAACCTTTCCCCAAAGCCGAAAATCCTTTGTATTTCATTAAAAATTTTATTTTCCTATGTTATAAAGGGTTATGCCCGTTCATTGGTTAAACCCCTTCCTGACCATTGATCTTCCACTAATCAAACGGCCAACGCAATCTTGCATCGGAGATTTTCATTGGGCACACATTATATTTTATTCGCCCCCTCCCGATTGGCTGTCTCCCGATGGATCCTTAGCCGTCGATCTCCTCCCGCCTTCCGAGATCCAACGGTCTCCATCGCTCCTTTCCAAAGCGCTTTCCCCCACCGTGACCTCCTCTGACTCATTCTCCACCGTTGATCTGGCCCTCAGATCAACGGTCCACAACTAATCACATCGGTGCCCATTCTGTTTTGCCCCTGCCGATAAAAAAGCTTCGATTACATCTGGGTCGTCCCTATAATAAGATCTGACGGTCCAGATATTTCCTCGCCACCTTGGTTAAATTTCATGCACCCCACTTTATAATGTTTTTTGGGGAAATCTCAGTCATTGATATCTGCAGATCAACGGCCCATATTAACCCATTCTCTGCCCCATATATTATTTCATTATCCCACAGATAAAATATCCACCATTGATCCGTTTCATCCAACGACTCATAATAAACATGATAGGCCCAACTCCTTTGGGTCCTGCCCCCCACAGATTTGATCTCCGCCATTCATTTTCTGATCCAACGACTTAGATTGAAACTGCCTTCTCATGCCCCCACCTCTTTCTGTCTGCGCATCTATCCAATATCGCGCTCTCTCACAACCGTTCGATCTGAGATCCCAGATCTAATGGATGACGCGCATTTTCGCGTAAATTCATGCCCGAACATTAATTCTCAAAAATCACGCGATATGGGTGGTTTTTAAATGCCACATGTCGCCCTCTGATGCATATTGCGTTCAAAAAGCCAAAACCGCCTACCCGCTTTTTCGCTGCGCGATACCTCTGGTTTCTCAAGCCAAAACCTCTTTCCCCATTTGTATTGCATTTTATCACATTTTATATCCGTCGCTGATCTTTGCAAATCAATGGCCATCATTCAATATGAGAATTACATTATCGCCCTCCGCCCATCCTCCAAGGGCCTTCGTAGATCAATCTCCACCGTTGATCTCCTTGGGCCGATCTCATCCAACGGCCCACAACCATTTCAGAAACCTCAAATTTCCTTTTAACATATTTCCTTTGCCCAAGGGATTTTTCACCAATTTCCTTTGTATTTCTACCATTTCACATTAAAGTGGGCCTTTTTCATTATATGAACTCAGATCACTCCCGACCGTTTATCTCTGTAGATCAACGACCCTAACTTATTTTTTCCACCTTCTGTTTGACCGCTTCCCTTTGAACCTCAACATGCAATCTCCACCATTGGATGCTTTCATCCAATGGGCATGCTCTAAACCTAAGCCTCCAAAGTATTTTTACCCAGCCACGCAGGATTTTTATAACGTTTTGTGTATTTTGCAGGTTTTAATGATTTTTATCAAAAGTTTTTAAAAGAAAATTGAAGGTCGGGGATGACGATCCCCCGAGCCTTTATATGTAAAAAAGATCACTCTGCAGGGTTCCATACCACGTTTCATCAATGCATCATGAGTACTAATGCCATAAGAACCCTCTGCGCACCTGCACATCAAAAAGACACAGTAAATTCAATCGAGCAAAGAATATCAGTGTTGAAGACCAGGTCATAGCAGAAATGAAGGATTAAAGATTAATTACACAGTTTGCGTGGATTATGGCTAAAGATAAAAAATCAAAAGCCTAATCCACTAAATTAAAAACAGTTAAATAACAAAAGACAGAATTTAGGCCTGATTAAGCCTAACACACATAATCAAATCAAATTAACAGTGTTTAAAGGAAATCAATAATATCTATGAGTCCGAGAAAGCCTCCACTGCCACATCAGAGGCTAATTGATTCCTCTCAACTACCAAAAGCCACCTGTATCCTCAAAGTATTCAAAAGAGGCCGAGTTATGACCAGAACAGAGCATATCTGCCTTAATACAGCCGAACAGTTATTCCAAGCCAAAGACACTTATTGCAAAAATATCAGCAGAGTTATTACAACATGACACAGGGCCTTAAAGTCAACAAAAGCTTCCCAGCAAGCTTAAAATTTTAATATAAACCAATTAATACAGAGAAATATCTGAAATATTCTCCATTGAGCCCCTCAAAGGCTGAGAAGCATTAACTGTATTAACTGAACTTAGAAGATCTTTTATCTCATTTGACCTCCTCATTTTTTCTATAAAATCTTCTTGAGGAGCTCATTGTAAAGGGTTGGTTGTAGAACTTTGAGCTATACTTGTGCTCGAAACTTCTACATGTAAATAGTGTTCAAAGGCTCTTAAATCTCTGCTTGTAATCAAATAAGTTAGGCTGAGAAGTGAATATGATTGCTGAAATGAAACATTGGACTTGAAGAATGTAACTGGATTGACATCAATAAACAAGTTGATTCTTGGGATCCTGGTCTATATCACTGGTGAAGTGCTCCTTTCTGTGTTATTGTTTTTCCTTTCATGTATGCCATTTTGTCCATTATTCTCTGATAAAGAACAACAAGCATAAAGTTAGGATTTACTGTTTATAGTACCCTTCTCTGACTGATAAGCTTTATCTCAATGTTTTCCTCCCAATTGTGTATTTAAGAATGATTCAATACAGTTCAAGCAGTTAGGAATGCTGGCGTTCCCTCATCCTACTGTTTACTTTAAACATTGTTCTTGAATGTTATTTTCATTATTTTCTTAGTAAAGATACACTAGAAAAGTGATGGTGTGCCATGTTTTCTAGTTTCTTTCTCCAAAGGTAGTTATGAAATTTTCCCTAAGAGTATGTTGAAAGCAGTTTAGATTTAAAAGTATCTTTCCTGATCTTAGGCTGCACTCTGTCTTTCTTATCTGTTTTCATCCTTTCTGAAAGTAATTACATGGATTACTGGATTGTTTATCTATTTAGTTAGCTTTAATACGAATTTTCCCAAAGAAGTCTATGGTTAGCCCTGTCCTTTGGCCAGTTTAAAATAGTTACTTAAAGGGATTTTCTTGTTTGGAGAGACTGATAAATCCTAGTTGAAATTATTGTCTGTTTCCACCACTTCAACACTTTTATTGTTTCCATTCCATCATTTAATCTCAAATATCTTGTGATATAGATGACTTGCCCCTTGGACCACTCTTGAAATTTTTGCACAATGAAACCCTTTTATGTCTCCATAGCCCAAAGGAATAAAAACCAGTGTTATATCTATCTTATCAGCCGAAGCTTGTTCTGATTTCTTTCAGCTTCACACCTTTGAAAATATTTCCATTTAGGACTTTCCACTCAAGTAATAATCATGCTCAACCATAAAAAACCAAAACAAAACCTTGTTCTTAATAACTAGCCTAATATCACACATAAAAGCCTTAAAGATAAATCAATCTTTGCACTATTTAGAGAGTTCCCTCTCTGGATTCAGGAGGGCTAGATCCTAGAATCCAAAAGTGGTTCAAGTGTTCTCTCTGTAGTTTGTATCTTCTAATCTTGTAAATTACAGAGATCCAACACCTACCATATATTCAAATATGACGAATGGATCAAGTATTTCCAGAAGCTTGAAGGCTTAGACGAGGCGGTGGCAATTGAATTTGCTCAGACTTTGAATAATAATCAAACCCAAGTAAGGGGCATGCAAGTGGAGGTGAATGAAGAGGAAATTGCCTAGGTAAATTCATTTCCAGTAGAGGGGCGGAGGTGGTTTAACAGAAAAATCAATGAACCCTCCTTGAAAGAAGACTTCCAAGAAGGAGAAGAAAAACTGGAGAAGAAAGGGAGAGAAATTGACAGGTTGTCACTTCCTCATCCTTGGGAATATGGTGTCTTGGGTTTAATTAAATATATCACTTGTGAGGGAAGATCCACGATAGTGTTCAACTATCACTTTCCTCTACTTAATCACCTTCCACCCTAGTAAAATATTAATCTTCCATTCTATTTGTTAGGGAACATCAAACATATGGTGACAACTGTAAAAACAGTAGCACACCCGGAGGCATGTTTGACTAATCACAGACTCATGAAGTTAATCGTACTGGATTACCTAGGCCAGCAAGGAAAAACTTGGGAATAATTCAGGAGAAATAGGTCAAGGACAAGCTGGGGGAAACAAACCATGACTTCCAGAGGAAGTCAGGCAGAAGTGGAAACCCAGGCTCAGCCTGGTGGAGTTATAATTGGGAAAGAGCCTACTGATGAACAAATTGGGGATAGAAGGCCAAAACAAAGAGTGAAAGTTAGAATACCTGTAGAACCTTTTCCTACGTCCAGAAAGCAGATAGAAGAAGAAGTTTTAGAAGAAGAAAGGCAACCCTCCTCAGCAGGTAAGGACGAAACTCATGTCCTATTTTTAGAACTCGAAAATCTAAGAAAGGAAAACGAAGAATTAAAGTGAAAATTATCTGAGGGGAAGGAAATATTGGTGTCTATATGCATGACATGTTTTCAAGACTTAACAACAGTGGGATATAAGGTTTGTAGAGAAAATATCAACCCAATGGAAATAGAAACATAACAGCAAGAGGTTGTTACACAAGAACCTGCTAATGATACTATTGTTACACAAGAACCAACAGTTAAAGCAGAGCCTCGTGTAATAATTTACCTAGAATCCAACCCACAAGAACCTATGGAGGCCACTCCTATTGTAGAAGAAACAACAATGGACACAGAGGTTACTCTAGGTGGAAACAAAGGGGCTGACACACAAGAAACCACCGATGAATTTGTTGTTACACAAGAACCAGCAGCAGAGGTGGAACAACCCCATGTAGAAGAGGTTTTTACACCCATTATTGATGTGGATAATGAATGCAGAAGTACGTCGAGTCCCATCTCGGGATGGAGTTCTAAGAAAATCTTGTTAATTTCTGAATTACAAAAGTGGAAACAGGAAGCAATCTCCCTTCAGGAGGGGAAGATTTCGCTAAAGGAACATCAGAGGGAAATAGACACTTTACATGAAATATGGATGAAATAAGATTTGAAGAAAGTATGGGAGAATTATAAGAAGAAGGAAGCTCTGAAGAAACAGGAGGAACAATTTCTTCTGTTACAGCAGCAGATTTGGGATCTCACCATAGATAAGCAAAAACTTCATGACCTCGCCCTTAACTTACAGGGTTGTAGGCGACCTTGTCCATCCTATCCTATATTGCCATGGGAACGTTACTTCATGTTCCAGATGAAATTTTTTATTGAGGACATGCCTTATTTATGTTCTTCCACTCGCACATTTCTAGATGTTTTCTGTGCCTCCGATTTTGATGAGAAAAGCTTGTTGTCTGAGTTATTCTTACACAATATTATTTGTGAACATGTGAGTGTGCCGATGGTTGTGAAAGTATTCTACTATGTGGGAGATATTCAGTTGAGAAATTTTTTGTCCTTCATGAAGAATTAGATTGAATGGCATTTGGCCATCATATCTATGGAGGCTAATGAGGAGAAGATGGCATTGTGGGTTTGGGCAGAACCGGGACGGACTGCCGAATTAAGGCGTTAATTCAAGAGAATGTTGAGTACCCCTAGGATTTAAGAACTGACTACCAATTATAGAAGAATAATTACAAACTTATGCCTCAATCAGTTCTCAATGGTGAAGAGCCGAGCCTTGACAGGGTGCTTGAAATGCATGGAAGCCAGTAGTGCTGAGCTACTAAAGAGGGATGCATTCTCATTCTAGAATTTCGTGGTGGTTGTTACACATGTACCAGATTATGCCCAGATCATACAATCCCTTGGTGCTTTGTGGCTGGGATTGAGATTCAAGTTTCCTTTGATTTGGCTGCCAATTGATGATTATCAAAGTAATTATGAATTGAGTAAGTATGAGTCAAAGTCCTAGGTACGGAAGTTGATGGCCAATTAGGGGTACAGGTCTACAGACGAAGATACAGCTGGTGCTTATGATCTCACCAACCTGCACTGGAGATATTCCCATGAGAGATGAGTTTGCATGAGGACATGCAAGTATTTCAGTTGGGGGGAGATGTTGGGTGCCAGTTTTGTAAAATTTTCCTACATTTGTTTTCCCTATTTTTCCTCAAAACTATAACCAATGGGAGTATCTTTGCCTCTTTTTCCTACATTTCTATCCTAACTTGTGTTGTTTCACCTTGTTTTTATTAATCTGCCAATTCATCAATTATTACAATATATCGTGTCTTTTTATGACTAATTGAGGATGAATGTTTGGAGAATATCTATGGTCTTTGTGTTGTCTTTCTAGATGTCATTTATAGCACCAAAGATCTCGAGCACGAGGTCCATAGGATCAGTTAAAAGGGTGATATTATAGCGAAGTGATTTTGTTACAGACCCATCGACAAACTTCTGTTACACTCTGCTGTTCCAGATCTGCTAGCAAATGGCTGATATAGTTGTACCGCTGACTAGATCTCATCAACACTTGTTGCTGACCTATCCTTTAGCTATTACACTACAACTGTGACTGTATTACGATAGTTTTAGAAGTTGTTTAGCATTGTATTTTTTGATAATAGCCTAAGGGAGGTTTTGATTGTAATCTATAATTTTCTATTCAAAACTTTATTAGGAAGTGGTTATAACTATATGCGTTCTATTTCGACCAGCATGAGAATGATAAGATTCCCATGACTGATCTATCCCTTGATTTTCTGAGATGTAACCACTATATAGTGCTAGGCCCCAGAGGTAGAAATTTTATAGGAGAACAAAATTACTTTGGCTCTGTAATAGTGCTTAGATTAATACAGATTATCCTGTTATTGTTGTTACATGCATTATTCAATTTATTTTCTGTTAAGTTCTTCCACTACCTGCACCTTGCTAGGTAGGAAGGGCCCTCCTTCTTAGCAGGGATTGTAGTGATTAAATTAGTTGTGTGTATGTATTTGTATTTCAGTTTATGTTTTAGTAGATTGTTGTTGTTGTTGTTCAGTTGTGAATATATCTGCTTCAATTTCAACACTTTGTATGTTGTTACACATATGATATTAGAGACACCAGTTGTATACTTGTGTAGCATGCCAGAACATATTAATTGAAGTGTGATTCCAGTCTTGTAGATCATTTTATTTTTGCATGAGTGATTTACTTCTAGAATTTACTTTAGCAATGATTTCTTTTCTTTGGAATTGTCTCTGGTTGGTGTATCGGCACAGACAGTGAAACTGTGATTGGAATAAAAAGACATCCCTGGATTGGTAATTAATGTGTATTATTTAGTCATTTAATAGTGATAAATATAGTTCAATAGTTGGTATAGTGGAATTTACTAACCCATTCAAAGGCTCTTCTAGCCCATCAATGAGCATGTATACTCTCCTAGCTGTAGGCAGATCTAGCACCATGAAAGAAAGTTTCAGGAATTCAGAGATATATGTCTCTAGATTTCCTAACTGCTTGAGCTTAAATAGATCAAAAAATTTTGCCTTTGGATCTCTTTGGTCAAATATTTCTACCAATATTCAGGTGAATTCTACATATGCAGTCACACGTGCATGCCCCAATGTAGATAGACTGTGAAACCACCATTCATGTGCTTCACCTTCAAGGTGCAGCACTACTACCTTAATAGATTCAATCTCTAATACTTGGTTCAACTGGAAATAGTTGTCTAATTTTTTAACCCAAGCCTTTGTTGTGCATCTGGGTGACCCATCAAAAGTAGGTATAAAGAATCTACCCATAGTATGCTGCAGATCATTGCTCTGCATGTACCCTCCTCTTCTATTGTTATTATGGGGTCTTCTGTTATCCTTGATCTGCCAGAACTCTTGGAAGTTCAAATGCTCTTTGAACCTTTGATATTGAGATTCATATTTTAGAAAGTAATCAACAAGAGCCTCATGCTCTTAGGGTCCTTGAGCCCCATTTCCTACTGCTAGGAAGGTAGGCATGGTGGAGTGTTGTGAAACTTGCTACACTGTCGATTGCTCACACCAATGATGTGAAGTGTCAGAAATTTCTCCATTGTTCAACCCTTTTGGGGTCTCCTTTTGTCTTTCCACCCTCATCTCCTTGATTTCTCTCGAAATATCCTACATAGTTTGGAGAAGAAGCTTTGGAAATTCTTTCTCATCCATTTCTCCTGATATTGGAGACTTGCCTTTATCTTCTTCGTTGTTTATATAATCAAAATTACGACCTCTATTAATATACTTCTTCTCCTGGTCTGTAAGAGGTTATTCTTCTTCAGATGTCATCGATGTAGTGCCCCACAGCCTAAGCCAAGATTATGCTCTGATACCACTGTAATATTCCAAAATAGGAAAAACAAGAATATAGAACATAAAAGTAGAAAATGAAGTTAACATCAATACATCAATTACATGAACAGATCAGCTGAGCCATTTATTATATGCAATATCAAAAATGAAGTTCAAGTGTTTGAGAAAGACACACTCAAGCTAGGCAGAGAAAGCCTGAAATGACCCTAAACATCAAGACATAATATGTTGTTATTGCACCAACTGCTAGGAGGTTGTGACTGCGTAATCCTGCTAGAAAATATTGCTGCTAGAACCTAGGAACGCATATATATTCTGATTGGGTGCTCAGAAATTGCCGGGATATGAGATCTGGGCTTTCTAACACAATTCCAAGATAACCCACAAAGGGTTTCCGGAAATGACAATGATGAAAATGCAACCCTAGGGCTTAATTACACACTGTAGCTGGAAGACTACTAGGAGGTGGCTGATCTGATGAGAAAAATACTACTACTCCTCCCCACTGACTTCTTGGATGAAGGGTTGCTCCCGTCACTGGATGCCAAGCTCAAAAACATGGGTTACTACCCCTCCACTAGATCTGCCTTCTTGGATTGTGCAATTCCTGAAGGAGACTGTGCTACTGATAGGGGTTGAATATTGGCTTGATGTTGGATGATGACATGTAGCTCAAGAACCTCTCCTGAGTGGGCACTCAAAGTCCCCCGAGGATGAGGGTGGGATTTTCGCTTAGAAACACTCTTGTGCTAAATAGCACAATAGACTTCGCTAAACAGTTGAAGCATGAAGAAAGTCATAAAATACAATACATAAACAATATTCAGAATGCTTTCTATGGCTTCCATCCCCTTCTTTATATTCTTTGTGAGCCCTCCCCCCCTTGTCACCACACAATAATGATGCTACTCTCATGGATACTTCATTCTATTATGATTGCGTTGTCCTCCACTGTCTCCACTACCTCCATGACTGCGTTGTTGATTTTTTCAAGTTGACCCCAACCACATGCACTGACCCACATTCACACCAAGGAGTCATTTATTCATGTTTTTCCTATCTAGATGCATTGATCCAAATTCACATTAGAAGTGGTTTTATTCCTACTAAAGAGATTTATGGGTCCCTCTACCCTCTTATTCATCTATCTTATTGAAAAAAAGAAAAAATTTAATATTCTAACTAGTTAAAAGCTAATTAGGAATATTACAAAAAGGATAAGATCCAGATATTCATTGGTGGATTGCTAGCAACATATAGAGACTGTATTCAGTTCGATGAGCCTAGATTATTGGAGGAGGCCAATCAAAAGTTGAAGCATTGTTATGAGCAGTCAAAATGAAAATTTGAGCCTAAGGATTATATGAAATGCAATGTGAAAGCTAAGGTAAGATGGCCACCAAAGTAGGAAATACTCCAAGATGCAGGTGATAAATAAAACTTGGTTCCTTATAAGAAGTTCAATTCGACTGGGAAAGGACCTGGAGAGCAACAAACTAGAGGTGATGGTAGAGAACCATTGCAGTGTTGGATATGTGGTAGGGATCATCATAAGAGGGATTTTCTGCAGTATTATGGCAGTATAGCCCAGATCTATAATGCAGAAGAGGCGTAGACAATTGGGGATGTTGGGAATAAAATTCCTCGGATTTATTTTTTTGTGGGAAACAGGAAAGAAAATCATTAGGCTTATTTCATTGAGATGAACGGTAAGCTTTGTGATCAAGTTGTTTCTATTTTAATTGACCCTAGAACTAGCTATAGTTATATTAATCTGGGCGTGATGGAATAGTGTGGTTTAAGAAAATAAATGCATGCAGAATATTGGTTAGTGCAGTTGGCCATAGGTACGAAGAAAATATTTCACCATTGGGTAAGAGCTTGTGCATTTGAGTTAACTGGTATGCCTTCAACAACACACTTGAACATATTTTCATTGGGATGATACAATATGCTATTGGGTATGGAGTGGTTATATCTTCACAGGACCAAGGTGGATTTCTATGACAAATACATTGAGTTCTTGGATGACAATTGGGAACCAAGGGTATTACAGGCAAAGAATAAACCCACATCAGTTAGGATGGTGACAGCTATGTAGGCCAAGCACAATAGCAGGAAAGAGTGTGTGCTATTTTTAGTGCATATCTCTAGTGAAAAAGGTAAGGAAGTGGAAGATATAGATGTATTTGTTAGATTCCTGTATTTTTACAGTATCACAAGGTGAATGCCCATTCCTTCTATTTTTCATGGTGAAAATAATATTCCATGACTATCATTTATTTTCAGAAAATAAAAGGAGATCATGGCCATTAGAAGGTTCAAAATAATCTACCTACCATTTGGATTCAGTTAAAAAGAAAATATGACTGATTAAGTGTGAAGATGAGCTAAACCTCACTACCTTCATTATTTTCCATTATCCCTCTTCTTACCTTTCATTTTACCTATTTCTAACACTCCCATGCTCTAAGAATATTTTTCCCCTCAAATCCCACATACATAACCTTTTCAGACTTACCACTTCATAAAACCCACTTGTGATTGAAAAATCCGAAAAAGTCTAAGATCTGCCTGCTTTCCGCGACCCGCAAGTTTCCAGCTTCTCTTTGCAAATCATTACCGAAGCTTAAAAACTTTGCCGATGTGATGTGGTAGGACACACCTACACCTTTATAAATGGCCAAAATCTGCATAGAAACCTTCGAAATTTCATAAATTCCTTACCTTCCACCTTTTCGCACTTGCCAACATTTAGCACAGCGCATGGCACACTTCGCAACATTTAGGACTTACTGGTAAGTGACTACAAGTTAAAATATTTAACTTGCGATGCGCCCTAAGCGCAAATCAAAAATCACGATCTTTATAAAACAATTGCAAGTGTCAATTTTAAATTCTCCGAAGTGTGACATGCCATGCGGTGGGGCCTGAGAGCAGATCGCAGGTTTTACAAATTAGTCGCGAGAGGTAAATGTTAAATTCGCCGAAGTGTGATGTGCGATGTGGTGGGACTTGAGCGCAAATCATGCATGGAAAGTTTTAAAGTTTAAAGGGCTAAGGAAAAGTTAAATTATGCGACGTTCGAAGTGCGATGGAGGCCCAGATGCGATGTTTTTTCAAAGGTGTATTTCAAAGAATTTCAAATCTGGGTGCGGGGCCTTTTCTGTGTTAAATCGCATCAGGGGAAGGAAAGGAGTTTATAACGTAAAAGCCGTGGAACACCGTGGCAAGATGGATGACGATGGGACCCAATCGCAATAAGAAAAAAATTCAAATCAGCTGGGTAAAGCACAGGTAATTTGCGATGTCAGATCTGGGGCATGCCTCAGGCCTACGACGAATATTCACTTTGCACCACCCCGACCCAGAGAATTTTTGGTTAACAAGGGAGGGGGGATCCGAAGTTCGGTATTCATGGCCGCCCAAATCCGTGACGTGTCGTTCTCTCATGAGTTCACACCCCCCTCCTCTATTACCACTTACCACTTCGGGGGGGGGGGTCCGAAATGCCATTTACGCTCCATCAAACCCACTCACCGCCATTTTTTTGGGGGAAGGGAATTTTGGCTAAAATAAAAAAAGGTTATGTGTTCTTAGAATCCGCCAAAGCCACCAGGAGTGAAGACTGATATGAACAGAGAATGGGCCAGGAGTGGTCAAATCAAGAAAAAAGGGGGATCCGCGACATAACAACAGAAAGGCTCGGGCCAAACCCGACAAGGGGTAAAAGGTAGGGCGAGGCTAAACATCACAAAGAAAATATGGTAAAGGTCAAGGCGGAAATTTACGTAGATATTTAATAGCAAAGACTAAAGGGGAAGCAAAGCACATTAGTACTAGCATCAATAAATGAGCTAGCGCCACAGTGGAAATTATGATCCAACAAGGGTAGTCTAAAAATCAAAGCTAGGGGTCAAAGTCCTGTTCCTTGCTTCTTTGTGACTGCCTCAGCCACATTCAGCTTAATTTTGGTTTACTTAAGATTTCCGAAATTAATGTTACAGTCAGAGATATTTTAATATTAGGTCAGAAGTTAATGCAAAAATCAATATAGTAGGTGGTTTGCCAAATATATTTTAATATCAGCCCAGAAGTTATTGTAGAATTTAATATTTTAGGCAATCTGCAAGATGATATTTTAGTTTGGGCCCCGCATGGCAACAATTGTCAAAAATTCCATTTACTTTGTAGATAATGCAAATTTCAGACCTAGATTAGGGAAATTGCCTCAATTGCAGCTAAATATTGCATGTATTTTCATTATCAAGGTTTGGAATTTGTTTAGACTCTGCATTGCTAGATTATTGTATTGGAGTTCTATAACATTTTTGAGTTGGGCATCAATAATAAGAGAACGTTCACATGATCCTTGAGCTATGTTAATGGTGATGTTCTTTCCTCTGTGTTAACATTTTCCCATGTCTTTCCATATTGTACTCTATTTTCTCTAATTATAGAGCACAAGTTTTAGATTAAGATATGCTAAGAGAGCACCTTAAGTTTGTCTATTTTTGTTATCTTAATGTTTTCCTCTGAAGTATAAATAAAGAATTCTTAATTTCTCTTTAGCTCTAGGTCCTGGACTCCAAAGTGGTTTGATGTTATCCTCTGTCATTTTTTCTTGCCAATCTTACAAATTACAGGGAGCTAACATAATGGTGACTCTGCTGGGGACTGAGTTATTGAAAATTTTTAATATTTCTTTAGAACTCATAAATCCCACTCAAAATTCAGCCAACTCATTCAAGACATATAAGGTTTTCTTGAGGACGGCATAATGGTTTATTATGAGGATGCCATATTATATGCCCATGAAGAAGGGGTAGAGGTTATCTTTCAGAATAATCTCGAGAAAGACAAAGTGGGACAAGGAGCAGTCCCAGGTGAAGTTTGTTATTTAAATCTTCCAGGCCAAGTATTGTTCCAAGATACTTTTTCCAACTTTAAGGAAAATTTTGAGCACTATTGTTCAAAGGAAAGTAAAATGGGAGTGGTTGTTATTTTAGCATACTCAAAGAACTAAACAAGAAACAATCATGCAGTCATTTACTTGATTGGTTGCATTGGAGAAAGGAGTTCACTTAGTATATATGTGTCTCCAAGTTAGATTAGGGTAGGTAGGTCTGCAAATAAGCTCAGTACTCTGAACATCTTTCAAAATTTTAGTTTTAGATTTATTTCTAGTTTTCAGATCAAGTATGTGTCGAACTTCAGTTTGCAGAGAGTGTTGACTTTAGCTTGAAGGTTTTTATCCGCAGAGATTTTAGTAGATCAGATTGCAGAGTGGGATCAACCCAATGGATCAGGCTACTAGTCAATGGTGTTCTTGACACCTCTTGAAGGAGTTGTTGTCCACAGTTAGAGCCACTGTTAGACTCCTGTATTTTTACAATACCACAAGGTGAATGCCTATTTCTTCTATTTTTCATGCTGAAAATAATATTCCATGACTATTATTTATTTTCAAAAAATAAAAGGAGATCCTGGCCAATAGAAGGGTCAAAAGAATCTACCTGCCATTTGGATTCAGTTAAAAATAAAATATGAATGATTAAGTGTGATGATGAGCTAAACCTCACTGCCTTCATTATTTCTCATTCTCCCACTTCTTACCTTTCATTTACCTATTTCTAACACTCCCATGCTCTAAAAATCCTTTTTTCCCTCAAAGCCCACATACATAACCTTTTCAAACTTACAGCTTCATAAAACCCACTTGTGATTGAGAAATCCAAAAAATTCTAAGCTCTGCCCGCTTTCCGCGACACGCAAGTTTCCAGCTTCTCTTTGCAAATCATTACCGAAGCTTAAAATTTTTGCCGATGTGATATGGTAGGACCGGCCTAAACCTTTATAGATGGCCAAAATCTGCATAGAAACCTTGGAAATTTCATAAATTCCTTACCTTTCACCTTTTTTCACTTGCCAACATTTAGCGTGGTGCATAGTGCACTTCGCAACATTTCGGACTTACTGGTAAGTGCTCGCAAGCTAAAAGATTTAACTTGTGATGCACCCCGAGTGCAAATCGCTAATCGCAGGCTTTATAAAACAAGTGCGAGGGTAAATGTTAAATTCTCTGAAGTGTGACGTGAAATGCGGTGGGGCCTGAGTGAATATCGCAGGTTTTACAAATTAACCACCGGAGGTAAATTTTAAATTCGCTGAAGTGCGATGTGCGATGCGGTGGGACTCAAGTGCAAATCATGCATCGCAAGTTTTAAAGTTTAAATGGTTAAGGAAAATTTAAGTTTTGCACCATGCGAAGTGTGATGGATGCCCAGATGTGATGTGTTTTCAAAGGCGTATTTCAAATAATTTCAAATCTGGGTGCGGGGCCTTTTATGTGTTAAATCACATTGGGGGAAGGAAAGGAGTTTATAACGTAAAAGCCATGGAAAACCGAGGCAAGATGGACGACGGTGGGACTCGATCGCAAGAAAATAAAAAGTAAAATCATTTGAGTAAAGCGCAGGTAGTTTTCAATGATGAATCTGGGGCACGCCTCAAGCCTACAATGAAGATCCACTTCACACCCCCCCCCCCTGAGAGTTTCCGGTTAACACAAGAGGGGGGGTGCAAAGTCCGGTATTCATGGCTGCCCAAATCCATGACGTGTTTTTCTCTCATGATTTCACAACCCCGTCTTCTATTTCCACTTACCACTTCAGGGGGTCTGAAATGCCATTTACGCTCCATCAAACCCACCCACTTCCATTTGTCTGCAGGAAGGGAATTTCGGCTAAAAGAAAAAAATGTTTCGTGTTCTGAGAATCCGTGAAAGCCACCAAGAGTGAAGAATCATATGAACAGAGAATAGGCCAGGAGTGGTCAACTCAGGCAAAAAGGGGGATCCTCGACATAACAACTGAAAGACTCGGGCCATGCCTGACAAGGGGTCAAAGTAAGGGCTAGGCTAAACATTACAAAGAAAAGAAGGTAAAGGTCAAGGTGAGCATTTACGCAGAGATTTAATAGTAGAGACTAAAGGGGAAGCAAAGCACATCAGCACCAGCATCAATAAATGAGAGTATCCAGCGCCGTAGTGGAAATTATGATCCAGCAAGGGCAGTCTAAAAAACAAAGCCAGGGGTCAAAGCCGTGTTCCTTGCTTCTTCGTGACTGCCTCAGCCACCTTCATCTTAAGTTTGGTTTACTTAAGATTGCCGAAATTAATTTTATAGTCAAAGATATTGTAATATTAGGTCATAAGTTAATGCAAGAGTAAATATAGTAGGTGGTTTTCCAAAGATATTTTAATATCAGCCCATAAGTTATTGTAGAAGTTAATATTGTAGGTGATCTGCTAGATGATATTTTAGTTCGGGCCTCGCATGGCAGCAATTGTCAAAAATTCCATTTACTTTGTAGTTAATGCGGATTTCTGACCTATATTAGGGAAACCACCTCAGTTGCAGTTAAATATTGCATGTATTTTCATTATCAAGGGTTGGAATTTGTTTAGACTCTGCATTGCTACATTATTGTATTGGAGCTATGTAACAGCTTTGAGATGGGCATCAATAATAAGAGCACGTTCACAGGATCCTTGAGCTCTGTTAATGGTGATTTTCTTTCCTCTGTGTTAACTATTTCCCCTGTCTTTACATACTGTACTCCAGTTTCTTTGATTACAGAGCAGAAGTTTTAGATTAAGATATGCTGAGAGAGGACCTTATGTCTGTATTTTTTTGTTATCTTAATTTTTCCTCTAAAGTATAACTAAAGAATTCTTAGCTTTTCTTTAGCTCCACTGAAATTGTTGTCTTAAAGGTTTTCCTTTGAAGTATAGTTAAAGAATTCTTCACTGCTCTTTGACCTTACCAAAACTGACATCTTTCATGTTTTCCCTTGTGAAGTTTAGTTAAATAATTCATAATCACTCTTTAGTTCTACTGAACTTGTTGTCTTTAAGGTTTCCCCCTGAAGTATAGTTAAAGAATTCTTCACTGCTCTTTAGCCTTACCAAAGCTGACATCTTTAAAGTTTCCCTTGTGAAGTTTAGTTAAATAATTCTTAACTTCTCTTTAGCTTCATAGAACTATTATCACAAGTGTTTTTCTTTGAAATTATAGTTAAAGAATTCTTAAATTCTCTTTAGCTTTCACTACCTCCTATCATATCATATTCACACTGCCAGCAAGATCCATTTTATATAGTTAGCATACCCTATGAATGACCTTGAAAAATTGATGCACAATTCAACCCTTTTATTGACTCCATAGCCCAATGGATTAAACTTCCCGTTTTCTATCTGTCCAACCAACCAAATCAAACAACAAAACAATCTATATAACTACTATAACTAGCCTAAAATCAGCATTATCAATCACCAAAGTTGGATCCTAAGTCATAAATATATAGAGAGATCCCTTTGTGAGCCCATGAAGGCTAGGTCCTGGACTTTAAAGTGTTTTGATGTTATCCTCTGTCATTTTTTCTTGCAAATCTTACAAATTACAGGGATCTAATAGTATTGAATACATATCTAATTTTACAATAGTTTAAGGATGTGTTTCCAGTAGAGATTTTGTAGTTTCCACCTCACAGGGAAGTAGAAATTTCTATTGAGTTGGTACCAAGGGTAGCACCAACATCAAAGGAACCTTACATGATGAGCACACATGAGTTGGTAGAGTTAAATTTTAAGCTGAAAGAGATGCTTGAAAAAGGATACATTAGGCCAAGTGTATCACCATGGGGCACACCATTGTTGTCGTAAAGAAGAAGGATGACACTCTTAGACTATGCATTTACTACAGACAGTTGAAAAAAGTGACCATCAAGAATAAGTACCCATTACCGAGGATTGATGATTTTTTTAATTAGTTGAAGAGAGCAGCAGTGTTCTCTAATATCGACCTGATATCAGGATATAATCACATACGCATCAAAGAAGAGGACATATACATGAGTGCATTCAAGATGAGGTATGGGCATTACGATTTTTTTGTGGTTCCATTCAGGTTGAATAATGCTCCAACTACATTTATGTGTATGATGAATAGTGTGTTGCATCCTTATCTGGACAAGTTTGTGATTATACTCATTGATGAAATCTTGGTATATTCCAATAATGAGGAAGAGGATGCAAATCATTTGACAACATTTTTTATATTGTTGAGAGAGCATAAGTTTTATTCTAATCTCAACAAATGTAGTTTCTTTCAGACTGAAGTACATTACTTGGGACATGTTGTCTCCAAGGAGGGCATATAAGTGGATCCAGAAAAGGTAAGAGCCATGATGGAATGGGTTGCTCTTAGAAAAGTAGATGAGGTGAGATATTTCATGGGATTGGCAATCTATTACAGGAGGTTCATCAGGAACTTTTCACATAATTCTTATCTGATTACATCATTGCATAGGAAAGGTAAGAAGTTTGAATGGACAAGGCTATGAGGCCAGTTTTAAGCAGCTCAAGCAATTGTTAACACATGATCCTTTTTTAAATATTGCAGATATAGACAAATATTTTATTGTGTGTACAAATTCTTGCAAGAAAGGGCTTGGTGGATTCCTTATGTAGGAGGGACAAGTAATATTCTATGAGTCACAGAAACTAAATGAAAATGAACATAACTATATGATGCATGATCTTGAACTAGAAGTGATCATCCATGCATTGAACATGTGGAGTCATTATCTTCTTGGTAGGAGGTTTGTATTGATGAGAGGTTTTTATTGTAGGAGGTTGAGGTAATTGTTTGACAAATCAAATTTTAATTCTAGGTAGGCTAGATGGTTGGATACGATTCGTGAGTTTGAATTTGAGATCAAGTACATCAAAGGTAAAGAGAAAAAGGTCATAGATGCTCTTATAAGGCAGATATATGTAAATCACATTATAACTATGAGCTCCTGTGGGATAAATTTATAGGATAGGATCTTGCAGGTAGGTCAACAGGATATCAGATATATGGAGCTTAGGCATATATTGTAGCAGAGCATAGGTAGAGGTATAGGTATAGGTGCAGGTGTACAGGACATGGACTATTTTCTTATGACATATGGATTGGTCAAGTTTAGAGATAGGATGTATGTTCCAGATAGTAGTGAACTCAAGAAGGTGATCTTGAGGGAGTTTCATGCGAAACCATATTCAAATCACCGAGGCTATCAAAATACATTGACTGCAATGAAGAGATTCTATTATTGGCCAAATATAAGGAGGGATGTAGCATACTTTGTGGCCATGTGTTTGGATTGTCAATAGGTAAAGACAAAGCGTAGAAATCTAGGTTGACTACTACAACCTATTGCGATTCCAGAATGGAAATGGGAGGTCATTTCCATGGACTTTATCAAACGTTTTTCGAGGATAGCAAGAGATCATGATTCTATCATGGTGGTTGTGGGCAGGTTGAAAATTTTTTCACACTTGCTCCCAATGATGACTACATATTCAGCTAGCGACGTAGCATAAGTGTTCATCATAGACATAGTCAAGTTGCATGGTGTTCCAAAGAAGATTGTGTCAGATAGGGATGAAAAGTTCACTTCCAAGTTTTGGAAGGAGTTGTTTATAGGATTGGGAATTGAGTTGGCCTTCAACATAACTTATCATCCAGAGACAGAAGGACAGACTAAGAGAGTCGATAGTAACTTGGAGGACATGTTGAGCATGTATGTGATGCATCAACTATCAAAATGGGAAGATTATCTATAATTGGTTTAGTTTGCATACAACAATGGGTATATGTTGTCGGTAATGTTACCCTAAGGTCTTGGGTTGATAAACCTTCATAGATCAAGGGCATGTCATCACAAGAAGGACTCACTTAACCAACTTCTATGTCGTAAACTAGAAACTAAATATTGCAGGCCTTACCTGTATATCCTTCGGTTGTAGTAGATCCTGCGGGGTGCAAACCCCTTGTAACTCTTTGTGCTCCAGAACCTATAAACCAACAAAGAACAAGCACAAAAACCTAGTTGTACAACATATATATGTTCTAGATGTTAGTGAAAGCATGCATAATCTCATAAAAACAATATTAAAGGAACGATTTAAGATCATTACACATGTATAAGAGATAGATGACACGTCAAAATTGAGAATAAGATGGCACTTCTTTTATTAATGACATGTACAGTAAAAAAATGTGGATAGATCACCTAAAATCTGCCACAGCCTTTGAGCATACCATCCTCTGGATCCGCCCAGCCCTAGCCTCACAAAACTTCTTCCAAGAGTAGTGCACAATGGATGTCACATAGTTGAGTCAACATCTCAAGGAAGCAAGGGTTTCCTAAAAGAATCTTGGAAGTGCAGGAGTCACAGGGAATATATTAGACTTGGATAGGGCTCCAACAGTGTATAATATCTATATTTCTCTCTCTCTTCCTCCCTTAGGCCATTCCCTTGAGGGGCTTTTATACTCCCTCAAATTAGTTTTTTCAATTCGGAAAATTTAGGCCACGAGCTGCGGTAGTTAAGTTACAGTAACAACCGTAAACCCCGTCTCCAAAATAGGGAAATTATATATTTTTTAATGTTTAAAAAGGCATACGTGGTTCTCTATGTATGGACTCACATGTATATGCAGAAAATTCTAGGCAGATTTGCGTATGGGTTTTAAGAAATTATTTTTTGAGAAATATGTCCAAGTCTAAAGGGAAGGGTTGCCCAAGGCCAATGTATAAACCATCAAGTATATGATGGTGATAAATGATGCTATAATAGTATCACGAGTTATTTGTTATGAGTCCCTTCAAGGCACTGTATGGGTGAAGTTGTAACACTCACATCCGATGGAGTGATCCAGTTAATAGGTTGTTGATTGGGTTGGACATGTTGGTAGACATGGAACAAGAACTGTAGTTTATAAAGAAGAATATAAAGGAAGAACGAGACAGGAAAAAGAGTTATGTAGAGCAACACAGGGTATTTAAGGAGTTTTAGGTTGGGGATCATGTTTATTTGCGAATCAAGCCCAAGAAGAGCCCCTTGAGGATTAGATCATGTGCCAAGTTGGCACCACGATATTGCAAGATTTTTGAGATCCTTGAGAGGATTAGACCAGTGGATTATCGACTTGCACTACCTCCAACAGTGAAAGTACATAATATTTTTCATGTTTCATTACTTAAAAGGTATATAAAGGATGTTGATCAAGCTGTTGATTGGTATTTATTATAGGTGGAGAAAGAAGGAGAATTCCAGTTGGAACCTCTATGCATATTGTAGTGGAAGCATATCATGCTTAGGAATAGATAAATTGAGCAATCTAAAGTGTAGTGGAAAAAATTGGGCCCGATGATTCTACATCAGAGATGGAAAATCAAATGCAGGCAATGTATCCTTCATTATTTTCTAGTTGAGGCAGAGAATTTTTTGTTTGGTGTTTGGTGTTTGGTATTTGTTTGCCATATGTTTTTATGGTATTTTGGTACATGTACTTATGTATATGGATGTAAATACCACCATGAGATAAGTTAGAAAGCTCCATTAAGTAGTATGAATGTTATATGGTTGTGTTATCATGGTCTTGATTTTGAGTAGGTCATTCATTTTAAATATTGCATTGATAGAAGTTATAAATATCCATGAGCAGTATGTTTGTTTTCAACAATTTTCCTGAGGTGTACGTGTGGTTTAACATTGAGGACAATGTTCCCTAAGGGGGAGGGTTATGTAACATACCCGGGAAAAAGACTCGTGTAATTAAAGTTAATAAAGGCAAAAAATAAGACCACGATTCAAGGGACACTTATTCCAATCTGAATGTTGGAAAAATTATCCTAGTGGGCATCACTAGATATACGGTTATGGCTAAGAAAATGGCAATGGAAAAGGAATTAAAGAGGAAAAAATTATTTTTGGCACATTTATTTATGAATATAAAGGAAATTAGGAGAAAAGGAAGGCAAAATGTCACAGGTTGAATGTGAGGAGGAAAATGAAGGAAAATAATGGAAACTGACAAAAATAGAGGCCTCATCAATAAAAAGGCTTATGAGGATCAGTTCATGTCTTTTTGTTAGTTAATTTTTGGAGTTCTATCATTATTCTCTCTCTCTCTCCCGCATACTCTGGGATACTTAGAGTTTTCTTAGAGAAATTCAGCGTTGTGCCAAGGAGGAAGAAGCAAGCAAAGGAAGGACAAGAAAGGAGAGGAAAGCAAGGATTAAGTAAGGAAAAATAGGATCTAACAACTTCAACAAGAATACTTGCAGGTAACATATTACATGTATGCTTTCCTAGCCGGTTTGGACATGAATGGTGTATGAATGTTGGTATTTAGTTATTTTCTATCGATGGCATGGTTTTGTTGGGTTATGACAGTGGTTTTCAGCCTTGCCTTTCCTTTTCCAGATGCCATGGTGTGTTGGGATTTTGATCTCGGTTTTGAGCTTTGGATTTTCTATATGGATTCATAATCCAAGGCAAAGGTGGTATCAAGGTTAATTCCCAAAGGCCTAGGAATCCCTTGACCGATTTTGGCGAGATACATGGTAAAGCCTAAGGGAGGTGTCTTGGTTCAGGGACTAGTTATCTAGGATTGGATTGCGGTAAATCCTAAGAGACAGGGAGAGAGATAATTCCTCAAGGATCATGATGGATTCCAGATGGAATTTCCAACTTCTTCTTGGTTTTGTGATCAGAGCACCAGTTTGGTGTGATCAAGGTATGGTGAGGGTGGAGGTGGTTTAACCTTTGGATTCCCTTAGTTGTGTTTTTGGATGAGTTAATCCATGAAATATCACATTCATGCTTGGAATATGGCACGAGGGTGACTGGATGAAGAGATATTTGGCTCAACCATCTCTATGGTCGCGTGGAACGTGGAAGTCCCGAACCTGGTCGGTATTTTCCTATGTTTAATGGAAGCTAAGTTCTCTTGCTTTTGTAACTATTATTATGTGGATTTAATGGTTGTATTATCACTGTTATTTCCATGGTTTTAGATTTGTTATAAGATTTCTTAAATCACTGGTTCATGTCATGATTATTTCATGTATTCACTTGTGATTGTTAAAATGCTGGATGCAAGACCTAATTGATGCCATAATCTAGTTAACGAAGAAGGTGGTGATACTTCTTGTAATTTTTCATAAGTGTTTTTAGTCGTTCATGATTTGTCTTGTATCCTAGACCCATAGATTACTCTCATGCCAAGTGTTTGACAAAATTTCAATCCTAGTTGGGGATGGTCAAGCCTAGTCCTAGAGACAAATTTTGGATTATTAGTGTTTTCATTATGTATTTAATGATTCTTGAAAGCTACATGAAGTTTTGGGCAGTGGCTAAGATTTTGGGCTTAAAATTTCCTTAAATCCCATGGATGCAAGCACATTTTTGGAAAATTTAGTTCTTGGACATGGGTATGCAAGATCATGCGTGTGTGTGGAGCCACCCAAGCGCATGGATGTAGGATAATTCATGCAGCCAAAGGTTTTTCTTCATGAAATCTTAGTGGGACCCAGGGATAGGTTAGGTGGCTGACTGGGATAGCCTCTGTGGCTACCATATCAGGTGGTAGAGGTATGTGTTATGGTTTTATACTTCAATTCCACTTCCTTAAAGTCACCAAGGAGGTTGTGTCTATCTTAACTTCCCCTCATCTCATGTTTACCCTGATTGGTCGGTTACTTGGGTAGGTGTGAGGGGAGGTGGACGCTACAGGGGAAAATTATACATGTGCACACAACATACTTTATAAATATGGCTATAATTTTTGATATCTCCCCAAAGAAGCCAGATGTACTGCTAAATTTTCTAGGGGGTACACACTGTTATCACTCCAATGAATATTTGATGCTGAGAAGAGACCAGCAAAGGTAACCACAAACTTATATTTTGCAAAGTAGCTATCCCTACTAGGTAGGAGAGGGCTCTCTCCAATGGATCTCAGCTAATATGACTAGATCAATGAGATATCAGGCTAGGTATAGTAGCACAGGGGTTTAATAGATTGAATTTTGAGGTGTTGAATGGTGAATAGGTCAAGCAATGAATTAGGTTAGGGAAAAAAAGGATCAGAATTATAGGGATATGATGGAGAAGCTAGGTACACAGTTCAACACAAAAGGATATCTAATGAAATGGTTTAGACTGCTAGGGTTTGAGAAAAGAGCATAAGAAATATGAATAATTTTATAGTAAGAAGAAGATGAAACAAACTGTAACTATTCCTCGAAAACAAAGCATAAGCTTAATAAATTATGTCTTTCTGAGTTAGGAAACAATTACATTTAGAAATGGAATGAATATTAATCACAATAAATTCACACATTTTCATAACATAAGAGGAAAAAATGTCAAATTACTTTACCAAGATAATTCCATCAAAATAGTTGCAACTCAGTCTGTTATTACTAACCAAAAGTCTGATTAAAAAAAGTGCTCCAAGATCAATCCAAAAGCATCCAACCCTTGCTATGAGAAAATAAGTGAACAATATAGACCAAAACTGATTCTTCCTAGCTCAGGGTCGAATCCCTGATTTGTGGAATTAATCCATAAAGTACTCAACTAGAAACCCAAATACTAGGGAGGTCAACAAACTCATCTCTAACTTTGGTGAAACTGATTCATTTATCCAAAAATGCACTTTTACCCAATGTATCTACCCTCTAGTAACTATTTAGTACATAGTTACATTTACATGGAAGAATTACAACAGTCAAAACTCATAAATTCTATCACCAATGTTATAGGTCAATTTGGGAATCATTCCTAATGACCTGGTTAAATTGGACATCATCCCTAGGACCAATGAAATAGTGTCTATCATTCCCTATCATTTCAGTTGCTAAATGCCCTAAGACAAGAACAAGGAAAAATCATCCCTTACTTCCATTGCAAGGTTTCCAAGATTTGAAGTACATGTTATATCACCAATGGGCTCACCAACGCAGTCTCTCAAGGGACTAACTACTTTGCATATGTAGTTACCTCCATTCAAGGGTGCTCTGCAAAGAAATTCCCAACATTCAAGAGTTCATTGGTCAAATGGGAGAAAAATTCCCATTGTTCTGGAATCTCCACATGGCCAATGCCTTCTAGAAGAGTCCATATGTGTCAAACTTCAAATACATGTGTCCATTTAACACCTTTGAGCTTGGGAACATGTCTTGCCTATTATTAGAAACTCATTGATTGAGGAAATACCTTTCGTTTCCCTATAAATTTATCACATATCCTAGTGCTAGGGGGGGAATAAATTTGGTAAAGAAATCTTGTTGAATTCTCAATTGAGAGAGTGATACGAATGATATGCTGCTAGTGAGATGTTGATTATGTTGAGGTTGGAATGATGCTGGAGCCAGTGACATAAAATCGATCATTGGTTGTAACCTCCCCCTTCTACTGATTAATAAATATTTCTGTTCATTTTCCCATATATGTATTTGTTTATGTATCTATTTTTCATGCAATGGATTCCTAATTGATATATATGTTTCATGTTAAATCGATTTAAATGATTAAGATAAATAGGCATCTGGATATTGCAATATCTTTGTTTTTTAGTGTTTATGCTTGCAAGAAATAGTCTGGTGATCTGAGTTGGATTGGAAGCTACATCAAGAGCGACAGAAGGAGAATAGGAAGTGCTTGGATCACAAGTAGGTTCCTCTTTTTTCTGTTTGTTTATTTACTCTTAGAGAAAGTGTCTACAAAGTCTTTGACCTCTTGTTCTAAATGCATAGCACCAAATTTATGGAATTTGTTTTATCCATAATTCACAAATCCACATAAAAAACAACTGAGAAATCTGGAAAATTTTGAAAATATTAGGCAACTAGCAAAAGCGCAACGCCAACTTCAAGGCTACTTTTGGAGGCCTTCCTGAACTCCAAATTGAGCTCATGATAGCTAAATGGAAATCTGCTCCTATTTAGTTTCCAAAAAATCCCTTAAGTGCTAAAAATGATGAATTTAAGGCCCTAAAGATTCAAATCTCCCAAGACTGGTCAAAAGTATAGAGCCAACCTGAAAAATTAGGCAAAAAGGTGATTTTTTGAGTGTTTTTGGCCATTTCTCCCTGTGAGAATGTCCAAATTTGATGTGCTAGTAGTCAAAATTTTATTTAGAGGGCCTTTTGAATCCAATGGTGGTGGCCATTTTTTATTTGGAGGCTTCTATAAAAACCGCAGCGCCCTAGGGGTTGCTTTTTTGATAGGTGGATTGTGCTGAAAGTTTGTCAAAATGCCCAAAACTACAAAAAATTACCCAAAAAACCTTGAAATTGATAGATTGAGTGTTGATGAAGTGTCTCAAGAAATTAGGGAGGCATCAACAAGGATCTCAATTTTATCCTCCTCCTTTTGCATGATTAGGGTTTTCTTGTATCTACCCTTCAATTGCTTGAGCTTAATGTTGCAGATCTTGTTTCTAGTGATGTACCTATTGGACATGTGTCTGAGAATTTCATTGTCTTTTTTTGCCTTATGGAGGAGATTCTCAAGGTGAGTTTTAACTCTGTCAAGCCACACCTCTCTATCATCTTCAACTTCCTTTGCAATCCTTTCCTCAAAACTAATTTTCTTTGCCTCATGTTTTTCCTGCTCTAAATCTCTCTTAAGACCTCTTGTTTTTGGTCTTGACTTGATGGTTTTAGTATCATCATGGTCAAATTCATTAGGTGCCATGATTTCCATACCCTTGATGTCTTTTATTTTTTCCTTTAGTAGCTTTAGATCCATGATTACATGCTTGTCTTTCAGCTTCTTTTTCTCTTGTTCAAGGAATGATATGACAAATTGGGCTCTTGTCATGTTGTCCCATAGTTCTTTGATTATGGAATCCTTTTCTTTGATGATGAACTTTGAGGCCTCCTAATCATCTTGGTCATCCAAGTCCATTAACTCAAAGTCTATTTCTTCCTCATGAAGGTCTTCCTCTTCATGGAAAACACTCTCTTCTTGTTGCTCATATTGATGTACCTACTTTGTTGATGAAGAAGGCAAGGTCCCTTCCAAAATCTATGGAGAAAACACATGCCTAGGTCCCCTCTAGTAGGTTTTGAAATTTTTGGTTTCTTTTACTTCTTTGACCTCTTTGACTATAGCCCTACTATATGACCCTGTTTGTCTTTGAGACACTGATGTTGGTGTTGGAATTGGTCTAGCAGGCTGAGGTGGTAGAGTATTGAAGAAATCATTCTCAATTAAGGTCTCCCATGCAATGTTTAGATGATTGAGATGATGAAGGACAATCATTTTTATTAGAGAGTGATAAAAGAGGTTGTTCATATTATGTTAATATTCTCTGTTATGCACTATGTATGATATTTTATCAATACTCCTATACAAATAGTGAGGGAGGTTGAGAAATTTCACCCTAGTGAAATGCATGAGTAGTCTGATGTGATAGGCACATAGTCTGGAGAATCTTCCCTCACAAGTGAAATATTTCATGATGATCTTCATCATGGGATAAAATCTATCATGTAGGTGACTGAAAGGAAAGACTTTCTTTTTGTCATTTTTGTACCTTGGCTTGAGAAATGGTTCATAATGATGGCCATCTACATATTTGACCTTAAACCATTTTTCACCCACATTGGGTATCCCTGTGGCTATATTAATAATATTTGTGGAGATGGTAAAATTTTCTCCTGCAATGGTCACTTGGTTGTCTTGGAGATTAGAGATGAAAACTTTGGTCAAAGCAGGGTGATGTTTGTTGACACCTAATCCTATGGATGGGTGTGCATATGTATTTTTGTATATTATTTAATATTAGGAAATAAGGAAGGCCAAGAGTCATTGGGAGATGAATCCCAATAGCCTCACCTCCCATCTATAAAAGCATGTACATTATTCAGCTAATACACATTCTGATTTGAGGAGTTACCTCCTGGTTTGACATGGTATCAAAGCCAGCCCCACTATTGGCATTTCTGCCCTGTGGTGTAACTCCCTCTCCTTTTCTCAGTCAATATTTTTAATAGTTTTCTGCTGCTCTTAATTGCTAGACTGTTATTCTGCATTTTTTTTTTCTCTATTTAGCCCTGACATTTGCAGCTCCAGCTCCTGCAGCTCCTGAAGACTGCAGGCTCCTCTGTCATTCTGCAAATTGCAGGTTCTATCATTCTGCAAGATTCCATTTCAAATGTTTTTTTGTAACGGCCTTTTGAGCCTTCTCCATTCTCCATCGACTCCCTACATTCCACATTCTTCTCCCTCACCTCTCCATACAACGCTTTGCCCCTACGTTCCATACCAGCACTTTCCCTATCGACTTCT
>JAXQQM020086354.1:0-29656 GCA_034641835.2 Pinus albicaulis
CACAAGTGATGCACACATGTACATTTGAACACTAATAGATTTTTGTAGTTGAAATGCAATGCTTGTTTTCATTTAAATGTAGGGTTTTTAAAGCAGGGAGAAATAATGGCTGCCAAATTAATAAGTGTTTCTTTGGGAAAATTTAAATCTTGTATTGGGTGATGAAGATAATAGAGGGTATTGAATCTTGATTCTTGAAATCTAGAGAGAACCCTACAGCCTAACACAATCCAATGGAATTGACCAAAAAAACCCAAATAGAGTCAACCCTACTATAGGAGGAAGGGCCTGCAGTAAGAACTTACCATTTTGCAAGAGCCGAGGGCGAATGTTGTTCTGCAAGAGCTGAGGGCGAATGCTGAGGGCGTATTACCGAGGGAAAATGTTGCTCCGCAAGAGCCGAGGGCGACGGTGGTGAATGTTGTTCCGCAAGAGTCGAGGGCGAATGCAAAGGCGAATGTTGTTCTCAGCAAGAGCTCGTGTGTGGCTTACTGCCGAGGGTGAATGTTGTTCTGCAAGAGCTCAGGGTGAATGCTGAGGGCGAATGTTGTTCTCCAAGAGCTCAGGGCGAATGCTGAGGGCGAATGTTGTTCTGCAAGAGCGGAGGGCGAATGCGCACGTGATATCATACGTTAATGTAGCACACATGTACATTTGAACACTAATAGATTTTTGTAGTTGAAATGCAATGCTTGTTTTCATTTAAATGTAGGGTTTTTAAAGCAGGGAGAAATAATGGCTGCCAAATTAATAAGCGTTTCTTTGGGAAAAATTTAAATCTTGTATCGGGTGATGAAGATAATAGAGGGTATTGAATCTTGATTCTTGACATCTAGAGAGAACCCTACAGCCTAACACAATCCAATGGAATTGACCAAAAAAAACCCAAATAGAGTCAACCCTACTATAGGAGGAAGGGCCTGCAGTAAGAACTTACCATTTTGCAAGAGCTGAGGGTGAATGCTGTTCTGCAAGAGCTGAGGGCGAACGCTGAGGGCGAATGTTGTTCTGCAAGAGCTGAGGGCGAACGCTGAGGGCGAATGCTGAGGGAAAATTTTGTTCTTCAAGAGCTGAGGGCGAATTTTGTTCTGCAAGAGCGGAGGGCGAATGTGCGCGTGATATCAGACGTTAATGTAGCTATTGCGACGAATACGAAACAATAAAATCATTTTTATGTAGCGCGCATATAAGTTTCAAATTTTTATGTAGCGCACATATAAGTTTCGTATTTTTATGTAGCGCGCATATAAGTGTCGTTATACCGATGGCGGAAAAGGCGTCGCTATTACGACGGGTGCCTCCAAACGTCGCAATGGCGACACCTAGACATTGTGTCGCAGTTGCGACGTTTGGAGTCGTCTCAATAGCGACGCTTTGGGCCATGGTGTCGCAATTGCGACGTCTTCCTCCAAACGTCAGAATTGCGACACGTTTTTAAGTGTCGGTATTGCGACACTTTTCTATAGACGTTGGTATAGCGATGGTTTCGGGTGGGATGGAAAAAATTTGGGAAAATTTCTGACATTTGATCAAAAGTGTCGGAACCAAGTGTCGGAATTTCCGCCAAATGTAGTAGTGGTTGGAACTTGCATTGGTTGCTTGCTATACCCATTTTATCTTGCCTTCTCAATGCCCCATGTGTTATCGAAACTGCATCCAACAAATTTTGGTGACACATATCCAGTGGCATCCAACACAGCTACTACGACCAACACATCCTCAAGACTTTTACGACCATGGTTGGCTCACTTTACTCCTTATAATGCTATCCAGGACGGAATTGTAGTGGGGTTGCTTGTATCTATATGTATGTGCAACAACCATCATTTCTCCCCATTTATAAATTAATCCTCCATTCTAAAGCATGATTATGCCTCACGCTTATTGTCAATCTCTTTAGGTGGGCGTTAGAAATATTTCAACTTTTTCTATTAATGTGTCAACATACAAGGTTTCCTCAACATTGATGCACTATATGTTCTTGTATAACCTCCTTTACATACAACGAATCACCTTTCTCTATGGCCACATAGATTTTTGGTCCCATGTGTTGTTTTATAATCGCAACACAAGTAAGTGCTTCATTAACATGGTGTGGCATGCTTCAAATACATTCCAATATCACTCATATATATGTGTATGTGTGTGTGTGTATGTGATGTTATCATCACATTTATTATGAGCCTTTGCATAGTCATACGCCATAATATTTATACGGCGAGGAAGGCTCAGTCGTTTGGTGGCCAAATAAATACCATGTGGCATTGTGTTATAAGTATGGGTCATGCATGTAGTGTTATTTCCTCCATAATTTTGCATGTAGTGACAACAATGACTCACAAGACATTATTCTATGCTCCTCAATACATGAGCGACAAACATATATATACAGCCCCTTGTCTTTGGGTCCTTAGTGAAGTCCCAACTACCCTGCATCATAATGCGTGCTTTTGAAAGAATCTCCCAAACAACCATTGGTGTATTATTTAACAAAGCACTCCATGTTTTACGATCCTTTGAGACATGCATCTCATATAACTCTTTACTCATTAATGTGTACAGCATCATAATGCCCTTAAGTGAAGCCTGGAATTGTGCTCTGCTCATATTCTTGTGCATTTGAGAGCATGCATCTTCACATAGAACCACAAAAAAATGAAACATTAAATGTGTTTTATCCTTTTTATATGAAGAAGTATTTATTTATTCCCTTCGGTGTTCTCATTTTGAAAGGCCATTCTTTGGTTATTGAAGATAGGTCAACAATTTAAAACCTTTTCAAGGGTGGTACAATCATCCTCAATCAACGAAGGTCTTGCAATAATTTCGATAAGGAAATTCAAATGACTTGGCCACTAAAATTGACTTAATCGTTCAAATGTTTCCTCTAAACATTAATATGGAAAACATAAAGCAAATCTTTGACAACGTAGTCTCTCATGCATGAAAAAAAAGATTTATTTGGGAATTGAATGCATATGTTCATGGATATTAAAGGAATGATGGATGTGATTAATGCAAAAGTAACCCATTTGAAGTTGGTGGAGAGCAAACTGAGTAATGCGAGCCAAAGTGAAGCTCAAGGGACTCAGGTTTAACCTTTGATTCTCGTTTATGATAAATTAGGGTTTTACAATAAATGGACAAAAAAATAATTTTTCAAACACTAAAGTAATTGAAGGCATAAGAGCACATGCACATTATGACCAATGACACAAACACATGTCAGTCTCTTACAAACACATTCGATGGGGAGATAATGCTTGATAGTTCATTACGACAACAACATCCTACCAAAAACCCTAATGAATTTAAAAGTGATGAGGACCAATGCAAGATGAGATCAAGCCATGAGGTACCCCAGTAAGCCCTAATGCTTCAGTTTGATCAAGCTCAGAGGTAAATCCAAAAGAATAAATATAACATACAATGTATAAGTGCGATCATTAATAGGGTTCGTTAGGAATAGGTCAAGGAGAGGCTGAAAGGTTGAAGACTCGTTCATAACCCTAAAGGCCTGAAGCAAGTAGAGGGGGACTCGAAATTTTGAATATACCAAAAATTTTGGGTGTTGTTGTAGTAGCTACAAGACTTCCCCTTCATGAAATTTCTTCACTACCTCTGCATAATATATTTTTTAATTTTTGCGTCGGTCGCTTGTCCTCCCCCTCTGATAATGAATGGACTTTATTATTATATATATTTTTTATTTGATCACCTTCCATATGACGTGGACATAAATGACTTTTATTGATTTTACGTTGTCACCCTCCTTTAAGTTTTAAAAATATATTTATAATCATAAAATTGGATTTGGTTGATTTGAGTCAGTTCTCAGATTTAGTTGAAATGTGTTTATTAACTAATGAGATTTTAAATGGGCTTATTAATTAATGAGTTTATTAATTGTAACAATTTTTTTTTTTCTAAATAAGTCTAAATTCTATTAGTGTAATAAAATAGTACAAGGAGGCTCAAGCCTCTACAGTGCTAGCCCAAGTACATGGTGTAATTCAGCAAAAAAACAAGAAATTTACTACCCATAAGAGGGAAACCAGTCCAGTAAGAAGTATAGTTGCTACCCTCATAGGGGAAACCAGCATATCATAACAGAAAGATACTTCTTGAGAAATAACTCCGAAACTGACAGTTTTTCTTAAAAACTTAGAAGTAGACCCATAAGACTGGGAGCCGAGAAACAGAAACCTGATAGAACTTGATGGTCTAGATGTCATTTGGGGAAGATGGTTTTTCTTCAACAATCAGACATCTATAAGCTTCGAGATCATCCTCCGCTACATGCTTTTCACCGATGTCGTACTCCGCTTTCTTGCAGGCGTTGAAGTGGTCGATTTTGTTGCGTTCATGTTATTCACTGCTTTCGTTGTCCTGAATTCTGCTTCGTTTTGGGACAGGACTACCTTTCTTGAGTGTTGAGGGCACGCTTTGAGCAGTTGCTGTCTTATCCATGGTGAAGCCTTCGGAGCTTGGGTGCTCCTCCTTAAATGACACAGTAATGGTTGCAGTGATGCGTGGTCGGTCTAGGGTACACCTATAATGAAAATGAGCCGAATGACTGGGTTGTTGGGAGACGGCAGAGTGGGTAGGCTGCGAGGGGATAGCAGCATCCAGATGATGCATCGTCAGGAGGCTTGCCGAGGGATGAGATTGCATAAGATGAGAGCTAGCATTTCGAGCCCGACCCCGATCACTGCGTGTTGCTGGGTAGCGTGCAGAAAAATGGTCCAACGAGGGGGAAGAGGAGTCAGAGAAAGACGAGGGCGATGACCGAACTATTTTTCCTCGGCTGGTGCCTCTACGGCAGCGCATTCTCTGGCGCAAATGAGGCATGCTAACACTGGAGGGATTGGACTGACTATGAGGTGCAGGCACGAAGAAGATGTGTGCACTAGGGGTGGAGAAATCAGTGGCCAAGGGCTCAGAGGCAAAGTGCAGGTTACAGAGCAGACTCTGCGAGAAATGGATGTCAGACACCAACTTGATACAGCAAATAAAATGGCAATGTCTCCCTGTAGTCATACGAGAGCTCAGCTCCGTGACTGCAAGGGGACAGGTGCAATTCATAGGCACTGGAGCAGACAAAGAACCTTCGGAGGAAGCCATTTTGAAGAGTCGAGGGAGGGAGGTGGAGCATCGGCAGAAGAGCTGCATTAAATCGGATTAAAGAGTGGCGGTCGATCGATTAAATGCGAGTTGTGTGAGATTATGGGCGGCCATGTCACTATGCCACTTGCCGGCCCATAAATCCAGCAAATTCCTGTACTATTAAACACCCACATCCGGGATTATTAATTGTAATATTAGTTTAGTATATATGATAAATTTTATTATAGAATTCTAAACTTAATACATTCATTACATTATTGATAGTTAGGTATTAAATTTAGTATTAATTCATTTATCTATGCTTTGACATTCTTCATAACCAATTAGTATGTATACTAGTGCAACCCATGTGATGCATAGATATGTAGCTATCATATGCACACCTCGTATGTATGCTAATAATCATATTTTGTTCGTAATTTGACATGAGTCATTACATGCAAGTCCTTATACTTGAGCACACAATTAATTTATCCACTTTACATCTCACTTTATTAGTTTCCCAAAGTAAGCCCGTGGGATTCAATTTTCATATTGATCATTATTAATTTAACATTGAATAATATGGATTATATTTTTTTATGCGAATTTTCCCATTTTTTTTCAAAAAATAATTTCTAGCTTGAGTGGTAGGGTTTAACTCGAATGGTGATGACTAAGCTTCTTTACAACACTTGTTTTCAAAAAAAGAATGAAAACGACTCTAAAAAAAATGATGATTTAATTGCGTATATGAAAATTTTGTTATTGGAAATTCACAAATTATTCATAATTCATGCAGAAAAATGTGAAGGTGAAACAAAAAATTTCACTATTACTCTACATTTGACATATCCAAAGAAAAACAAATGGTTAGAGCATAGCGCCGTATGGATATCAACTTAAGTGTTGCTAGTCTTACCCAAATATAATCTAAATGTGCCCAATTATTTTTATTCTTCATAGTAGAAATTGGAAATTATTAGTTGTAAAAGAAGAGTATTAAAGTTGAATCATATAAAAAATGATGATAAATTATATGAAACAAAACATGAAACATTTTGATGTTTTTTATTTGAAAAATTTGCAAGAAGTATATTGGAACCTAATTTATGAAAATTGGAACAATGCTAACTTTTTCAATGTGTGATGAAAGTTAAGTTCTCACAACATTCTATTCTGTTTCGATGTTCTATATTTAAATAATGCATTTAAGGAGTATTTTATGTTAATATGTAAAATTATTATCTTTTTATCTATTTAACTAATAAAAAATTAAAATTGTGTCAAATCATTTAATTTAAATTGATGATTACTAAATTATGTTTTGAAAATTATAATGTTAATTTTTTTACTATCAATAGATTATAAAATAATCACTATATATATTAAATATTATTTTCCATTTTCATATAAAAAATGATTTATTTTAATTTGTCATTGTAATTCTCAATTTTAAATATAAATTTACTATTCAAATTTGATCTTCACACTTTTTACTTATCTTTTAGAGATAAAATACCAATTAAATAATGATAAAAAAAGTTGGAAATCTGAAAAAACACACCCAAAAAAAAAAATTAATAATAAAATACCAATTATAAAAGAAAAAGTTTATAACTAATAGAAAAAACAAAAATAATATATTAAATAATGAATATCAAATATTTTACAACTTTAAAAAAATTGGAACATATTAAAATTTGATTTGTGTATCATTTTTATTGGTGCATAAAATAATAACTATGATTAATAACAATTAAAAAATGTTGTTTAATATTGATTTTCCCCTAATATATTTATTTTTTTTATTTGGCAAAAGTTTTTTTTTTTGTAGTACATTGAAAACTCACTCTTGTCAAGGTGAGCTGGTTTTTTTTCATGTATAAATGACTTCCAAAGAGTGAGCATGCCAATATATGTGGAACTATAACTAAGTGGAGAAGATAATACCAATTCCTCTCTACCACTCGAACTACACCCATTTAATATTTAAAAAAAAACTTTATATATTTTTTTTCTATAAACTTTAGGAATATATTTATATTACGAAGTAATGAGATTACATTCATAGCATTTACTTCCCAAAATCTTTGTGGGATACCATAACCAACTATCCTAAAGAAATCAGATTCTCATGATCCCCATATTATTAGAAAAATATAGTATACAAAACTAGCCAACATTCAAACTACATAGCCCATTAGTAATTACATGCATAGGTGTGTACTGGGCATTCAAACAAAATTGTGTGCACATAGACCATACTGAGACATAATAAAGTTCATACAACCATAAGTAAAGTTGACATATCATATACAAAGATGAAGAACCCATTGCCAGAGAAGACATTAGTTTACTAAGTGTTACCTGGATTAATCCCTCTTGCGAACAAGAGCGATCTCCCCAGTACTCCAACAAGTAACTAGAAACAAAGATCCATTGAATATCTCTTTCACTAGATTATTTATATCTAAGATTATTACAACCTTGAAATAAGGAGGTTATGTTCCTACCTTTCAACCGAGATGTTCGATGTAGCCTTTTTCCTTTCACTCTGAAGAAATTCTTCAATGCTGAGAAGAACCTTCAATCACAAACAATAAAAAAGATCAAAGCACCTGCAGTATATAATAATCATAAATACTAATCCAACTTAGTGGTCAAGGAATCTGTTAGGAATTTACCGCAGGGAAAATAAAGAATTTACTGAGAGAGAAATAAACATAAAGAGGCCAGCAACAAATCACATAAACATAAACACATATGTTTATCCGGGAAAAACCCCAAACTCTAGGGAAAAACCCAACCAATGAAATTCCATTAACCATTGGCCAAAACCCTGGCCAATCCGGCCAAGTGAGCCTTCACCGCTCACCTCCAGGCCTATATTACAATGAAGTCTTCCCAGCCTTTTTATAGGCTCCATTACATGCAATACCATGGGCCAAAACCATGGGTGCACAAAACCATGTGCCCCAAAACCACTACTATTTACCCTATTCAACATTGACTCTACCCCGAGTTATGTTTACCTAACAGAATCTAAGTATTGAAATCATTTCCATGAATTAAGAAACAAGAAAATGAAAAAAAGAGATCCATATGTATTATCAGAAATTGGAAAGAGCAATCATACCACCTGTGCCTTGATGTTGTACTGAATTCTCCCGTGTGTTTGCGCAATCATTTCTTTCAGTCTGATGAGCCTTCCTCTCTAAAATGACCAGCATGAAGTCATATGCACAAAGGTGTAATCTTCAAAGTGCTAACAACAACTTACTAGTTTAGAAACTATGGAATCTATGAACTCTCTCCAGCTTAGAATCTATACAAATCAGTATCTACCCTTTAACCTGAAACTTTAGCTCAATTTATATAGAGATTGAGGTAGTTTCAGATCCATTAAAAGAGGGATGAATTCCTCCCATGAAGGGATTTGGGTTCCTTTATCCAAGGGATAAGTTCCATGAGTAGAGGGATAAAGCTCGAATTGGCGCGACTCTAGAGGCTTCTAGTTGGGAAAATATTCGACCAACTATGCTTCCAGAAGTTACTTTTTATATTTACTTAATTTTTACGGGGGTGCACAGGTTTTAGTGGCAAACAAAGCGACGATCGCTGCGACTAATGGGAGAAGCATCAGCGCAGGTAATCTTTTAAATGTTTTAAAGAGCTTTTCTCCAATTTCCAAGACTTGGTTCAGGAACATGAGTGTTTTTTTACCTCTAAGGGAACATGATATGGATGGTGATAGACCCATATGGACAGTCAAATGTTATGGTGACAAAATGACGTGAAAAACTATGATAAATGAAGAGATATCATTGGAGTTTCCTTGTGGTGGAACTTCAACTGGTGCATTGATAACAGTTGGGGTATGGGGCTGCGAGTCTGAGTTTGAGTTAGACACCACATAGTGTTCCACCTGCGTTAATCTAGCAATAATGTCATCCAAATTGTACATGATGTCATGGAGGATCCTTTTAATCTCTTTTTGTCCTGCAAATAACTGATATTGATCAACTTGTTTATCACAGATGACCATGTGAAGCAAGTTTTTTAATTGACAATGCAGTGCCATTGAGTGGAGAAAATGGAGTCTCTTTTTGTGAAATGTTCTCGAGTGTGGAGTCCACCTGAAGGCGCTGCCACTGGTTTCAGAATCTGAGAAATAAACCTAATCGCTAAATTCCTTGGTTTCCAAATAGAAGATATCATTTCTCACTTCTGAGAATAACAACCAAGGATAAAAACTTCTTATTAACAATTATAAATAATTAACTTATGGTTGGACAAAGCCTCTCTAAAAGGCAACTAGAATTTCATAAGAAATTTTCTTTGGATTTTTAAATAGAATCATTACTACGAACACAAAGCAATGTCGTTAAAAACCCCATGAATAAACAAAGTAATTTCAACGACACTTTTATATAGAGAGGATAGGAAAGTCATTTAATTATAGCAGTAACGTCAACGCCACTTAGTATATAGAAAGGATAGCCTACTCAAGGATGAGACTTTGAATCTAATTTGGAATAGGTAACCACATTCCATTCCCTTCTTGTTTACAGTGTCTAACTTTTGTGAGATCACGCGGATAGCCGACATTATGACGAGTAGGGTAGGTAGGTAGAAGAAAGGGTGGTTGTGATGTTCTGGGATTTGTAAGGTAGGGTAGGCTAAAGAATATGACATAGTAATAAATTTTATATATATATATAATTTCACAATGTAATGTTTTGATGTTTTAATTGTATTTTGAAATATAAAAATAGATGCAGTGTATTGATTTTTTTTCCATATATATATATATATATATATATATATATTTATTTATTTATTTAATTAGATTTTTAATAAAATTAATTGGAAAATTTGCAAAAAATAAAATAAAAATCATTGTGCTATTGTATATGTGATATCATATATACTTAATTTTATAAATATACATATACATATTAAAGTTTAACTACTTTATAATTTTATTTTTTTTAAACCAAAATTTGATAATACAATTTTTAGTAAGATTGTCATTTTTATTTATTTGTAATGTATTTTTTAATGCATAAATATATTTAGAGTATTTAAAATATCCTATTATACTAAGTCTATACATACTTAACAACTCAAATCTATTATTCCATCATTTTTAGTTTATTTTCAAATTAGATTCATAAACATACATTGAAAATACAAAATCATAATGAAAGGATCTCAGTTTAAACAAGTTCATATATATATATATATGAACATTACAATGTCTACAAGTGTGCTTTAAGGAAATGATTTTATTTTGTTTTTTAACTAAAATCTTATGACAAATAATTTGGTGAAATCATAATATTACATTATTATACCTCTCGCAAGGCATTCTTGATTGCATATTAGTTTGTCTTTGACTAAAAAAATTGTTTCTTATCCATAGTTTAATATTGGGAATTCAATTTTTGTTATTTATTATTATTATTTATTTTTATTTATTTGTAAGGTGATTGTTGAGGTCTTATTATGGGTTGTTTAGTAACTTCCATTTTTATTAGTTACTAATTTTTGTTTTTAGTTTATTACTTTTTATTTAATATTTTATTTTGATTTTCTTTTTTTCTTTTTTTTCTATTATTTCCATTTTCATGATTTATAACTTGGAAAATATAATTCCTACTTGTCTTTGGTGTGCTCATCAATTCTAAAATGAGTATGTTCCTATTAGTTAGGAGTTTGTTGAGGTCTAGTTGGTCGAGATATTTCTCCAACTGGTTAGCTTCCTAGATCGGTGTGTGGTTGAGATATTCACTCAACCAAGAGATTGTATGTCCAATATAGACTAGCTATCTCCAGCCATAGCTCCTTGTATTTATGTTATATTGATGTGAATAGAATTCTATGTTCCTTATAAAAACTTAATTTGGTATCATAGCCTTCAAGGACTAACTCCCTCATTGGAGAACCAAGGGGCATAGGGAGAGTAGACTAATTGTTAGTGAGTGTTTATTTTGTCCATCATTTAAATGTTCATTTTGTTGCTCGGGAAGTTTAACAGTGCAGGGCAATTTGTAGTGAGACGGATAGACTTCTAAGTTTAAAGAAATCCCAGACAAGTGTGATTTTCTTGTCATTGAATGACAATGCGAAGGCGAAGAAAAGCTCGATCCACAAATCAAAGCTATGGACCAGGCGAATATTTCAGTGTGAGTAATTGTTGTCAATGTAAAGGCAAAGATTGCAATGTGTTTTTTATCAAAAGCGCGGTTGATGTTGTTTTCTACAAGATCCTACTGTGAGAGTCAACCGTGGATTGACCTGGAGAGGGAGGATTGAGCTTGGCACCCACCGTGGGGTCTATGTGTGAGTGTGAGCGTAATTCAAAGATGATGGAGCCACTTCGAGAGAAATCGAGTTGTGTTAGGTGTGGTGTTGCATGTGACTTGTATGACTGTCAAAGAGGCACTGTTGCATATGTATTGAGTCGTTATGTGGTGTAGTTGTGTTGTAAATCATGTGAGAGCTACTGAGAAACATGATTAAAAAAGTCCACATATGGAGAAGAAAATGTGTACTAAGCTTTGGGGTGAGGATACCACGTGTTGGAGCGTGCAACACCATTCTGGTCAGGGTTTGTGGTCGTGGGTTCATGTCTGTTAACCACCTATAAATTATGTTATATCAAGTGGTGGCTAAATGATTTTGGATAGCCTTCAAGAAACAATTTCATTTGCTAAAAATTGTTTATGCTTAAAAGTATTTTGATAATATCCTATCCTTTGTATAAACGTCACTGCCTTTCCCCCTTTTTTAACTCAGAAATCCTGTTGATTCCCAAGAAAGAATACTGTTGCTACCACCATTTTCCTTTTCCCCCTTCTACCAAAACTAACCTCATCTTTGCCTTTTCTTTTCCCATGAAAACCTTCATTCTCATGTTTTCCCCTTCTCCCTTCATCAAAACCCCTTTGATAAGGTCTAATACCATTTCTTAGCCTTATCGAAACCCTCAAACTCCTTTCAAAACCATTAAAAATCCATAAAAATACATTGTTTATGACTTAAGCCCCCTTAGGCTAAGTCTTTAACCCTCCCTTCCATACATCTTGGTGTTGGAACCAAGCACCAACCCTCCAAGCGCTTATCGCATCACCCGATGTCGATTAGCCCTTCCTTTTAAAAACAACGGTCATATGTTCTCCTATATAACCCGTGGCCCCGCAGCCGAGCGCCTAACCATATTTTATATTTTTCCCGCCCCCGAAAATATTAAAACCTTATGTTATTTTGAAACTTCGAGTTTTTTATTATTTCCTAAGGTTTTCCGCCGGTCCAAAATTCAAAGCTCTCTCCATCGTCGATCTGATCTGCAGATCGACAGCATGCAATCCATCGCTCGTTGGTCCCCGCCGTCCACTCACCGTTGCAAAACCACGGGGTATCCATCACACCGCTTTTAAGCGCGGGGCAGTTTTTTTTTCATTTCGCAGCGATTCCATACGCTAGCTGACACGTGTCTTCGGCAATGTTCACAAAACCGTCGTCCATCGCGCGCTAAAGATCGGACATGGACCCGACGCGATATTGACATCCACCGTCCGATCTGAGGCCGCCCATCAGACGGCGATCACTCGAAAAAGAAGCTCGGCAGTTAACTAGGCTACAACGCGGCATTTAAAAGATCTCCACTGTCAATCTGATCTGCAGATCGACGGCCCACCATTCATCGCCCTGATTCCTCTGCTTTGACTTTTCGCCTCTGCTCCCGACCGTCGATCTCTGCGCGATCGACAGCTCCAATTCATATTCCTTTTCTTCCTTCCCTTTGAATTCCTCTAATCAATCTCGACCATTGGATGATGCCATCCAACGACCATGCTCCCTCCACGTGCCTTCTGAAGCAGTTAACCTATACATGCAGGATTTTATAATAGTTGTTTGTATTTTTGCAGGGTTTTATGGTTTTTCCGCTATGTCTGAAGAAAATTTGAAGGCAGAGGGTGACGATCCTCCCATCTTCGATTCATCAAATAAAATCCTTCGCAGGGTTTAAAATTCACGTTTCATCAGTGATTCACGAGGCATTGATGCCATATCATCCCTGCGCGACCTTGCATACCAGCAAAGCACAGTGAATTAGACACAAATAAAAGAGTATCAGTGCCGAAGACAAAAATATATCAAGACAAGAAATTAAAGACAAATCTATAGGGATTATGGCTAAAATGGATTATCAGAAGCCTAAAACACAGTTTAAAGAAAATCATGAGTGTTTTATCAGATAGAAAGCATATTCTGCCACATCAGGGACTAATTAAATTCCCTAGCCATCACAAAGCCACCTACAGCCTCAAAACAATCAAAGGAAAGTCGAAGTTATTATCAGACCAGGAGATATTTTGCATCAATATAGCTGAACAGTTGTTTCAACCAAAGGAACTTATTGTAGTTGTCAGCAGAAGTTATTACAAGGATGACGAGGAGCCTCGAAGTCAACAAATTCTTTCCAGCAAACCTAATAGTTAATGTAAATGATTTTATACAGAGGGCACCTATGTAAGTTGCTTCATTGAGCCCCCAAAGGCCAAGAAGCCATTTAAGTCTGTATTAATTAATTTTGGAGATCTTTTATCAGATCTCACCTCCTCATTCTTCTATATATTGATGCAGGAGCATTAGCTCAGAAAAATACTTTGTATTTTTATTAAACCTAGGGGTCTCATATTTTTGAGAAAATATTAATTTTATGTAAATATTAGTGAGATTTTTGAGTGATTAAATTATATTTTTAATTAATTATATGTGAGGATTTGTTAATGTTTCCAAGTAATTGGAAAACATGAGAGAAATTAGACTTGGGATATTTAAGAATTAATTATGAGCCTAAGTTAGATTTCGTTTCAAGATTTTAGGGATAAATCTAGATTGTAGGGGTGTTGAGATATTTGAGGACTTTGTTGAGTGATTAAAGGGATTTGAACCTAAGTTGGTTCAATTCAATTTGTATAAGTTAATGAGCCTCAAAGGCCAAATAGGTCAAGAAAGAATAGAGCAGGATAGAGGGCTGCAGAGTGCGTGAATTCAGTCTTTAGAAGTTGAAAGGGCCATCGATTGAAGATTTGGCCAAGACGAGAAGAAGTTTGTAAGTGATTTCATTATATGAATGAAAGAATATGTTTGTTTTACATGAGCATAAATTGATTTAATTTCTGAGTAAGTGAGCTTCGAATTTCAATAAGAAAATGTATGAGAACCGTGTGATAAACTCTGTGTGCTGATTCATTTCAATATCGGTATCGATTAAGTGTTTTAAAAGCCACAATACCGGAATTCCATGGAGGATTAAATCTGTGCAAAATCTTGCGTAAAGGGCGTTGGCTCCTTGTTGAAATTGGTATCAAAATTATACTAATTTCTGTGGGATTTCTCAAGGAAATCGAGAACTTAAATTCTTATCTCTGAGATCGACTTATGCACATAAGTTGGAAGGACTGATATTACTTAATATTAATATGACAATTGTTAATTTTAATGGGAAAATCCGTGTGAAACAAGTGAGAGACCATGTCTGTCGAGTGAATCGATTATTTTATGTCGATCTGTGGTTTTGATTGGCAGCAATTGAATAAATGGAATGCACAGTGAATATGAAGCCGTAGAGCTTCATAAGGGACAAACGATGGAGAATTTAATATAGAGCTAGCGCAAGTAAAGTTACGGGTCAGAAGAGATATAACTTGATCTTATGAAGAAGAATGATGATTCAAAAAAAAAATCGAATGCTGTGAGGTGAGGTATCAGAATTAAAACCGGTAATGATGAGTCGACTTAGCGATGGGTTTGGAAGACACGCAAAAGCAGAATTCTTCGTTGAATTTGGTTCATACATTTATCTATGATGAACTAAATTACAAGAAAACTGTGTTTTATTGTGGAGGCCTATGATTGGTAAGATTGAGTCTGCAGTTTGTGTTGAGAATTGAATGGCGTTCAGCAGGTGAAATAACCAGTGTTAAACAGTGGTATGACACTGTTTTAAAACTAGTGTTGGTCGAACCTTTGAGGAGTGGCTCAAACGCTCATAATTGCTGGTGTCTAAAGACAAAACAAAGTCAAGCTTTGGAGAGGATGGATACCAGGAATAAATTGTGAAGAATTAATTGTGTTGAAATTAAATATGAGTTGTGGTTGCCAGCGGAAGAGAGAACGTAAGAATCTCTGTTGAATTGAATTGCAATGGAAGGATGGAACCGGTGGTTTCGAACTACCCAGAAACAGTAAGCGGTATTGCAAAGAATGTCTGTTAGTGGAGAACATGAGGTAAGTCACATTTGTATCGATCAAACATATATTAAAACCGTGGCCAGGTCTATTATGGCGTTGAATGGAATGGGTAATCCAAGGATCGAAGGAGTGTAATTTTGTGTGGCCAAATGTTATGGTGGCGCTTGCGTGAAGATTTCATATAAACTTAATTGATATTATAGTGCATAATATCGATTTCTTTAGTTACTTTGCCAAGTTGATCTTTTAAATTATGGGCGCATTTTTTATTGAATTTTGATTTTAAAATCCGGTATTAAAAGCCATATGTGAATGTTGGGTTTAAAATAAAACCAATGGGATTTAATGAAAGTCTTTTTCTAAGACTTTTGGAAGAGGTTTTTATGAGAGTATGATTTGGGTTCTAGATGCTATATGAAGTGGGTTTTAACCATAGATTTGAAGTTAAAAAGAGAGAGCTTTGGCATGAAAGGATTGGTTTTTGGGGTGGTGTTGAAGTATGGTTTTCATAAACCATAAAAAAGTTGTGAACATATGTTACAAGCTTCCGTAAATGATAGTGTGTAAAATTTCCCTAATTTGGAGTTTTATTTGGGGATTTATTTGAGATGCATTTTTATAAGCATAGTATTGGAGAGATTCTGGGTTTGCAGGGTTTTCCTGCATCAAGTGGTATCAGAGCGGGAAATAGCTCTGTGTGAATATTCAAGTTTTTAAATTGAATTAATTGCATTTGATGAATAAATGTCAGATTTTGAAACTGATGAAGATTGCAGCACAGAGATGCAGTGCAGGTGAAAGATAAGTCAAGAGGTGAGTTGACAGATGATATTTAACTCTGGTTTGAAGGTTGTTTGCAGAATTTAGGTTGCAAGCAGGTTGAATAAAATCTCAGCAGAAGGAAGCAAATCACCGCTGGAGGGCAGTGATGAAGGAGTCCAGTAAGGGATTCTAAGAGAGAGTGGCAGAACCTAAAGATTCAACAAAGGTTGAATAAAGTTGCAGATGAGTGAAGCCTGAAGGAGAAGTGGAGAAATGCTCAAAAGGTTCCAGCAGAGGATCGGTGATTACCAAAAGACCAGATCCAGAGGAAAGGATTGGTGAGGTAACTGGCAGCAGGAGAGCTTGCTGTTGTAGAGGCTTGGTGCAACTCATGGGTGAGAAACTCATGGCGAAGAAGATGACTACTGAAAGTCATAAAGGAGAGAGCAGAGGTTCAGAGAGAGGCCACAGTAGAAAGAGGGAGAAATTAGATGCCAAGGCAAATGGCATAAGACAACAATTAGCTGATGCAGAATATGACAAAGAGTTAGCTAAGATCAGGAAACAGTTTGATAAACTGAAGATGAGGATAGAGGAAAGCCAGAGAGTGGGTTCACTCATGAGGAAGAGAGTGAAGTGGCATAGGCTACAACAGAAAAGAGATCAACAGATAAACATGCAGTTAAAAGAAGAGCTAAGGGAGCTCGAGCAGATGATGAGTTATTGGGAAAATCCAGATCAGCTGGATAATGTAAACCCTTGTATTTTTATAGCTGACAATTGTGATGTGATTATAGGTTTTACTGAGGAGGATGCGCAATCTTTTCGAGTGGTCACAAGTTTGGAAAAGAATCTTTCAGAAGATAAATACTCTGAAGAAGAAAGTAGTGTTGTGTTTGTACTTGAAGTTGTTACAGTACAAGAGGAAGTTCTTGTGAATGAAGAAGAGGATCCGCTTGAAGGGCTGGTATATAAACCAATAGTTGAGTCTATTGAACTCTGTGATTTTCAAACTGAAATTTTGTGTGTGAATGCAGAGATGGTACATGATGATGAAATGCTTCAGCAATGCTACAGAGAAATTACATTGTTGGAATATTTGTTGGAGAATTCAGAGTATGACAGAGAGATTGTAGAAGAAAGATTTCAGTACAGTGAACAAGAGAAGAAAGACATCATGGAAACAGATGGTGTGAGAGAAAGACTAGTTGATAGTCTTGAGAATTCTTCAGAGAATTATTTGGAAAGTTTGGATCAACATACTAATGTGCCGATTGAGATGGAAAATTTAGGGCAGCATACTGAGGTGCTAGCAGAGGAAAGTAAGGCACTGAGGCCTTATGATTTTTGTTTTAACAAGTGTTTTGTGAATGCAAGTGTTATTGCAGAGGCTGAAGAACATTTGACTCAGTTGAGCAGTCAAATGAAAGAAGAAGAAAATTCTGTGGAAATTTCAAATCCATGGGATGAGGACGTTATGTTGCTGGAAATGATGCTAAATAGTCAAAATTCAGTGCAGGAAAAATCTCAATTTCAGAATTGGGAATTGCAGATGCAGAGTGATGAAGATAGAAGAAGAGAGTACACAATGTACCAGTCCAGTAATTTGCTGATAGGAGAAGGCAGAGAAGAAGTTTTCTATTATAGAAGACAAGAGGGTATGGATGATTGGGTGGCAGTAAGAACTGAGCGAGTAAGAGCTCAGCAGGCAGCAAGAAATCAGCAATCTGAAGATTTATTGGACAAGGAAATTGAACTAATTAGAAGAATCATGTTGAAAGTGTCTCAGAGGAAGACATCAGCAAGGAAGAGAAGCAGCAGCAGCAGCAAAGTGAAGATAGAAAGAGACTGTGAAAGTGCAGCCAGTGGAACAAGGCAGCATAAGATATGGAGACCTGGAGAAAAGCAGCATACGACAGCAGAAATTGATGATAAGTTGCAGAACGAAGTGTGGGATCCAGGCAGACAAAGATTTGAAATGCATGATCAGGATATCATGATCATTTTCAACCTTGGGAGTCTGATGCAGGAGCATTAGCTCGGAAAAATACTTTGTATTTTTATTAAACCTAGGGGTCTCATATTTTTGAGAAAATATTAATTTTATGTAAATATTAGTGAGATTTTTGAGTGATTAAATTATATTTTTAATTAATTATATGTGAGGATTTGTTAATGTTTCCAAATAATTGGAAAACATGAGAGAAATTAGACTTGGGATATTTAAGAATTAATTATGAGCCTAAGTTAGATTTAGTTTCAAGATTTTAGGGATAAATCTAGATTGTAGGGGTGTTGAGATATTTGAGGACTTTGTTGAGTGATTAAAGGGATTTGAACCTAAGTTGGTTCAATTCAATTTGTATAAGTTAATGAGCCTCAAAGGCCAAATAGGTCAAGGAAGAATAGAGCAAGATAGAGGGCTGCAGAGTGGGTGAATTCAGTCTTTAGAAGTTGAAAGGGCCATCGATTGAAGATCTGACCAAGACAAGAAGAAGTTTGTAAGTGATTTCATTATATGAATGAAAGAATATGATTGTTTTACATGAGCATAAATTGATTTAATTTCTGAGTAAGTGAGCTTCGAATTTCAATAAGCAAATGTATGAGAACCGTGTGATAAACTTTGTGTGTTGATTCATTTCAATATTGATATCGATTAAGTGTTTTAAAAGCCACAATACGGAAATTCCATGGAGGATTAATTCTGTGCAAAAGCTTGCGTAAAGGGCGTTGGGTCCTTGTTGAAATTGGTATCAAAATTATACTAATTTTTGTGGGATTTCTCAAGGAAATCGAGAACTTAAATTCTTATCCCTGAGATCGACTTATGCACATAATTTGGAAAGACCAATATTACTTAATATTAATATGACAATTGTTAATTGTAATGGGAAAATCTATGTGAAACAAGTGAGAGACCATGTCTGTCGAGTGAATCGATTATTTTATGTCGATCTGTGGTTTTGATTGGCAGCGATTGAATAAATGGAATGCACAGTGAATATGAAGCCGTAGAGCTTCATAAGGAACAAAAGATGGAGAATTTAATATAGAGCTAGCGCAAGTAAAGTTACGGGTCAGAAGAGATAGAACTTGATCTTATGAAGAAGAATGATGATTCAAAACAGAAATCGAATGCTGTGAGGTGAGGTATCAGAATTAAAACCGATAATGATGAGTCGACTTAGCGATGGGTTTGGAAGACACGCAAGAGCAGAATTCTTCGTTGAATTTGGTTCATACGTTTATCTATGATGAACTGAATTACAAGAAAATTGTGTTTTATTGTGGAGGCCTATGATTGGTAATATTTAGTCCGTAGTTTGTGTTGAGCGTTGAATGGCATTCAATAGGTGAAATAACCAGTGTTAAACAGTGGTATGACGCTGTTTTAAAACTGGTGTTGGTCGAACCTTTGAGGAGTGGCTCAAACGCTCATAATTGTTGGTGTCTAAAGACAAAACAAAGTCAAGCTTTGGAGAGGATGGATACCAGGAATAAATTGTGAAGAATGAACTGTGTTGAAATTAAATATGAGCTATGGTTGCCAGCGAAAGAGAGAACGTAAGAATCTCTGTTGAATTGAATTGCAATGGAAGGATGGAACTGGTGGTTTCGAACTACCCAGAAACAATAAGCGGTATTGCAAAGAATGTCTGTCATTGGAGAACGCGAGGTAAGTAACATTTGTATCGATCAAACATATATTAAAACCGTGGCCAGGTCTATTATGGCGTTGAATGGAATGGGTAATCCAAGGATTGAAGGAGTGTAATTTTGTGTGGCCAAATGTTATGGTGGCGCTTGCGTGAAGATTTCATATAAACTTAATTGATATTATAGTGCATAATATCGATTGCTTTAGTTACTTTGCCAAGTTGAGCTTTTAAAGCATGGGAGCATTTTTTATTGAATTTTGATTTTAAAATCTGGTATTAAAAGCCATATGTGAATGTTGGGTTTAAAATAAAACCAATGGGATTTAATGAAAGTCTTTTTCTAAGACTTTTGGAAGAGGTTTTTATGAGAGTGTGATTTGGGTTCTAGATGCTATATGAGGTGGGTTTTAACCATAGATTTGACGTTAAAAAGAGAGAGATTTGGCATGAAAGGATTGGGTTTTGGGGTGGTGTTGAAGTATGGTTTTCATAAACCATAAAAAAGTTGTGAACATATGTTACAAGCTTCGCAAATGATAGTGTGTAAAATTGCCCTAATTTGGAGTTTTATTTGGGGATTTATTTGAGATGCATTTTTATATGCATAGTATTGGAGAGATTCTGGGTTTGCAGGGTTTTCCTGCATCATATATACTTCTGAAGAAGATGAGTGAGGGGTTGGTTGATCACTAGTTGTAATATTGGAACTTTCTGAAATAATACATAGTCTGTTGAAGTTGAAGAAGAAATTGAAGTCTTGGACGCCCTGATGATGTTGTTGCATGCTTTTTATTGTGAAGGCTCTATCTTTGGATCCATGAGCTTGCCTGTTGGTGAAGAATTCTGAACTATTTAATGTTTTCCCCTATTTTCATTATGTTCCACAATTTCTTACTACAGTAAGTTGAAAGTTTTAGGGTAATAAATGACTCTTGGAAGCACCTTAGACCTGTTCATCCTTCATTGTTTTATGTTTTATTCTGCTGAAGTATTTTAGAGTCTTTAATCTCTCTCTTTAGTTGTCATGCTTTTTTATTTCCTTAATAGTTTGAATATTTGGTTTTAGCATGATTTATGGTTCTCCCTGCTTGTCTGCTGCCACTTTAAAACTATTATTGAAGTCTCCCTTTGAATTTTTCTGTTTACAGTGAGTCAAGGAGGTCTGTTCTGATCTTGCCCTTTGTCCTTACTTAAACAGTTGTCTCAAAGGTCTTTATAGTTGTAATTATAGATGTGTTAGGTGTTCCCTCTTCTATGACTGCAGTTATCAGTGAATCTTTTATGTTTTCTAAGTCATTTGAAATAAAATATTTGAGGAAATAGGGTGTTCCCCGAATCTTAGATTTCATTTTAAAAGTTGTTTTGAAATAATTTTTTGCTTAAAGGTGTGATTTGTAGAATTCATGGTTAGCCCTGTCTATCAAAAAGCTCTTTATTGTTCAAATTGTGTTTTCAAATTCCCTTTGTTGAGAATTAAACTTCTCTTTTCAAATCATTGATGTCCATCTCATTCCAAAGAACAAAGGATCATGTGGCCAAGTTAGATTTTCCCTCTGATATCCCATATCCATTGATAAGTATGTTATGACCTCTTTTTGACTCCATTGCCCAATGAACCAGATGTTCCTTCATTCTATATATCTTTCCTAGGCCTTTCATGTTCTGTTGTATCAATCCAACCAAAAAAACAATCAAAAATCCACACTTAATAACTAGTCTAAAATCCATACTCTAAGCACATAAGATAAACCTTTGTAAACAAAAATTTGAGAGATCCCTCTCTGAGAACAGGAGGACTAGATCCTGTAACTCTAAAGATTGGTTCTGATGTTGCCTTGTCTTTTGATTTACCAAACTATCAAAGCACGGGACCCCAACATAATGGCGATCACGGTGGGACCCTACTGAGAATACAATGGTTTGAAAGCACTTCTTAAAACTCTTTAGGCCCTTAAACTTGATAAAGAACACCCTCTGGACTTATCCCACTGCTCACACCAACATAATGGCGATCACGGTGGGATGTTGAGTAAAATCTTCAAAACAAAATACTCATTGTCTAGTATAACATTAGTAACCTCCCTCAAGAACTACCAAGCAATGGTAATCATGATAGGACCTTTTGAATCAGTGACAAACTAAGTGACCCTTAGGATTCTCATAAAGCCTTATCAAACCTTGAAGGATTCAGTTACCAAGCCATAAGAGTGAAATTTGTATGTATTGACACCCTGGCTAAGTATTAAGTCAGATTTAGGATACTCTCATAACCTATAAGACCAGAATAACTCAGAAAAACCCAAAAAACATTTCATTTTGGCTTCACAAATAAACATGGTGGTGGAACCATCCAATATCTTACCTTCATAAAAGCTAAAAAGTTTCCACCTGGCGACTCCACTAGCCCCAGTAGGCCTATTACTCATCTAGGTTCCCAGGTCTCTTTAGGACTGTGTTAACCAACTTTGAAGAAGTTTAGGAGCCTAATCCCTTACTAGATAAGACATCGTGAGAGGTAAAATTTCCAAAAAACAGCCCTTAAAACCTCAACCTCTCTCACTTTTGAAAGACTGTCTGGCTTCACATAGGATCAACACTAGATCCCATCCAGACCCAAATCCTCCTTTAATCGTTGACAATCCTGAGAGAATTCTGTGGCAGACTTCTAACTCTATAAAATCAGTTGCTAATAGGAGCCTCTTAAGAACAATTTCCGTCCCTGAAAACCTTGTTGTCCTAAAGGATTCACACTTTCATTTACATCATACACAGAACATCTTTAGAACTAGATCTCAAGGTGATTTAAACAATACTGACCTTAACTCTGCAGATTTGTAGCAGAGCTTTAGTAGAGAAGCCTCACCTTCCACTCCACCTGATTCCTAGCTTCTTTATCACTTTAGCCTTTTCCATAACAAATCTACTCAAAATCAGTGTGCTGGCCCAAGTATTTCTTCCACTCCAATTCATACTACCACTGTGAAAAACACTCCATTTCAGCCAGTTTTTGTAAACCCACCTCTTGTAAATCCACCCTTATTTCCAGCCATGGCAGCATGGTATGCCCCATTAGTGTTACCACAACCTCTACTTCCCCTACCAAATGATTACCAATCCAAAATCCCTCACTTCACTGGAAAAGAATCTACACCAGCTCAACATCATGTAGATAGGATGGAGATGCATTTGATTAAATGGAGATAGAAGATGAGACTATGAAGATGAGGATCTTTGCCCAAATTTTAGGAGGAGATGTAAAGAAATGGTTTAAAAACTTACCTCCTAATAACATAAATGATCTCCATGCCTTGCATCAAACATTTATTAACAAATGGGAACTCAAAAGGAACCCTCTCCAAATACTAGCAGAGTATAGCAGCCTAAAGAGAAATAAAGGGGAGAGTGTCCATGATTACTCCACTAGGTTCAATAGTGTTTACAATGCTCTCCCACCTCACATGAAACCTCCCCAAGGCATGGCCTTGGTAAGGTATCCCGAAGGCCTTGATGCTGAAATGACTTATGAATTAAGAGGGAGAGATTACTTAACCTTGGAAGACATGCAGAAAGGAGCTTTGAGTGTAGAAGCAAACATAATCAAGAAAAGAAATAGGTTGAGATTATAGAAGAGGGTAACTTAGAATGATGACCTACTACCCTCAACCTCAGCTTCTGACACAAAAATTGACAACCTAGTGAAGGTGATGGAGAGGATGCTTGAAAATATCAATTTAAATGAGAGACTTCCACCAAGAGAACCTCAAAACAATCAAAACAGAAATAGAAATCAGAATTATATAAGAGAAAACAATCAAGACAAGAAAAAGGAAAGCAACCAACAGATTAGACCTCCCTTCCAATAGAACTATGTAGATCAATATGAGGAAGATACGGAGTTGGAAAGGTTGGAAGAATCTCATGTAAACTTTATTGGATCAGACAGTGGGGATGATGTTTTCCTCACTAAGGAAGAACACGGTTTCTTCTCTTATGATCAAAATACGAACACCTATGAATATTTTGATGACTATAGATTGGGTTTTGAAATTTCAATCATGGAGGTACACAAACAGTATGATCTTAGGAGCAAGGGAAGCATAGATAATTCAAAGGATAAGAACACTAGCACTGCTGTCAAGAAAAACGCAGAAAACCAGCCCAAAAGGACAGCAGAGAAAACCAACATTTTGGCCAAGAAACCAGACTTAAACAAAGACAAAAGTGTCCAGCCAAATGTTGAACAGAGCACCCCTAGCACTTCAGCTACTGGTTCTAATAAAATTGTCCCAATTACCAGTCCAAACAGTGTTCAGCAAATCAAAGTTGCTGAAAAGAATTCAATTGAAAAGACATATGTAAATATCAACAAGTCAATTATTCCTTTCAGCCTTGAGAGAGAGATTGCCAAGTTAAAAATTTCCATTCCCCTAGCTAAACTTGTAACCCAAGAAGTGTACAAAAACCAAGTTTTTAAAGCTTTGAACTTAGGAAGTGATACTGACACCTTGAACTTGACAAATGACAAACTTGAGTTGTTGTTTGGTCCAGAAGTTGAAGGAAAATACCAAGAAGGGGCTGTCCCTCCCTTCTATGTTAGCTTGAACATACACGAGAAAATTTTACACAATTCCATGTTAGATTCGGGAGCTTCACACAATCTAATGCCCAAGGTGGTAATGGAAAGCTTAGGCTTAGAGATTACTAAACCATACAAATATGTATATTCCTTTGACTCAAGCAAAGTCAAATGTTTGGGTTTAATCAAAGATTTATGTGTTAATCTAGCTCAAATCCCTGCTAAGAATCTAGTAATGGATATAGTTGTAGCTGACATTCCCCCTAAGTATGGCATGCTCTTATCAAGATCTTGGGGAGCCAAACTTTAGGGAAGCCTTCAAATGGACATGTCTTATGCCACCATCCCTGTTTTTAACCAAAACATAAGAATAGACAGGGAATCTCATATGAAGTACATGGTGAGAAACCTAGACAAACCAAACAACACTCCAATCTATTCTATTCAATCAAGTTTAGATTCCTTTATCTTATATAACGAAGATGAAATCACCCAACCAAATAAGGAAAACATGCACCCAATCAGTTCACCAGAACAATCAAATCTTCCCTTCAATCAATTTCAAAACATTGAAAATCAACAGCCACAAGAAAATGAAAATGAGGCAAATGTACTTTGGACAATAAATTTTGATGGATCCTGTAACAAAACAAGTGCAGGGGTAGGTGTTTGGATTCAAAATACGAATCAAAGTTTTTCATATAAGTTAGATTTCCCATGCACTAACAATATTGCTGAGTATGAAGCCCTTCTCCTAGGCTTACAGTTGCTTAAACAACTAGAAGCCCAAAGGATATCCATCCTAGGGTATTCTAAACTTATCATAAAACAAATCAAAGGAGAATACTCAACTAGAAATCCAAGGCTTAGGGAATATCGGAATGTTGCCCTTGATTTATTGAAAAGCCTTCGAAAAATATGAACTCATTTTCATCCCTAGAGCACTGAATCATCTAGCAAATGAACTCGCCTTCAATGCCAACAACTAACAAATACCTAAGATAAATGAAAAAATCAGTGTAAAGGTAAAACACAGGCCTGCTGTGCCTGATAACGAGGATCACTAGCAATTTTTTGAATCTGACAAACACATAGATGATTTCTTGAGATCAGAAAATGATTTCAGCATACCAATATCAGAAACCAGCCATAAAGACAATTGTTTGAATATCGAACAAATCCCAGAAGTTGAAATAACATATTCTGCTGATATAAATCATTATGATAATCCTTTTGAAGCAGAGATAACTGACGACGCAGACCAAGAAGACTTGGAAGTTTTACAATGCAAAAATGACCAAATTCCAAGAGGTCTCACACCTTTAGAACACCTTTTCAATTTTAACGATGTAGCCAAAGAACCGAGAATGGAGCCTGTGGAAACCAATGTGGAAGAGCATAACATAGGCAGTCTAGTAGAACCCAAGATGATCAAACTATCCAGCACTCTCCCAGCTCACATAAAATTGCAATACATAGAGTTGTTCAAAGAGTTTAAAGATGTTTTTTCTTGGGGATACAAAGACCTGAAATCTTATGATACCAGCATCATCCAGCACAAGATTCCCCTGAAGGAAAATAAAAATCCTTTCAAAAAAAAACTAAGGCTAATAAATCCTCTCTTACTACCTTTAGTTAAGGCAGAAATTGAAAAAATGCATGATGCCGGAATCATAGTACCTGTTAGATTTTCAGAGTGGGTATCAAACTTAGTTTCTGTTAGAAAGAAAACAGGGGAAATCAGGCTCTGTATTGACTTCAGAAATTTAAATAGAGCCTCTTTAAAAGACAACTACCCCTTACTCGAGATGGATCATATACTTCAGAGGGTAGTTGGGTCAAGAAGGATTTCTCTCTTAGATGGGTTCTTGGGTTACAAACAGGTGTTAGTGCTCCCAAGTGATCAAATCAAAACTTCTTTCACCACACCTTGGGGCACCTTTATGTATGTCAAAATGCCTTTCGGATTGATGAATGCAAGGGCCACCTTTCAAAGGGCCATGGACATAGCCTTTTCTGAAGGCATTGGCTATTTCATAATCATTTACCTTGATGACATAACCGTTTTCTCACAAACTGATGAAGAACGTTTGATTCACCTGAGAAAATTTTTTGAGAAGTCTAGGAAATTTGGTTTATCATTGAATCCCAAGAAGACACTCTTTGGTCTCCAAGAAGGTAAACTTCTTGGCCATATAATTTCAGAAGAGGGAATCAAAATAGACCCTACAAGGATAGATGGCATATTATAAATAAGTCATCCAAGAAGCCTCAAAGAGTTGCAATCTTTCATCGGAAAGATTAATTTTCTGAGGAGGTTTATTCCTAATCTTGCTGAGCTATTAAAAAACATTACAAACATGCTTAAGAAAAATGTCGGTGTAAAATGGACTTTACCAGCTAAATAATCATTCGAACTGGTCAAACAAGCTCTTACTCAAACACCAGTCCTAATTAGTCCAAATTTTACCAAAGGCTTTTACATCTTTTCTTTTGCATCCAAACATACAATAGTTGTAGTTTTACTTCAAAAGAATGATTTTGGGCAGGAGAAACCAATATCTTTCTTTAGTAGGGCCTTAAGAGATTCTCCTCTCAAATATAATATCATGGAGAAGCAAGCCTTAGCATTAGTGAAAGCTTTAAAAGACTTTAGGGTCTATATTTTACACTCTCACATAATTGCTTTTGTTCCACATACTGTTGTCAAGGACATCCTAAGTCAAGACCCTGATGGTAAAAAGGGAAAATGGATTGCTATTATTCTTGAGTATGACTTAGAGATCAAGCCCACCAAACTAGTTAAGGGGCAAGGATTAGCAAAACTTATGGCTGAGTCTAACTTCCAAGCACTAGACATGAATATGGTAGATGTGTTGGAAGAAATGGAAGAATTTACTGCTCCTTTTATTGAACAAACATTTCTGAATTCTCCTTGGTATGTTGACATTATTTATGTGCTTTTATATTTAAATGCCCCTCCTTCTTTATCTAAAACTAAAGCTAGATTCTTGAAACAAAAAGCTTTGAGTTTTTGCATCCTAGATGGGGTATTATATTGGAAAAATGTTGTTGGAAATTTACTTAAATGTTTACTTGAAGATGATGCAGGGAAAATCATGCATGAGTTACATGACGGAGAATGTGGAGGACACCTCTACTGGAAGGCCACAGCAAACAAAATTCTCAGATCAAGTCACTATTGGCCTACCCTTTTCCCAGACACTCAGAATTTGGTCATGTCTTGCCATAAGTGTCAAATCTTTGATGGCAAGAGAAAACTCCTTCCCTTACCCTTGCATCCTATCAGAGTTGAGGCACCTTTTCAACAATGGGGGCTGGACTTCATTGGGGAAATACACCCATCCTCCTCAGCTCAACATAAGTGGATCCTCACAGCCACTGACTTCTTTACCAAGTGGATAGAAGCTATACCCTCCAGAAATGCTAATGACTCTTTCATTATCAAGTTTCTTGAAACAAATATCCTGTCTAGATTTGGTTGTCCCCGAAAAATCATAACAGACAATGCTGCTGCTTTTAAATCTAAAAATATGGTTCACTTCTGTTACAAATACCACATAACCTTGGGCCATTCCACTGCTTACTATCCCCAAGGAAATGGATTAGCTAAATCTTCCAACAAGAGCCCCATCAATATCATTAAAAAAATGTTGGAACAAAATCAGAAATCATGGCACAGTAAACTGGTTCATGCCTTATGGGCTGATAGATTAACTACAAAGAAATCAATAAACATGTCCCCCTATCAGCTATTTTATGGCATGTACGTAGTTTTTCCCACCTCGTTGGGAGTGCCAGTCATGAAGCTCCTTCAAGAATTGCAGGTTGAAGAGAATTATATGCAAAGGAGAATCAATCAAACCATCCATTTGCAGCAGACCAGAGAAGAAGTTTATGAAAGAACATAGTTAGTCCAAGAAAATATGAAGAAGTTATTTGATAAGAGGACTAAGGCAAACAATTTCCAAATTGGAAATGTTTTTCTTAAATGGGATTCAAGAAGAGAAGAGAAGGGAAAACATGGCAAGTTTGAGAACTTGTGGAAAGGGCCCTATATTATTCATGCTAAGAGGGGTCACAATGCATTTTTCCTGAAAGAATTGAATGGAGAAGACTTATATGGAGGTCCTATCAATGGAAGGATGCTCAAGCATTACTTTTTCCAAGAGTCTTGAGTTTAAAGCATTTTATTTTTCATTATCAATATCATAGTCTAGACATTGCTTTTAAAGTTGGAAAAATCAAAAATGCAAAAACAAAGAAAAGAAAGAAAAGAGGGCAAATTGTAAAAACAAGAAAGGTATAGCCCCATACCAAAAAGAGAAACAAATCTGAAAGTGTGCAAGCTTAAATGCCACTCCTGAAAAACACACTTCTTGTTAGTCAAACAGCCTAATCTTGACTAATTAGCTTTAAATTTTCTGCCGATAGGATAGTAAATTCGATTTGCCAAACTGTTTAATCTTGGCTTATCAGTAAATGGTTTAGGATAGAAATTAAAGGTTCAAACATGCTCAAAATTTGAACCTGAGTTCCAAGGAGAAAATGACTCAAATCTGTTTCAAGTTCTGAGTCAAAGGATGTAAAATTCTGGTTCTAATCAGTCCAAAGTCTGAACCAGTTAATAAAGGAAAGACAGCTCAATAAAGAGTCAAAACAGAGCTAAAGAAAGGAGGAAGGAAACGTTTTAAAATCTCAGATCTCAAACCTCCCATTTTTGTTTTAAATTTTCTGCAAAATAAATGTCTATGTGCAGCTTGTTTTTATGCCATAGATCATAGCAAGTCAAAACAGCTTAATCTTGACTTGACTGTTTTTAAATTTATGTTTTAGAATTTAGAGAAATAAAGTCTGTTTGACAGTTTAATCCCAACAGATAATAGATTAGGTAGAGAATCATATGGGCTGAACCGTCTAATCTGAGTCCATGGAGAAATAAGAAGTAGAAATAGATTAGATTTCCTGCTTTCAAAAATAATAAAATGTTGTGAAAGAGTTTGCCAAACCAAGTGCACTCTAATGAAGAAAAAATTTTAAATCAGTAGGATTGGGTAGGTAGAAAGATTTTATTGATGAGGATCCATTGTTTTTATGGCTGCTAATATATTTTCAAAACCAGGTCATCCCAGCAAAGGAAGGGTAGCCCAATGGATGAGGCAACTAATTAGCCTCCCAGAAAATCCAAGTCTGAAATTCTTGATGCCTTCAAAAAGGCACCATCCCCAAGTGGAGCCACTGTTAGCCACCTATAAATTTT
>JAXQQM020086793.1:0-31229 GCA_034641835.2 Pinus albicaulis
CAACTAATGGGTTTAGCTAGCTTAGCTCTAGGCAGTCCTAGTTGCCAGTTTAATAAACTTTGAAGATTAGCCTCTAAATATTCTACTTGGTTGTTTTTGTCCCACATAGTTTGGCATTTCTTTATTGATATTAAGAAGTATGTATTTTTTCGGTCTTTTCTTCTAGGTAGCCGCCTTCTTGTTCAACACTTGATTTGATACTATCACAGGCCAAGTTATCCTTAACTATACGACATTTTTGCTTTTGCACCTATGCAAAGTTAGTCTCCAAATGGGCCTCAACCTATGTGGTCAAATTTTTCCTCATTTTGTAAACCCCATGATTATTTTTTGGCAACAAATTTCACTAGTGTTAATTGAATTTTTTAAGAGGTTTATAGTTTTCTGAGATGATTGGCCTTAGGTATATTATCTTCCCATTTAAATTTTCATTTCTTTCTTTCTTTCTACACTCATTCTACTTATGCCACCTATTTCCTTGCATATTTTTAATGTTTTAATTGCATATATGGAAATTTTTGTCCCATATACGAAGTAGATTATAATAAATTTATGAAAGCTAAACTGAGATATAACATTCTAATTCTTGAATCTACAGTTTAATTGTTGTTTTAATGCACTTAAGGGCAGTAGTTTCTGAGATTTAATTTAAACGAACTTTTCCTTGTTGAATTTTGTTTAAAGTTTAAAATTGAGCAAAAAGGAAAAGGATTTTTCTTTGGTGAATTTTGTTTAAAGTTTAAAATTGGTGAAATCTGTTTAAATTTTAAAATTTAGTAGATTTTATCAAAATTCAGTAGAGATTTATAATAATCATAAATTAAAGTCTAAATAGTTTAATTTGTAAAGTTTAAGTATTTAAAAGGTTTTCTAGATCTATTTATGTATTTGAAAATTCATTTAAATCATTAAAAAAAACAAAATTTAGGAGAGAGAAAATGGAGAAAATGAAAAAACTAAAATTTAGGAGAGACAAAATGGAGAAAAAAACTAAAATTTAGAATAGAAAGAAAATGGAGAAAAAACTAAAAATTTAGGACAGACAAAATGGAGAAAAAAATTAAAATTTAGGATAGACAGAAAATGGAGAAAAAACTAAAATTTAGGAGAGACACAAAATGGAGAAAAAAACTAAAATTTAGGAGACAAAAAATGGAGAAAATGAAAAAACTAAAATTTAGGAGAGACAGAAAATGGAGAAAATGAACACTTATTAGCAAGAAAGCGCATACATTTAAGGTATTACAAATCTATTTAGGAGTTGGAACAACTTCCTCATAAATAAGATTTGCATCTTAAATAAATCTCACAACTTGAGTGAGACACCATAATCTCAAAAAACATCTAATAATACATTCTACAATACTCTATATTTCTTTATTAATTCCGAGTTCAAGTTCCTCTCTTAAAGGAGAAATTAATCAAAGCACAACATGAATAAGATACCCCTATTGGAGAATTGAATCAAAGCACAACATGAATAAGATACCTCTGTTGGTCTCAGTCTTAGCTACACTTATAATGGTATATAAAATAACTTGATAACTAAGCTTTCATTTTGTCTTCTTGCTAAAGGGTCCATGCTTGTTAATTTGTTAGTGAAGCTTCATCTCCACCTTTATTTTCCAGACACTTCAACTCTTAATCTCCTTTTTCTTGATCTTGATTTCATGCTAATATTCTTTGTGTTCAACATTGCTCTAGGTTCTTGGAACTTATACTTGTCCTTGATGTTTGCAATTTATTCAAGTTTTATTGCTTATTTCTAGCCGCAAATATCTCCACACTTAAAAATAATGTTAGATTCCTAAAGAGAACCATATTAATTCTTGTCATCATGCTCATTCATGGAATTCACATGTTATTTTATGTGACGTTTGATTGAAACTTCTCAAAGTTTAGATATCTTGTTTTTTGTAAATTTCTACATGAATTCATGTGTTATGTGTATTGTTAATTCTTGGAAATATGGTAATTGACATACCATTTAATTACATGCTATAGTTTTTTGAAACTAATTCTCACTATATAATGCCATTTTTTTACTATCTTGCCTCCCATAATTAGGTATAATGTCATTTCCTTTGCCAAATGACTTGTGCCATGGGCCTAGTAGTTTTTTGGATTATGTCATATCCGAAACCGCTATTTCTAACCAAATAGTAACTTTTTACCTTTTAAATGTCCATGGCCTAACTTTGATCATATATCATCAACCTTAACTCTAAACTTTGTTATGCAAAAAAACCCCATGCAAGAGAATTGTGTGAATGGAAGGCACCTACTTTTCGATAAAATTCAAATTGATATTTTCTAAAAGGATTTAAATAGAGATTTACATCTCCTAACCTATAAGGATAATATAAAAAAACTTTTATCATAAATTTACTGTACAACCATATCTACTTTCATGAACAAGTTCTCTATTGAAGTCTCATGTAAATGAAAAATGAAGCAATGAACCTTGCTATGATAATGATTGTAAAATTGCTAGAAAAGAAATAAGGGATGCCATTAACAAACTTTAAATATTGATAAAATAAATACATACAAAGCTCGTATTAAAAATAAGAAAATGTACTATATAAATAAAAAGCAAGAGAAATTGCTGCACCTATCTAAGCCAAATCCCAAGGAACTTTGGAGGAAAGTTCTAATTTGTAATACTAAAGGAAATAATTTGATTTCCTTCAAGCATTTAAATTCCTAACTTAAAAAATTGTATGAATATCCAAACACCATGGACACTATGTTTAGAATGCTCCAATAGAAGTCAAATCTTTCATCTGGAAGACATTAGGTTTTGGATTAAGTGATTTGTAAATGGGAAATATAAATACATTAAATGCTATCAACTTGAATTTTATTAAAGAGGATCTATTTTCATCCCTCACATACATAAAATCTTCAATTTGGTAGTGAAGCAAGGCTTTCTTAACCCTAGACACAAAGCTTCATTACACCTATATTTAAAAGTGGGGATAAAAAAATTCCTTCTAATTGTGTGAACATTATGATTAGCCACATTTTAGCTGAGTTGTACGAATTTATTTTGGAAAAAAATATTAGTCTATGGTTAGAAAGTCATGATAAAAAAATTAAATGCCAAGCCAAATTTAAGATATGTCATTCCACTATGAACCACTGTTACACAACATTTTTTCACTGTCCCTGCAATCCCCACCTCGCCCATTGGAGGGTCATTTCTATGATCAATAAGTAGTGGCATGCCTTTCAAATACCATCATTGCATCCCTTTACATGAGAGCAATATTCCTTTTGTTGACAATTCCCCGAGCAGAGATTCATTGAATTGAGAGATAATTTTTCATATAGTTGCAGTAGGGTGTTACTAACAAAGATTCTATCACACCATCTAAATTTCGCACTGCTAACCAATTGAGTAAATAACAAATAATAAAATTAATGCATTAATAAAATAAACTAGACTCATATTTTTTCTCTTAATGCACCAACATTATCTTAGGCTAGGGTTTTGGAGATAGGCGTGTGTGTAAAATGCTCCAAGACCATAAAAAAAAACTTATCAAAATGAGCTAAGGAGTGAAAAATCCTTCATCATCCCACCATCAAAACCAGTGTGCTCCAGACACCCGTGTAAGTGAGGGTTAAGCTTAGGTCAAAGTATGATCAATTCTTCTCAAGGCTACCATACTCGTGTCAGGGAATATCGTGTTTTTGGATGACTACTCAAAAGCCGAAGACTCAACCTCCCCTGTGGGACGAAGGTAACCTTAGTGGCTGTTCTTAGGAAAACACCCTATAGGTGGTGGATGGGGCAATAACCATCCCTCTACCTTACCTCACCCTAGACAACTCTATTTGCGGAGTTGAGATCCTATAAGAAATAAGTCTTTTGGAAGACCATCTAAGACATAATACTAGGATTTGTTTTCATGTGTGACTACCTTCTAAGACTTTTCTAGTGCATGTTGTTTGGTTTGAGTAAGTGGTTTGGCCTTATGGGTGTTTGTACTAACCTGTTTTGGTTTATATACATTTATTCACCCTAGCTGAACCCAGTAACTATCAGTCATGTCAAATTTATAGTTTTCCTCTTGAACAAGGTGGAATTTTATCTCTTGCTCGGATAGATCTTGTCACTACCCAAGACTTAGACAAAAATATAATTATGGATTCTATACCTAGTCCTCCTTGTAGTGATTTGGTTTCCATAGAAACATTGGTGAACAATTATGGCTCTCTTGTAAATCCACCTTTGACTAATCCATTAGAACTATAGTTACTGTGGCTAAACCCAGACAATACTACACCTACTTACACTTATATTCCTATTTTACCAATGAAGGATGTTAGTTCCTCTTTGCCCTCTGCATCTGAAGTTTCTGTTGATATGTCATCATTGCAACCATTAAACGTGGTAGGAGCTACATCTCAATTGACACCTCTCACATATTCTTGGGACATTTGACTGATATCTTATATGGATATTACAAATTTTCCTAGTGTTCCTATGCCTACTTCTTTATCTTCACCATCTATGGTAGTTAACTCTAGTTATCCTATAGGATCAATTATTTTTACTCCAAGTTTTTCCTAACCTACTATTCCTATTCCTTAGAATTAGTATATGGGGGGACCTCACTATTGTTCAAGGTGATCATCCTCCTATATCATATTTATTCAAATTCATAATCCTTTCTTATCCTCCATTTTTCTTTCAAATTTGGAGAAGTTAACTAATGACCCCATTCATCATGATCCTTGGTGGCCACCCATACCTTCCAAGTTTCCTTCAAATATCCCCAAATTTGAAGGGAATTCTAGAGAAAATCCATTAATGTGCATTACCACCTATCATCTGTGGTGGTCATAAAATTATTTCGTGGATGATTCCATTAAACTACGTCTGTTCTAATGCACCTTAACTGGAGATGATGCTAAATGTATATTGAATTAGACAAAAAATGTTACATTATTTTTTCATCGTTAGCTCAAACTCCTTTAACTCATTTTTAGTTACCAATGAGGTATGGCATCAATTTTGATCTCTTTTCTAATTTAAAACAAGATGATGCCATACTGATTCTAATCACATCCATGACTGGTGATGTCGCAAGGGGTTAATACAAACCAAACTCCCTGATGATATCTTATGTAAATGGTTCATTCGATCATTATGTCCTTAGATAGTCAAGGATGTGTTCATGTTCAGGGATGTTGAGGAACAAGCCATATTTTCTTCTCAAAAACTTTATTTGATATATTCTTAAAAAACCAAGTACAAATTGTAGTAATCCTAGAATCATGCTTTACATATAAGGTAAAATTGGGGAACTCATGACTTGTACTATAGATAAAAAACATTTACCCTTACCAAAAAATATATGATAAAAATTGACAAACTATGTAAGTTTAAGCTTAAGGGTATATAATCCTTCTTGCCTTCCCATGTCAAAACAATAGCTCAAGTTGTTCCAAGTCTCATGTTGCTTCTCCTTGTTCATATAAGCATATAATTGAAAAAATAGAAGAGGCTTGATGTAAGAAATATAAGACATAATGAAACACGAAACATAATGAAACACGACATAAAAATGAAGATATAGTAAACACACACACATACCTTATCTCATTAATCAGCACAATTACAGCATGCAAAATCTTTGTGGAGCAGAAGCAACCCTAAAAGTAATGATGCTCTAGACTCCTTTCTCCCTAGGAAATCCTTATGGGAGAAAAACAACACTAAAATGTAAACATGCTCTACTCTCTCTTTTCTGGTATGGAAAATATGTGAGTACAAAGAAAGAGGTAATCTCTCTAGAGTTAGCTAAGACTTTTAGCGTGTAAGGTTGCCATAAAAACTTAACTTCATACATTTTTCTCTCTAACTTCACACTCCTAGTTGTATTTTTAACTATGGAACAAAATACAATAACACAAAATGGAACTCTTATTCCTCCTAGTGGCCAAGTATTTAACATAGCATAATAGCCAATTAGGTGTAAGATTTGACTCTGTCAACCATTAACGAGGTTTGTGATTTTAGACCTTTTAGAGTCTTGTTAAAATTCCACATGTAGTTAGCTTGCCATGCATGAGTAATGCAGCTAAAATGTCGTTCTCTCGTACCATGACCTGGTCAACATGATAGGTCAACTTACTAAAGGCATAAATTTTGAATGAACTTCATTTGATGTTTTTCTTGCACCAATGGATATATGTCTTTAAGTGTAGAATAATGGCCAATATTTCGGCACAAGGGATAATCGTTTGACCCACAGAAATTTCATTTAATACCTCAAAATGACCCCAAAAGGTTTTAGACCCCAATTCTCCACCCACCATTAAAATGACCCTACAAGTTGATTCTTTCAGTTTTTTCACTCTATAAGCATCAAAATATAATATGAAAAATAATATAATTAAATCCAATCTTATAATATTATACAATCTTATAATATTTGAAACCTAAGGTCTTTCCCATACCAAAGTATGTTCTTTTAAAACATGTTTTCTTGGTGATATGGGTGATTTAGAAATGATTGGGAGAGCAAAATTCCTCATTTAATATGTACAATATGTTTGGTTCATGCCACTAAGCCAAAAATTTTAAATTCAACTGACTTTTAATATAACCAACTAAATCCTGCAAAAAAAGAATAAAACAATTTATGTTAGGGTTGTGGATTCAGGCATTGAAACAGCACACCATGATATTTCAAATTTAAAAATAATGGTTTGAGTCCTAGGTAGCTTAGAATCCTATTTGTTTTCAAAATAAGGATGCACTCCCATTTTATTCTCATGATTAGGTTGTAATCATGAGGCTCTCGCTCAAGAGTGGACCTTCCCAAAATCTTGTGACGTATTGTCACAAACAAAACCATCAAACTGAAAAACACATCATGCAAGAAACATAGCTCGCTGACATATCATTGTTCTCCTTCAAAGAAAAAAAATTCACATCATGTGAATATCTCCATGTACTCTTACATTTTGTTGTACAAAACCATCAACCAAACACAAGTCGACAAAACATTCCTCTTCAAACAATTGACTCTCAAGTCAAATAATAGAAACTCATGCTTCATAAATTTCCTTCTATATTCTTTATCAACCTCTTCTACTGATTCTTGAAATGTGGATACTTAAATCCTTCCTAACAATTTTAGCTCTAAAACGAGAAGGCATACAAGGTCATTTTAAGTCATTCCTCTATCCAATTATAAAAACCAAGTGAATATTCCTACATATTTATTTCTGTCCATAAAGCCCATGCAATATGTGTTAAGAGTTGCCTGTAGCCTGTTGAGATATTTGTAAAACACCATTATAGAAAGCAATTAGTGATGTCCAGAATGTGTGGCATATCTTTAAAGAAAATTATATATATTAAAGGTCAAGAATCTATTCACCAAAAATGTCCTGTGGTGGGTGTAAAAACAAAACTGAACAGCAACCTTTGGTAAAGACAACAAGTCTAAAACTGTCCTTCAAGGTCTTCAATACTGCTAGTAAGGATTAAATTGCTAAGTCAAATTAAACAACAAAAAACATTCGTTGAAAACATAAAATCTTCAACTTCTTCAACATCTTCTATAAACCATGTTGCTTCATGTTATTATGTACATCAAATTCCTTCTCCTAAGCCAGTCCATCCCAGTGGTCATCAAAACCCTATTTCAAACTGTTTTAAAGAAGCAGTGGAGAAGAAATTCATTCTCCTCCAACTTCTTCTCTAAGCAAAGCTAGCAGGATGTCATCGAGAAATTCTGTAATTCCACGAGAAAATTCTATCAAAGTTAAAACAAATCCTTTTCATCCATATTTAATGCCTACCTTTTCAGGTGGAACACCTCCAAATTTAAGGACCACAATGACATAAAATATGTAACTTTACCTAATAGGTGTAGACCTAGAACCCCCAACTTTGCGTGACATGTACAATTGAAGATCTTATATGGTAAGCAGTGTGAGAAGAGAGTCATGGTCACTGAGTTGAGCAAGAGAAATAGTTTGGTATGACAACATTACTTGTGATAAGTCTAGCTAGCAGGCTACCAAATTACATGGTAATGGCATTCAAAATGTGAAAATTCCCATTTCACTTGGAAATAAGATGGTAGAGAAAGGTATAGATGAAAGGAGATATCCATTTATTTGCATAATTTTTTCTAGCATGGACCTTAATGTCATAGCCTTATTTTGCCTAAATGAATGCAAATTTCCTTGCCATTTGGCTTGCGACATTCATAATTCATGCTCATGGAACATGATTGTGTTGCAATTGTGATAACATTTGTTGTATGCAGAAGCTAATAAAAAATGATCGAAAATGAGATTTTTGCTCTGTTTTTTTGAAGATTTAAGGAAAATTACACCAAGTAGCTTCCAACCTCCTATGACCATCAAGTCAAACTCATCTCAGGATATTGTCCAAGTAAGAGCCACTTAAGCAAGCAATCTAGTATACATGACTCCAATTTCAATTAGCAGCAATGACAGTTCTAAGTATGGTGCAAACATTGCTCTAGATCCTCAATGGGGCATGTTTGATGGCAATAATTTGGGGAGTGAGAGAGGGAGATGGTAGGAGAAAAAAATCAAGGAATCCTTGGGAAATTGAAAAATATATAACTAATAAGGTGGAAGAAATTTGTAACCTAAGAGAGAAACCTGTGATGAAATGGGTGAAGTTGGTATTACACACCCAATTGGACAACCTCGAGGAGAAAACATTTCTCCCACTTTATTTGTTGGCATAACCTAGTAAGTGTTATTCACTAGCATGTATTTTGTAAAGGCCTTTCAACCTAGTTCCCATTCAATTCCATCCACCGGGTTGTAGAGGATTCCAAGCCTAATTTCATAAAAAGTAAGTTTGGGATGATCACATTGACTTGCTTGATGACATGTCTATGAAGATAAACTACCTTGAACTATTTTTTTGCGTAGGGAAAGAGACACATTCCCATGTCTGATCATGAAAACATTCTTTGATATTGTTAATGCCTCTAGTGTTTACTTCTACAAGTTCTATAGGAAGAGTCTGTAAAGGGCCAGGTAGCCTCTGGATCTCATCTTTTATGAAAGGTGACATATCTAGTAAATGCCCCTACAATCAATCTCTGGAATGGTTCTAAATAGAAGTTATCCATTTTAATATTCGTAAAACACAACAACTTTAAGGTAAACTATGTACATGTGTCATTTCTTCTACAAACTAAAGTGTATAAGTAGTAAATTTTATACCAAGTGTGTTCCCACCATGTAAAGCGCAATTTGGTGAACTTATCATTTTTATAATATCTTTTTCGATTAAATTTAGTTTCACACATGATCAATTATTGCTTTGAAAGTTGTGTTCTACATAATTTGTATACACTAAATTACAAATTGATTTTTTGAAATCTATTTTGTGTAAATGTCGACCAATAGATATATATCATGGAGGATGAAAGATGAAGATCAGCCGAATCCCATATGGAGGTTCAGGGATCGGAGGATGTTCACGGTATTTAAATATAATCTTAAATCTCCATACATGTGTGTACATATGGAGTTGATTTTTTTATTAACTTTGTGAGTGAAATTAGTTGTTAATAAGTTTCATATTTTAATTTTTAGGAGGCAAGAGGAGAAGGGTTTCTACTCCATCCATGGAGCGTGGCCAAGGTTCAACCGGTCGAGGTATGAGTGGTAGCAAGTTGCAGGAAGGGGGTGATATTTATTCCCCCGAAGGCCAATCAACGGCTGCTGGTTCTCAACAGGGTCACTGTGGGTCTGGTTCTCAGCAGCGTCATTCTGGGTCTGGTTCTTAGGAGGGTCATGTTGGAGAAGATGTTAACCAACAACATCAAGGTTGCCATCAATTTCAATATTTTTTCATTAAATTTGTACAACTTTTTTACACGTGTTTTTTATAATATACGAAATTTTATATATATTGATGCAGAGGCCGAAAATATTGTTTAGTAATTGAAAATGAACGTGGGGAAATTAACTACATTAGAAAGAAGGATTGTCAGCTTGACACAACATCGACTAAGATGCCCAGTATACCATGGGAAACCAACAATGGAATACCCTTACAAAGGTGGGAAAGCCTTCATGTAAAATTGCAAAGAGATCTCATGGCTTTGTCTCTACCTGCTGAGAGTAGACAAAGCCTTGAAATAGTTATACATTCATTGGGTGAAATGGTAAAGGTGTATAGAAATTTGGGGCCAACGACTGATTCGTTTGTAGAACTGATGAGAAAGAGAAAAGAAACAGTGATAGGTCCTGATAAATGGCAAGACATAAAACAAAAAGTTACAAGAGCATAGGCCAAATCAATGTTTAATTATAAGGAAGGGCCAAAAAGAAAAATGTTGAAGGTGCAGTATTTCAAGCACCCAGACAAAGCTAGTTATTTGTATGATCGACATCTTGCGGCCTTTGGAAGGCTTCCATGGAACGATGAGGTTCATGTTTATTTTGCACAAATGTTTTATGCAGAATTTTTTTTGGGTATGAAACCCGACTACAATGACCTTCCTTCATAATTTTTTGGCCCGGGGAGAGGTCGATTATATCAACGTAAGGACGCTAAGCGAGATGTGGAGTTGCCTCGCCCTGGGCCGCCATTGGTGAGTAGACCGTTCCGAGTTGAAACCCTGCAATCAGAGATGGATGCGACTTCTCAAATAAGTCGAGAAGCAAGAGATGTTATGATCGACAATGTTCATAGCGGATTGAGTGGAGTCAATCTTTGTTTAAATCGACAAAGAGCACGTGAAAATGCACGTGCCAATTTTGTTTATCGTACAGATGAGGAGATTTACAACATGAATGTTGAAGATCTCCGAACATATGCAATAAATTGTCGCAATGGTCTGCAAGACCTAATTTTTCATGAGGAAGAGGGCACCGGAACAGTATGTGTTAGTGACCTTAGGGTTTGAAATTATATTTACATATACATGTGTACAATTTGTAATAAATACATGTGTATGTACATGTATACATTTATTTTTATGTGTACATTAATCTAACAAAAATGTATGATTATATGTTAAAACACCATTTGCAGTTCTCAGGCATGATGCGTGGTGAAAATGTTAATATTACGTTCGGGACCTCCGGTTCAAACGATGCAGATGGGTCTGACCATCATGATATGTTGGCACATGTATGTTAGTGTTTTTTAAGTGACTCTAAAATAAATAATTATTGCCACACATGTATATGTATGTATATATATAATTTGAGAAAATGTTTTAGCAGGTACCGATTCCGTCTGATGTTTTTGGGATGGTGATACCTTCTTCTTCTTTAGGAGATATACCTTCTACTTCATTGGGAGATGAGCCACAAGTATGTACAATTTTTCACAAGTTTAAAATTTATGTTTAAAAGTTATATATATATATATATTCTACCTCAAAAAGTTCTATTAAAAATTGAGATATATCTATATATATATATATATATATATATATATAGAGAGAGAGAGAGAGAGAGAGAGATCTATATTTTGAGTTATTTAAAAAATTTTGAATTTAGGTTCCTATAGAAGATTTCTTTAATCCGGGGACTCTAACGACGGAGATAGGAACATCCACAACATTTGAACAAGTTGTCTTTAGTTCCTTTTTTTAATATTATTGAAAATAAGTTTATATATGTACACGTGCATTTTCATTTGAAAGTTTTTAATATATATATATAACTGTACATGTATATTGTACAGTTTACCACTGCAGATGTTCGTATGGGAGAACCTGTTCATCAAATGGAGAGGGAACCTTACGAGGTATTGAATGATTTTTTTGTTATATTTTGTTTTTTACATGAAGTTCTAGATATATATATTCTCATTCATTTTTAAAACTTCAAATTTTAATGTTCGAGTACATGTGCATTGTGTATGTAGGTTTCCTATTCACAGGATAGGGTGCGGACTGAGACCCAGACGCTAGATCCTCCATTTGATGGACATCATTTACAGTAGATTTGATTTTAAAATTTAGATGGTTTTAAAATTTGTTAAACTTGATACAGTTTGATACTCAAGTGAGATTTACAATTTTTGGACATATTTTATTACATTGTTATTATATAGTTTGTTTTATTTAATTTTTGGATGGTTTTAGTACTTTTGGCATGTGAATGTGAAGTAATGTTGTCATCTGAACTACATATGGCATGTGATATTTAATGTTAAATGTTTTTGTTGGATAGTTGAATTATAATTGGCATGGCATGTGAAGTTTTTAAAACTCAAGTTTTGGATGGTTTCAGTCTACATTTTGCATGTGATATTTAATGAACTTTAAATGTTTAATGTTTTAATGTTGCACAATATATAATCAAAAGGGTTTTAAAACTTAAAGTTTTGGATGGTTTCAACCTACATTTGCACATGTGGTAAATTGAAATCTTACTTGTAACAAGACAATCCCCATTGATTTCATTGTATATGTTGATTTTTGATTTGATATAATTTCATGTATGATGGTACATTACTTGTAAAGTCATTGGATTAATAGTGTTCATTGATTTCAGTGTAAGTGAAAAACATTATTGACAATGTAGAACGATTTTTGTGTTATAATAATTAAACCTAATAATATTGGAGAGCAAGAGAGACTTGAGGTATGGTGTTTACTACAAGAGTTCGAGCTAAGTATTTAAATGGTTTATGATTTATGATTTTTACTTTCTTTTTAATATAATCGATACGGAAAGATGACAAAACTAATAAGGGTGACAATAAGAATAGAAGAATAAAATAGTTTAAGATTGATCACAATAAATGCTATTTGTAATTGATTACATTCTAATTATTCACATTCTATCATTCAATATTATTACATTGTCACTTTGGATTCAAAAAATTTATTTGATCATTTTCCATTATTAAGGTTATTCTACAATATTTATCATCTCAACAAATTGAGGTAACTAAGAAAATTTAAAATTAAAATGACTTGATAAATCTCAAACATATTTAGCATATTTAAAATGGTTATATTCATATTAGATGTATTTACATGTTATTGATAAAATTAATCATATGTTCCTCATATTATCGATAGTTTTTCCTTGGTTGCACATGACTGAAACCAACCTAGATCCATCTTAACTACGGATCTATCAAGCGCCGAGAGGGATCAAATCTCTCGAGGTGAAAATCTTTTCTCAAGTTTTGCACTCAAAAAAGAGGTTTGCACCTCTAGATATTTGATCCCTCTCGGCGCTTGATAGATCCATAGTTATGATGGATCTAGGAAAATAACTTTCTAAAAATAAGTAAGGGAAAAGCAGCATAGGGAACAATTACGAGTAGATTTAGGGCATAGGGAACAATTAGGAGTAAATTTAGGAACATGTGATAGTTGGGTGAGATAAAATCATATATTTTAATAAAATAATGGGAATTTGTAGTAGAGACAAATAGTGGATATGACATGTATTTTGGTGAATAATCAAATTTATGGAATTAAACAATTAATTATTTTTGTATGTGAAAACAAGATTCACACCTAATACTCACCTAAAAGACTAAATTAAACACATTATTATTAAGGGGACGAGGAGCTTTCTAGGTTTTGAGCTCCCCATTGTTAGATGAGTGTCGTAATGGCATTCCAAGTATTTTTGTGAGAACTTATGATATTGTGATATTCTAATTACGAAATAGTGATCTTTAGTACACGCTAGATAATGTAGTAGATAGGAACTTTTTGATAAGGGGAGATAAGGGATGTGACCAAATTCCTATCAGTGAAAAATATTTTCTTCACCTTCCTATAACTCCATTGTAGCTTTGGGGGCCAAAGGTAAGAAGAGTACCTTGGAATTTCTTGGGTGAAAAACCAAGTGGGTCACCAACTTTGGTCTAGTGCATTGGAATTCATTAAAGAATTGGTCATTGGAGCTGCTTCAAGCTAGGAGTGAGCATTGTCACCAACCTACATTGAATATTTTACACTCCCTAGGGTGAATGATACTTTAAATTGATTGACAGTCTAAGACTTTCGAATTTTTTCGAATGCCAAATGATCTTACAAAGCTAGTATTTATAATATCCTAGTAGGTCATTCGGTGACAAATTTTACCGGAAACTTGAAACAAAGAGAATCTATCCTTGGCTAGGACATCATGTAAGATGCCTGTCATAAACAGTAAAATTGTACTTAAAAGCTGAGATTCGGGCAAGTGGGGACAACCACTTGTTATCTCATCCCTTGGAGGCTAGGCCATATGGGGACCGAATCTGACCTTACAAAATAAAGTGAAATTATTTGTACCATATGGTCGGAAAACATATACAAGAACAATTAATTTCATTCTAGAATATATATATCCAATACATATAACATTTTTCATCAATGCACATGTATAGAAAAACTACTTTGAGTTGATACTAGAGCACGTGCTTGTACCCAAACAATTTGTAACATGTGCAAACCACAAATAACATAAGCAGCTCAATTTTTAGTTGAGTATTGGAAGTTCTAAAACATATTTAATCCAAATATAATAAATTGTTGGACACTTCACTCAAAAAAATTCTAATGGAATTCCATCTTCAATAATCCGTTCATGATCGGATTTTGACATTTTCCATTTCTTAATTTTCGATTTTTCTTTGATTGAACTTCTATCAACTTTATGCGTGCTGCACACACCAAGTGACTATATTGACAACTTATGGAATCAGGTTCATAGTCTTCAAAGTAAACAAAGTCTCCACTTTGATGAGTTTGTCTGAAAAAATAACCTTTCAGTATAATAGACCCTCTGTCATACTGAAATTCGTGATCATTATAGTCTTGTAATAATTTCATTTTTCGTTCAGTGCAACGCATCAAATAATACTTCACATTTTCATCGTTGTCAATAGGTGCAATTACAGCAAAAACATCTCCTGCACAATAAAATAAAAATTTAACATTTAATTATACATATTTAAATTTATTTCTAGATCTTTAAATCATTAGAAAGTAATTCAAATGTTACCTTCTCTAACAAGATCAGAAACTCGATCACCATCGGATGATATTGTAGTTTCCTCTGATTGCATTTCTTCAAACATTGCAACAAAAAATTTTCCCTTTGTATTTAGCTCTGTATGTTTCCAATCGTTCACATAAATTTTGTTTTCACAAACGTCATTGGATTTTGTGTTGTCTATGCAAACATCACAAAAACAAGAATATTTTCTTTTATCCAATGAAACACATTTCTGGACAACTTTGTTTGAATTGAATGTAATTTTCGAGTCCCTTTTATTGTTTCAACGTCATTTCCAATTGATCTATCTACGTCTTCGATTCCATTATGTCATAAAAACCTTTATATGGAAAATTAGAAAAAGAATTTGTAAATATGATATCAAAATACAATTAAAAATAATCATTGCATGATAAATGTACAATGTTTAAAATTAGATTTCCAATATAAATTAAATTGAATGTACCTTCACACTTCTCTTGATGGGTTTTTCTCATGGCTTAGAGCAGCGATGCACCATTGAAAAAAGCGTTCACAAGTCGGCGTGCAGAGTGGTTCATTTGATATCTTCGAAGTACTCATTTTATGCATGCTCCTGCACCGTCATGTTCTCCTTTTCCATGGCCAGTCTCAAAGAAATTCCAACAATGTTTAATGCAGGTTTTCTTATGAAGACAACACAACCAAAAGAATGATCGTGCAGATTTGAATTGACCTACGCATCCGTCTGACTATATCCAATTTTCATTGAATGTTATTCCATGATTTTTCAATGAATCACAAATTCTTCCAAAACAATGTTGTACAAAACATGTATCATGTGTACAATCGTCACTAATATAAAAGTGATATTATTTAATGATATGTCGATTTTCACTCGTGCTTTCTATATGATCGACATTTTGTTCAGCATGTCTATATGGAATATGGACGAGCATGGAGACTTGGTCAGAATGATAGTATTCACTCTGAATTTCTTTTTGTGGAACAAATGTGTAGTTTTCTACAAAATCAATCACTGACAAAATGTTCCCTGGTGGAAAAAATTCACGAGATTTTTTGAATTGCAAGTCTTGCCATCGAGCTCTATGGGAATTCTTGGTGTATTTGTAAATTTCTGCCTCAAACTTTCTCAAAAAGTCTATCAGAAAAATTTCGTCTTCTCATAATTCGATTCTTTTAACACTATTTTCACCTTGAATCGATGTACTGATATATTCACATCTCTTCCATTTCACTTTCATGTTGGACAATGATTGATCATTTATATCAATACGATATTTGTTTTGAAATTTAGTCAAATTTCCACAATCATCGCATTTTTTACCACCAACACATTTCTTTTTGTAAAATAGTTCATCGCTTTCTCTTTCACATAGAATCTGAGATATGAATTCACGAATAGTGGAAGGAGGAGGTGAATCCTTCCATAATGTTCTACCGAAATCAAGGAACGCGTCATAATATAACTCAAATTCCACATGATAACGGCAACAACAAGTGTCGCGTACGATGATAGGTTTTACATACCATGGTTTTTTTTCAACAAAAGCACTGAGTGAAACATGAATTTGACGATTCTCTTCTTTGAACTTGTTGAATAACTCTATCTGAGTGGTTTCCAAGAGATGTTTTTCATGTTCTTCGTATTGATTTCGTGATATTATTCTTCGCATCACATGTCTTGCAGTTGGTGAAACACGCGAATTGTTCTTCCAATATTCATATATTATTTTTTTAACATTTTATCAAAGTCTATCTTTGTATGGTTGCCCTCAAATAGCTCTCCAACAAGCGAGTTCATCATTTACATCTATTTGCGAAAATTCCGAAATTTTGAATATTTTAATGCAGAGTTTTTTAGCGAGGTTCCGGTCACTGGTCTGCCTTAGATGTTTTATCAAGCGATTCTCTTTCAATTACTTGGTGAAAATCTTACTGCTCTGTATTCACTCATACAATCCTTGAAACAATCTTTATCTCTAGATCTCTTAGTGGCTTTATAGCCTGCTCATATTTTTATCTGCCCTCTTCCTTCATTTTTATCTTTGATTTGATTTTCCAATACCCGATAGTGTCATAAACTTCTTTTAATTTCCTTGATGATAGGAGACCTTTCAACATTTGAGCACTGTTGTCACTTGCTCATTAGAAATGCCAACAATGTAGTTGAGCAGATAATAAGTATAATATGGTCAGGTTTTTTATCTCCATATGTGTGAGTGTCAACATTTTCTAACATCTCATTATCGATAGTGATTTCATCTGTACATATTCAAAAAAATAGTGCATATTCAATAAATCACTAAATTAATAAATAACTCAATAAATATTAGGAAAATTTTAAATATATCAATAGATCATAATATATACATTTACATACCCGCTTCAATTTCTGCTTGAGGTTGATTTTCTTCTTCAATATTTTGAGGAGTATCTCTGTCTGTTTACATTAAACAAAATATTTTTCAAACTAGTTCATCAAATAAAAATTAAGCTTCATAATATTTACATACCTGCTTCAATTTCTGCTTGAGGTTGATTTTCTTCTTCAATATTTTGAGGAATATCTTTGTCTGTTTACATTAAACAAAATATTTTTCAAACTAGTTCATCAAATAAAAATTAAGCTTCACATTTTACATTAGGAAAATTTTAAATATATCAATAGATCATAATATTTACATTTACATACATGTTTCAATTTCTGCTTGAGGTTGATTTTCTTCTTCAATATTTTGAGGAATATCTCTGTCTGTTTACATTAAACAAAATATTTTTCAAATTAGTTCATCAAATAAAAATTAAGCTTCACATTTTACATTCGGAAAATTTTAAATATATCAATAGATCATAATATTTACATTTACATACCTGCTTCAATTTCTGCTTGAGGTTGATTTTCCTCTTCAATATTTGAGAGGGCTTCTAACTTTCTTTTGCGAGATTGTCTCATCTCTTCTCTACGTTCCTCAGGGTCTCTTTTTCGATCATATTTTCTTGCACAAGTTCTTCGATTTCCCATGATAATAGGGTATGAAGTTCAAAAAATTTCCTTCAAAAAATTAGACAATAACTCAATTACAAAAAATATCACAAAAGATTTAATTTAAAAAAATCCAGTGTAAATTTTTTGCAAAAAATACATATTCCAATCCAAAACACTTACTTTAAAAAATTCGAGAGAAAAATGTCTTATAAAAATGAAACGAAGCTCAAAAGATTTACTTCAACTCAAAACACATACATACCTCTAAGAAATGTCTTTTGAATGTACGTCCAAGAATTTTTTTACAATTTTTGCCAAAATCATGCCACCCCTAAGAAATGTCCTCCAAAAAAATTCTTTAAACCCAAAATTGTAAAATCAACCAAGAAATGCTCTTAAATCCAAAATTTGAAGAAAATTTTTTGAACTCAAAACAAGATCTTTGTAAAATGAGAAGAAGTGTGTGAAATGTGCGAAAATTGTGAATCATTTCGCGCCAATTTATATTGATGCGAAATGTGTTTTAGTAGGGGGCTCCGCAAAACTCTCCAGCCGACGGAGAGTTATACAATAGTTCGGCCGACCTTTTGATCAAAAGTTCGGCCAAACTATTAAGACGTTAGATTTAACGGGTCTTAAGCGGAAAACATAGTTCGGCCGAACTTTAATAAAAGCTCGGTCGAACTAACGCGTCATCAATTACGCAAAAACTAGGCTCTGAATACGGTTCTGCAACTTTGGACTGATTAAACTCCATGAAAGGTTGTTAATTAACTGTCGGAACCAAGACAAGCATTTTCAGAATTGAATCTACTTTCAGGAAATATAACTTTTATAGAATTTCATAAATGTTTAATAATTTTAATTATTTTTCTAATAAAATGGGTGCAAACAATTTTTTAGGGTCATTATGATTCAGTGAAATCAAAATTTTATATCTCCCAAAATACATTGTAAAAAAAAATGAAAAAATTATGGGGCATTACATTGGTCCGTCATCTCTAATGGGTAGCTTTTAGATTTTTAGTTTATAACTTATATGTGAAGAAATTTCTTGCGACGTGAAACATATCCAAAATATGCAGTTTTTCGTATTGGACCAGTTCAAAAAATTCTAGTAATTATGATATGCATCCATTGGCTTTGTAAATATGATGAAAACAAAGTAGACTCTGTCTATATTTTTGTAACACATTTTGTTTTTTCAAAAACACAAATTTTCAATGAATACAACATTGCGTCATAACATGACTTCTTATGAATCCTTTGATTGTGAAGAAACACACAGTCAAAGAAATGCTAAGTTGACATATCAAATCTGCATAAAAAAATTTCAAAAAATAACTAATAGAAAGCTAAAAAAAATTCTCACAACTTTTATTTTTATCGCAAAATGAAATTCTACGCAGAAAAATTGTTATAGTTTGCAGAAAGTTGAAGAACCAAAAAAAATGAAATTTTTTTCTCAAAAAAGGGCAAAAAGTGTAACCCAGCTTCCCATATCATCATATCCCATTCCTCATTGCTTTTATCATATTCATCATAAACTTGCTCATGGAACATGACATCTCCGCTGACAAAAAAATTGTGAGTAGAGGGATTAAACCATTATAGGCTTTATATTGTGAACAATACCCTATAAAGGTGCATCTGATGGCTTTTGAATCTAATTTTCTTTTGTCTTCCTTTGGAATATGGGAAAAGGCTTTAGAGCCAAATACTCTCAAATGTTTTACTGCAGGCTTGAATCCATACAATGCTTCAAAAGGAGTTTTAAACTCGAGACGTTTTGTAGGACTTCTATTTTTCAAATAAACTACAGTATTCAATGCTTCAACCTAAAAACCATTTTGAAGATCCTTACCTTTCAGCATGCTCCAAGCACACTCCACCAATGTTATTTTCTTCATTTCTGCTACTCAATTCTGCTGAGAAGTATGAGGTATTATGAATTGCTGCAATATTCCATGGTCTTTACAATACTTTGTAATTTCAGCCTTCCTGTATTCTCCCCCTTGATCAGAGCGGAGAATCTTTATATACTTCCCTGTTTTCTTTTGAATCATAGTTATGAACTACTTAAAGTATTAGAATGTATGGATTTTCTTGCTAAGAAAATATACCCAAGAAAATTTTGTGCAGTCATCAACAAACAGTAGAAAATACAATGCACTTCATAATGAATTTGTTTGCATAGGTCCACATAGGTCAGTGTGCACTAACTCAAGTATATCTCTCTTTTTATTTTCTACTCGAGCGGGGAATTATTCTCTATGCATATTTCCTAATGCATAAGTTTCACAATCATTATGCAATTGTTTTAAATCAGGAAGACCTCTTACCATTTCTTTTACTAAAGTAACAGTAGATTGTTGAAGTTGATGTGACCAAGTCTCTAGTGCCATAACTCTTTTGTAGTCAAACTCGATGATGTCAAAGCTCGATGTGGTGTTGACCTCACATTTAATTTTTACAGGCCTCCTGTTCGAATCCCTGAACCAATAGTCTTCAACCCATCCAACAAATATTTAATATAGCAATTATATTTAAATAATTCTACCTTGAAATTTTGATCTGTAATCATGGATATAGAAATCAGATTATTTGTAACTCTGGGTACATACAACACATTTTGAATGTGTCTGATAGTACCATTAGGCAAGATAACTGGAATTTTTTCGTACCCTTTGATCTGATAACCTCTATCATTGCCAAGGTATATTTGCACTTCGTTGTTGGTTTCTTTGAAATCTTCGAACCATTGACTGTTCCTTGTCATGTGTGTGGATACTCCCGAATCCCTGAGATGTCTGCTTCAACATTTTCATCAGTGTCAGCCACGAACAATATGAAATCCTGAACATGGTCATCATCTACAAAATGACCTGCACGTCTTTTATGTCTATGTTGTCCTTCATCAAATTTATTCTTTCTGTAATGCTTAGCCATATGATTGGTTTTACTACAATAGAAAAATTTTAATACAGAATCGTTTCTATTCGGATATCTACCTTGAGATTGATTCAGTCTTTTGTGTGCATTTCTTTCATTTTGATGTGATGAATTTACTTTTGCTCTGAAGGATTTCTTCTTTGCCATTAACGCAAGATCTACACTCTGGGGTTTTAGAGTCGATATTATTTCTTCTTCTTGCATTAATATTCCCATCAGTTCTTCAAACTTTGGGGCTTTCTCCATCTCATTTATCCCAGTGATAAAAATTTGGTAATTTTCAGTCATACCATTCATGGTAATCATGACCAAATTTGTGTCTGCAACTGTCTCACCGATATTTGCCAATTATTTCTTCAGGTCCTTGATCCGCGATATGAAAGAAGCAACTAGTTCATTCTCCTTCGTATTTATGGAGAGGATTTCACTCTTCAAGAACAAGAGATGATTTGTATTCCTTATCTCATTTAAATCCTTCAACATCATCCAGATGTCACTTGCATATTTGTATTCTCTGACATGAGGTATGATGCAGTCTTTCACTGACATATTTAATGTCATCTTCGCCCTGCTCTCTCTCTTCTCCGAGTCTTGAATCATTTTGACTAAACCGGCTCCTATTGCTGGCTTTGGCTCATCCCCATTTTCAATCGTCTAGGAAATCTACGCTTCTAACACAGTCTGCATCTTGAACTTCCAATTCGAGAAATTGGAACCTTCGATCTTGTTTCTCTCGTTCAAGTATGCTTCGATTATTTGATTTTTCATCTTGAAGATTCTAAAAAAAACTTTGAGTTATTGATAGGAAAATAAAATGATGGATCTACCCCAGATCCTCACAAAAAGAAAAATATCGATACAGATCAACTTGATTTGTGATCAATCCAGCACAATGCTTTACACACTGTGCCATAGTCTCTCAGCTCCTTTTCCACGACCTCTTTTGTTTCTTAGGACAAGCTCTCTGGCTCCACCACGGCGCTTTCTTCAATATGGGCTCTTTGGCTCCTCTGCACCAAGCTTACACCGGCAACAGATCTACTTCAGATCTCTTCCTTCATCAGCGAGCTTTCACCGGCAGTAGATCTGTTTTCGAGATCTTCCTTCATCGGTGACCTTTTACCAGCAGTAGATCTGTGTCAGATCTCTTCCCTCATCGGTAAAATTTTACTGGCAGTAGATCTCAAATCTCTTCCCCTCATCAGTGGGCGAACACTAGCACAAATATGTTTCAGATCTCCTCTCGTCTTGCATCAGCACACTTTCTAAACCAATATCTGCATTGATCGCACTGGGAATGGAATTGTATAAGGATCTGGCCTATTTTTTCACTTCTCCCACACAGATTCACCCTTATCGACATAGATAAACTCCATGGGTTCTCGCTGATCAATGTGACTCCTCCAAAAACCGTGTTGATTTGATCAGTTCCTAAAAAAAAATTACTTAGTCATCAAGGGCTTCTCCTCTGCCACCTCGATACTTAGAGGGATCACAACACTCTAGATATAATTCGGCCCTGGAGCTCTGATACCATGATAAAATATGATGGATTGAATTCATTAATAAAAAACTCGCCAGCTCTATAATGTAGAGACTGAACTAGGAGAGTCTAACTCTGTAGAACGCTATACATTCTCAATTCAAATCAACCAATATATAGCATACATAGATGTAGAGAAGTTAGAACCATACATTAAGAAATAGAAACTAATTCCTATCCTAAGGTTTTGTGAACCAACTCTCACAAATTAAGGATTCTCCATTATATTTTAACAAGCACTCTTTAATTTAAATTGATTTGTTTTGCATATATTTTTTTTTGGATTCTACTAATAATTTTGGATCGTTTTCTTGACAGGGTTTTGTAACTTGTATCCCCAGTTCCATAAGATTGGAGTAATAGAGCAACGAGAAAAATTTTATTCTCTCAAATATTTTCCTTAACATCTAACAATAGAAAGCAAATAAGATTTTCAAAGAAAAATTGATCTTCTCAAGATCTACCTAATATTTGTGAATAATAGTGGGAAGCAAATAAGATTTTCAAAGGAAATTTGATCTTCTCAAGATCTGCCTAATATCTGTGAATAACAAAGGGAAGAAAATAAAATTTTAAAAGAAAAACTGACCTTCTCAAGATCTACCTAGTACTTTTAAATAGTGATAAAAGTTTAAGTGTTTTGATTTGACTTTACTCAATCAAGTAATGCTTATATTTATTGTCTTCTTAATTTTTGTAATTTGGTTTAATTCTGAAGATAAAATTTTGTGGTTCTGTGATTTGGATTCATAAATACACAATATATTATTTTACATTTGACCGTCCTTCAATGACTTGTGTCTTAAGAATGACATTGATTTCAACGTTGCTTTTTTCTAAGTTCTTATGAATAGTTTCTAAAGATTTAGATGGTTGAGAAATGTTATTTTTTTATATAAATCTAATTAACAATTGTGCGATAGTAGTTTGTAATATATTATTTTATTTTGTTATTTATTTATTGAATCGTTTCATAAATAAATAATTAAAACACAATTTAATTATAAAAATGGTTATGTATTATTTTATTTTGTTATTTGTTTATTAGATTGTTTCATAAATAAATAATTGAAACACAATTATGGAAATTGTTACAGTTATCTTTTCAATTGTCTCAACCAATAACAAGATTAGATAGTTAATTATTTGCATTCAATATTTTTTTCATGTAAAATATTTAAACGATTTCAGATGGTTTTGTCTTTTATTTAAGAAAATGAAAGATTATATTCAATATTTTTAACAAGATTAGATAGTTAATTATTTGCATTCAATATTTTTTTGATATAAAATATTTAAACGATTTCAGACTGTTTTGTCTTTTATTTAAGAAAATAAAAGATTATATTCAATATTTTTTTGATGTAAAATATTTAAACAATTTCAGATTTGTTTTGTCTTTTATTTAAGAGAATGAAAGATTATATTCAATATTTTTTTGATGTAAAATATTTAAACGATTTCAGATTGTTTTGTATTTTATTTAAGAGAATGAAAGATTATATTCAATATTTTTTTCATGTAAAATATTTAAACGATTTCAGATTGTTTTGTCTTTTATTTAAGAGAATGAAACATTATATTATTGTAGTGTTCCATCTTTTATTATATATTATCAAGAATTATCATTATTCTAGATTATGATTGCATCTATAGTTTGGACTTAGCAATTAGTTTGCATTTTTACATTCAGCATTGCACGAACCTAATTACATATTATGTAACCTCTGATTAAACACGAGCCTAATTACATATTACACCCTCACAGGGCCGGCTGCCCTCTCGACTTGAATTTTACATTGTATTGGCATCTCACATGCTCACAAACAATCTATAACAACAAAGAAATCAAATCTGGCTACTAGATGCCTTCTAGAGGTTTACGAATATTTTTACATTGAGTAAATAGTGTCTTCTTCCTACTATTGCCATGGTACTCCTTTGGGAGATGTATAAATTTAGAGTAAATTGTGTCCTCTTTCTACTATTGCCATGGTGCTCCTTTCGGAGACTCTCGAAATCATATTTGATTTTGGTGTGGGCGGTTATGCTTTTTTATTAAATTATTAAAAATAAATATATATTATTTTGTAGATTCCATTATGAAATGTACATAAAATATATATATATATATATAATTAATGTAAAATATATTATGAAGTAAGTATTTTGATATCCATTAAAAATTTTAAATGATTTAATTTATATAATTACATTAATTTTAACTATTATCTAAGTATATATATAATAACAAGTAAATAAATTTTGATGGGAAACCATTGGTGCTTTGCATGTAAATATGCAAAACATATGAATCGGATTTACGGGAAGGAACAATGGCAAGGGACGATGCTCAAAATCTTAACCATGGCGACAGGCGTCGAATGCTGGTGCACAAGGCCATGAAGTGGGCGATGTTTCGAGGGCTGTAGGGACGAGACATTCATCCCAAGCCATCAAGGTACGGCAACCATGTGGGCACACCACAACTTTCCACGTCGTGCATCGGAGGTGGAGCCAAGGAATGGGCGACAAAGGGTTTAGGATGGAAGACGATGCCAGTTCAAACCCTAATCCTATTGCCTCACTGTGGAGTAATCACGATGTCATGGGGTTGAAGGAGGTCTGCGCTGTCAGAGAGGTTTGTTATCGTTTTACTGTTTTAGGAACCATGGTTAATTAACGGGACTCTGTAGACCTAGATTTCGCGCCGAAAGATTTGCTAGCAGTCTTGGGTTATGAAGTGTCACAGAAGAACTTGGAGAGGTATATTCTGGCAATCAATGGAGTTGGGTAGAAGCTCAAAGTCTTGGGGGAGGCTTGGGGCACTGGGAATGGAGTTGGGTTTTTAAAGGAATGTTTGCAAAATACTTAAAATTATGCCTAGAAAGGAGAGAGTGGACCAAACTATCATCAGCAGCCGACAATCCCTAGATCGGTGGAAAAAGTGGACATTGTGGTAAGGCATGTAAGTACCTCGTTGCCAAGAGACCTTCAAAATGCGTTTTTTCGGGGGAGGTTAGAAGATATCATTGCTAGCTATGGGATTCAAGATAGTGTAGGGCTAAAGGTGTTTTTGGAAGAGAGACATAGACATCAGGAATTGGTAAGAGGAGTCTGTTTGGACGCCTCTTTTGCACACAAAATTCCCTTTCATTGGAAAGAGACCAGGTGTTTCGAGGATCTGAATCTTTTCCAGGGTTTTGAAGTGGTGAGATCTTGGCCGGAGGTGGGAAAAGGTTTTTTTCAAAACTCTACTATATTGCAGCTACCAATGTTAGGATCTGAGGGTGTGTTGCAACCCACACTTCAAGATGAGGAATAGGAGAAGTGATCTAGAGTTCACAGAGGAGAGGAGGTGTAGGTGGATGGTGGGGTCACTAGATTTCAATTAGAAGGGGTTAATTCTCAGGAGAAACCCCATCATCAATCAGAAGAGCGACCTGGGTCGCTCGAATTTGAAGGGTCAGATACTCACGAAATTCCGTTGGAGGGTAAGGAACGAGGTAGGAGTGGAGCTGTAGGAAATAAGAGAAAGAAATCTAAGTTGATCATAAAGAATGAGGAGAGCCTATGCTGTGTTCTAGTGGTTGATATTCTTATAGATGAAGTTATGGATGATGCTGAAACAATTCTAGTAGGTCATGTAAAAGGGAGGAAATACTCGAAAAATTATATCTCGGAATGGATATCAAATGCGTGGTCAAAAGCACTAGGGAGACCTATCGAAGTTAAAACCCTCGCTTGAGGATGGTTTATGATCAAATTTTTGAAAAAGGAACCATTGGAATGGGTGATGAGTCAGAATTGAAATTTCGGGAAAAGACCAATTTTATTCAAGAAGTGGACTCTGTTGTTTGATACAAAAATGGAGAAGATTGAGGAAACCGCAGCATGGGTAAAAATCCCAGGTCTGTCGGTTCCCTTCTGAACGGAATCACCCGTTAGATCAATAGGGAACACCTTTGGGCAGTTCCTGGAAGTAGTTCAGTCTTACCTTCAGACCATCGACTTGAGTGCTGCAAGAATTCTGGTTAGTCTTAACCCTAAATAATTCCTAGCAGAGGAGATCGATCTAGGTTATAAGGACATGGATTTCATGCAGATGCTCAACTATGAACACATGCCTTTTCGTTGCCACCGCTGCCACAAATATGGCCACCTAGCGAAGGATTGTCCTTTAGGCCATCATAGAAGAAGGAAGCTGAAGAGGAAGATCTGAATGCCAGAAAGGCCTCAAGAAGGAAAGGAGCACAAAGAGGTTAATGGGGAAATTATGGAAGGAGTAGAAGGAGCAAGTGGGCAGCAGCCAAAATAGGGTCCTCAAGACATTCTGACCAAGCTAAGTAGCCCCATTTCACTAGTCCGAGAGGAGTATCAGCCTCCAATCCACTCCACTCTTCAAGAAGTCGAGGTCTTGGCACCTTAGTAGGTGGGTACAATCTTGGACCCTATCACCTCTCCTTGCACCTCATTGTTTACTTCAAATTTTGCTATTTCAAGGCTTGTTCCTTCCAGGCCAATCCATATGGAATCTATGCAATGAACTCTGTGTTGAAATCTTTGGACAACATCATAACCTGTATTCTCGATCTCCTCATTGATACTCCTACCACCTTGGACCATGGGCCTACCCCCCCCTCTGCCCTATCCTCCTGAAAAACCCCCTTATAAGCTAAGGTCCAGGGTCAAGAAGCCTATGCCTCAAGAGGTGGTTGAAGGTTTCGGACCTTAGCCTATCCTGGTCGGCCCTAAAAATTTGAGGGGTCAGAAGTCCAACCTAGCCAAAGCACAGCTTAGGGCTAAACTTGACATTGCAGATGGGAAACAACTTTCATTTTCATGGGTTCTTAAAGTAGCGCAGACCCCCTCCCTAGGTTACCAATGATTATTCTTTCATTCAATTGCAAGGGTTTTCCTAGTCAACTAAAAAAACTAGCACTTAGGGCTTTGATGAAGTCCTACGAGTCGGATGTTCTTATGCTTCAGGAGAATTTAGGTGGGGGGGAGGAAGTGGTTGGAGTTTTGACCCAGATGTTCTTGGGTTGGTCCTTTCAAGCTCTAGATGCCCTTGGAAAATCTAGGGGCTTGGTGATGGGTATAAAATCTGGAATATTGAAGGAGATTTCCTCCTGGGGTTTCGAAAAAGCTTTAGGAATGGAAGTCTATTCAATGATATTTGCCACCCCCTTCTGCTTCTTAATGTATATGGCCCTTGTGTGGACAGGGTCCCTTTGTGGAACAATTTTTTCAATCATGGAGAAAGATTGAGAAAATCCAGAAGTGCTTTATAACGTATAACCTTAAAATTAAAAGTAATACACCCTATCCTATTCTCTTTATAGAAGTGGGTCTTTCCCCTATCGTGTGCCTAGCTATGACTAGGCTTCTGTTGTACAAGAACAAGCTCAATAACATAGGAGATCATAGACTTCCTAAGCTAGCTTTAAATTCCAGCCAAAACCACCTAAGGCTTAGGAGAGGTTGGTGTAAAGACACCAGGGCCTGGTTAAACCATTGGGAGATCGACAAGAATGTTGTATTGGAAAACAGTAATAACATTAAAAAAATTGTTACTTCTAAGTTCAAAGAAAAAATGTGGTGTGAGAAAGATCTAGCAGCTAAAAGAAAATTAAGATATTATAAGGAGGTCATCAACCCCACCCTAGAAGATCAAAAGTATCTCTCTGTTTTAACTAGCTCAAAGAAGAAAATTAATATAGCCAAGATTAGACCAAACTCTCATGAGCTCCATAGTGAAACAGGTCGTTAGATAGTTCCTAAAACACAATGGATGGAAAGGATCTGCCATTTCTGTGAGAATATGAACATAGGGAATGAAAATCACTTCCTCTTATAGTGCCCCATGTACAACCGCATTAAAGTTCAATTTCATAATCTTTGTTGCAATACTGACCTTCCTAGCCTTTTAAGATGTCAAAATTATAGTGAGCTCGGGAGGCTTCTCTCCAAGCTTTTCGAGCATAGGAATAAAATCTTAAATCAAACTAAATAACTCTTTTCCTTAGGTCCGATAGACCAAAGATTGGTCTCAGTGAACGTTAATCACCATCATCATCATCATCATCATCATCATCACACACACACACACACACACACACATATATGTATGTATGTATGTATGTATATATATATATAATATTTTTTTATATAATATTTTTTATAGTAGTAAATTTTTAATGCTAAACACGATACAATATTACGATTAAAGTTATTTTCAATACAATCTAACGATTACAGATATTTACAGATTTTAATAAATGTTTTTGATGATGCTACGATTTGATTAATTTTTTAAAATTATGTTTATTAATAAAAGTAAAGATATTTACAAATTTTATTAAATGTTTTTCATGATGGTATGATTTGATTAATTTTTTAAAATTGTGTTTATTAATAAAACTATTTTTTAATAATAGTAGTTTAGTTATATATATATATATATATATATATATATATATATATATATATATATATATATATATATATATATATATATAATTTTTTTTTTTTTTTTTTTTTTTTTGAAAAAGCTAGACATAAAATAATATATAATATATTAAAACTGGTAGATTTTACACTCTTTAAAAATGTTTGATACTTTATTAAAGAATTTGGAATTTTCAAATAATTATTTTTTAATTATTTTTTTTTTAATATTTAATATATAATATAATACTTAAATATATTTATATATTTTGTTAAATATTTTAATCAGTTTTAGGAGTAATTTAATTGATCATTAAAGTAATATAAAATATATGAAATTTTAAAAATCCAAGGTTGAAATTCCCATAATATAAAATCCGAATTTCAAATCCTTATAGTATCAAACAAACTATTATATTCCTCTCAAATACCAAAAAAACCATAAACACAAAATATATAAGCCTTATATTTAAATATCTCCGAACTTATTAAAGACTTTGAAGTTACAAAATAACGAGTTCTAATGTTTTCCTTCAAAAATGACCATAAACGGTGGTAAACTTTTTTTACATCCATATTAAGTATTTGGAATTATTAAAATGTGTTTATCACTAATAATCTCTAAATATACTCATTAAATACTTTTGTTGAGCACTACTAATTATATCTGTATTCTCCACCCATACAGACTAATTTAACATTCAAAGTAAAATTCAAATTTCTTTTTAAAGTGATTGAAGCTATGCTTAAAATTTTAAGCCAGGTCAATAAAAATACATAAAAGAAACCGCAATATTTTTTTTTTCGTTTTATATATATAATACAATCTATAATAAAAAAAACTAAAACGATTAGTGTAAAGCTTATATTACGTACATCTTTAACGTAAATGTCATTTTTGGTTATTATAATTATTCTTTTCTTTGAGGGCTGATATTTTTGTTTTATAAATGTGTGTTCATCTTAGATAATGTTTTAATATGAATTATCAAATGCTATCTAAAACATCTATATAAAAATATAAAACATGCTTGGTTGTAATTTTTCAGTAATATATAAAAACAAAAAAATCATTTTATATGTTTTTGGAGATAATATATATTATCTTATTGCTATGATTTTTTTTTACATATGTTAAAAAAATCTCATCACTTGTATTTAAAATTAACTAGTTGGAAAGATGATAAATCTATTTTTTTCTTTCATGTATCTTTATAGTATAATTTAACTTTAACTTTATTAGATCATAGTTATGGTGACTAGAATGAGTTTGATTGTTCAAATTCAATCTCAACTCTATAATCAAATATTACATATCTATTATCAATATCTTTAATGCAAATGTGTTTTTCATTAGAAAACATGGATGGTAACAAATGCATGTGTAAAATGAGAGTAGATATGTTGTTCATATTACAATATAAATGGTAATAAGTGTATGTGTAAAAATGTGTAAAATGAGAATAGATATGTTGTTTATATTATAATATAAATGGTGACAAATGTATGTGTAAAAATGTGTAAAATGAGAATAGATATGTTGTTTATATTATAATATAGACGAGTATATGTGTAAAAATGAGAACAAAGCATGGTGGCATATCACTAGGAACCTAAGGAATGATAACATAATATAAGTTATAATTCAAATGTATATTATAAAATAAAAAATGAAATAAAGAGATTATTACAAATATTCTTTGCTTAATATGTTCAATTTAACGTGGCATGTTTCGTTTTAATATGGTTAGTGGCCCATATATTGGGACAAATTTGTGGCACATTTATTTTAAATTATCGAGATGAGGAATTCTTATATAATTATTTCTTATGGTTGTGTCATTTTCTTCTCACTGAATATAAAGTGTCCCATGCTCATGTTGACACTATATTGTAAGGAAAAAATTTACTGATGATACCAAATTGTTTTGAAATTCATTGATGTATTAATGAAATCAACACTAATAGTTGAGATCAAATAAATATATCTAGGTAACTATAAACAATGATTCTTGAAAAGTTAACAAATCTAAGTGACTTACACTTTAACATGCAAATTTTGTTATTGGTTTGAAGTAGCTCACCTTACTCTTGGTCCTCATCTTGAAATTCATCCCAAATCACTCCACCTAGTGCGTTGCCAATTTACTTGATGTACTCACTAACATAATGAAGAGAATCACGTACTATGTACCTATAAAAATAGAAGAATCAACATTTTCCATTGTCAAACAAAACCCTTCAAAATTTTCATCTATCTCTCCAAGTAAAACATCCAACAACATTAGGCCAACCTACTTACTT
>JAXQQM020059497.1:0-43602 GCA_034641835.2 Pinus albicaulis
TATAAATTTGTTTTATATACTTTACCATGAAAATTTTTTCACAAAAAATGGTGAATATCTACATTAAAATTAGTAAACTAAGTGATTTTATAATTCCACATTTTGAAAAAACTTAATCTAGTTAAAATTTCTAAATTCTAGATCGACGGAAAACTTCCAAATTTAATTGAATATGTGTTAATGACACGAGGACAAATTTTATTGAGGTAGCTTAGTTTCATGGTGTGCATTGAAATTGTTTCATACCTCAATGCATTTTGTTTTTCCATTTTTTCCAATAGGTTCCTTTCTTGAGAAACATATCAAACACTAAGTTTTACTAATGAATTATAAATATTTAAATCTCCATAGTGGAATGATATTTGTTCATATTGGAATTGCAATCCACTAGTTCTACCTATTAGGATTAGTAAAGACACTTCAATAAATTTAATATATCAATTCAAATTACAAAAGTGACACCATATAAAGAGAAAAAATTAAATTGAGGTTCTCTATTATCATATTCGCATTGAAATTATAAATTTATTTTTTGGTTAAGTTGGGCTAGTCTAGAGAAAGAAATCTACTTTCATTACGAAAAAGGGGCAAACCAGAAGTTTTTTTATTTGCAAGTAAATTCCAAATACATTATCATGTTAGTTTAGTGGTTTTCATTTATTAATATGAGTATGCAATTGAGTAATGGAAATAGAATCCAAATGAGAGACCATGAAATTAACAAACCTTGGATTTGGTGTGAAATCTCTGCCTTCTACCCTCATTTTCTTAGGAGTTTCTCCTATGATATGATGAAACATGCATCCCAACATAGACTAAGCTAAATTAACACCCAATTTTGTAATAGTGTAGATATTAAATCTTGTACCAAATGGAAGTAGTCCATAGTCATGGGTATCCATATTGACATTTTCTTCAATAAATATTTTAGGCCTGAAGGTAAATGGGCTCTTCCATATAGTTAGGTCTTTAAAAACGACCTACATATTTTCATGTATAATAGATCCTTTACATATATATTATGGCAACCAATTGTCAATATTTTATGTTTTTCTATGAAAAATCATTAAAGAAGTGGGTGAACACGGAAATGGCATTTTTTGTGATATATTACATGAACTATGAAAATGACATTTTTTGTGATATATTGCATGAACTATAGATGATGAAAATCAATGTCACTCATCACTTTATCTAGTTTGTCTTGTGCTTAAAATATAAACTTACCATTCCATAAGTGAAAATATAAATAAAATCCCGATAGAAAAACCATTAATTTAAAATGATCCCAAATAATAAGCACACCACCATTTGTCAAAAATATCTTCATCCCAACATGATCTCTCAATATTACATATATTTCCTTTATTGATGATTATGGATCTGATGTCACCCTAAACTTTAATGATAAAAATAAGAAAGAAAAACATCCTCTAACCATATTTTCACTCCTTACACATGAATCTTAATATTAAATATGCATAAACCTTTAATAAATATAAAAAATAATATAAAATATGCATTAACCTTTGTCATAGTGATAAATATAAAAAAATGTAACATGAAAAAATCTAATTCGTTGCAACTCTAACCACCTTTATATATTTTGCATGAAATAAAGTTGTTTTGTTTCAAACTATTTTTCAAGTGGTTTACATGTATTTTCTTATAATTGTTCAATAATTTGTGCAATAAACTCAAGTTTCCGTATCCCTTTGGAAAAATTCTACTCGCTCAATTGATCTGATGGGAGCCCCAAAACTGGTTGCTACTCGCTCAGTTGACAATTGACCCGACGGGAGCAGGGGAAAACTGGAGAGCGATATTGCCATAAGCCACATGTGGAGGTTGCCATAAGCCATTGTCTGGAAAAAGTCCATAATCAAAGGGGGAAACTGGAGAGCATCATGGAGATTGCCATGGCGAGAGCCCTTTGCCATAATCAAAAGGGGAAACTAGAACATTGTGGAGATTGTCATGGCAGGAGCCCATAACCAAAGGGGAAAACTGGAGAGTAGCGTCGAGATTGCCATAAGCCAAAATAACTATATTCGGCGGAAGCCCATAGGAAAAGGGGAAAAACTGGAGAGTAGGGTGGAGATTTCAATAATCCATAGTAACTTTTGTCTCGAGCAGCATGGAGATTGACAGGGGCCACAGTAACTGTTGTCCCTTGTCATCTTGACATAGCTAGTGTGACAACAAGATTTTGTATCATTTTCTCTCAGCATCCATGATGTGTAAAGTCTGGAACGAAGTGTTCACGCAAAAAAATCCAAATCTCAGGTCCCGTGCTCTCCTCCTTTCTCTCATTTCTCGCTTTTCAAACACTTAAATATTTCTAAATGTATGAATCAGTTGTAGGACTGAGATCTCCAGTGCCTCCAAATCCCTTAGAAACCTAGTTAAGGAACCCTGACCAACCACAGGAATAAATTTCAAATCTAGGGTTTGTAGGGTTTATGAATAAATGTACTTTTTTGGAGCATTGAACGCAGCAATAAACTTCATCAAACCTCCTGTCCTCTGTATTATGGGTTCTGTGAAGTAGGCAGTGGCATATGTTACCCAAAAATGGGATGTCAATATTATTAGGCCATCAAATCACTTTTATATCCTTGAATATAATTAGTTATATGGCCCCTTCACATTATTTTCTCAATTTAATACCACCAAATGTAGTAATTGGTGGTTCTTAGATTGCCCTTATGCTTGATAAAAGAGTTAGGGTGTACTAAAGCAATGAGTGGATAGTACTAAAGAAGAGTTATGGTGTATTAAACCAATGAGTGTATAAACCACTGCTCGAAAGGTTGGTCAACCAACCATTAACAAATAGGTTTATCTATTTCCTAGCACAAATAGCTTATGATGGAGAAAGTTTTGGTAGTGTAGCTTTTGCTGGGGTGATTCTTCCATGTGATATGCAAAATAGGAAAGTTTGGGATCAAAATTTAGTTGAGAAGATTATTATATAGTTGGTTGAATTGACCAAGTCATTATGTTCATCATTTATATTTTAAATGTAACACAAGAGTTTGTATAATTTAATAGGTGGGCTGTCTATTTTAATAGAAGTTAAGTCTTTCATAGTGCCTAAATTCTTCTTAAGCCCTTGGAATGACACATTTGGCCTTTCAAGTCCATAATGTTTACAACCTGATCCATGGATCTTGTGGGCTTATCTGTTGTGTCATTCAATCCCACATTTTCTTTGGAGTGACACATTTGGCCTTTCAAGTCCATAATGTTTACAATCTGCTCCATGTATTTCATAGTTCCTAAATTCTTCTTAAGCCCTTGGAGTGACACAATTTTCCTTTCAAGTCCATAATGTTTACAACCTGCTCCATGGATTTCATGTTGCCTAAATGCCTCTTAAGCCCTTGGATACACTTGTGTGCGTCAAATTTCACCTAAATTTCACCTTTACATTTTGCATGAGGGAGCCAAGGGTATCAGGGACTCCTTCCATCACTATATTATAAAGTTCCTCATTGATGGAGGAATGCATGTTTGATATGGACTTTCCCTAGTAAGGCAATATAACAATGAGTAGAAAATTTTGGTATCCATGAAAGGTTGGGAAAGAGTGCATTTCCACTCTAGGATGCAAAGCTTCTGGATAGGGTTAGATTTCAACATTACTTTGGGACTCCCTTCGGATCTTATCCTATATACATTATTCTAGCATTCATCAATCAAATTTATCTGGGCCTCAATGTGCATTCTGTAGCGATCAACTACATTTTGTCATTCCTCCCATACTCCCAAATGCACCTTTACCTTGTTATAGTCTAGGTACCAAAGGGAGCTTAAATCAAGTAGGTAGGCTAATAAAGCATTCAAATAATGAAGAAATGCACTAATTGGTTGAAAACAATTTGAGTCCAACCTCTTAGATATTGAGGTGAACAAACATCCTACACATAGAGCTAACAATCTCCCTTGGGCAGGGAGGACAATTTGAGTCCAACCTCTTAGCTATTGAGGGTGAACAAACAACCTACACATAGAGCTAAAAATCCCCCTTGGGCAGGGAGGATGGCAAGTGTAATGCCTACACTTTACAACACTGAATTTAATGATTCCAAGTAGGTCCTTGTTTTCAGATTGTGGTTGTAAATTTTTCACAGAAACTGCCCTCTAATCCCTATATCTTAAGCTACCAAAAGGCATAAATATTGCATTGAAGCACAATTTCAGTGTCGTGTTTTTTGAAAGTCCAGCTCAGTAGGTAGTGAAGCAGTAATGGAATAGGAACAGTGTAATGCATTGAACGCAGCAATAAACTTCATCAAACCTCCTGTCCTCTGTATTATGGGTTCTGTGAAGCACGTTGTGGCATAGCATGCCTTGCAATGTTACCCAGCAATGGGATGTCAATATTCTTAGGCCATCAAATCACTTTTATATCCTTGAATATAATTAGTTATATGGCCCCTTTGCATCATTTTCTCAGTTTAATACCACCAAATGTAGTAATTGGTGGTTCTTAGATTGCCCTTATGCTCGATAAAAGAGTTAGGGTGTACTAAAGCAATGAGTGGATAGTACTGAAGAAGAGTTATGGTGTATTAAACCAATGAGTGTATAATCCACTACTCGAAAGGTTGGTCAACCAACCATTAACAAATAGGTTTATCTATTTCCCAGCAAAAATAGCTTATGATGGAGAAATTTTTGGTAGTGTAGTTTATGCTGGGGTGATTCTTCCATGTGATATGCAAAATAGGAAAGTTTGGGATCAAAATTTAGTTGAGAAGATTATTATATAGTTGGTTGAATTGACCAAGTCATTATGTTCATCATTTATATTTTAAATGTAACACAAGGCTTTTATAATTTAATAGGCGGGCTGACTACTTTAATAGAAGTTAAGTCTTTCATAGTGCCTAAATTCTTCTTAAGCCCTTGGAGTGACACATTTGGCCTTTCAAGTCCATAATGTTTACAACCTGCTCCATGGATCTTGTGGGATTATCTTTTGTGTCATTCAATCCCACATTTTCTTTGGAGTGACACATTTGGCCTTTCAAGTCCATAATGTTTACAATCTGCTCCATGGATTTCATAGTTCCTAAATTCTTCTTAAGCCCTTGGAGTGACACATTTGGCCTTTCAAGTCCATAATGTTTACAACCTGCTCCATGGATTTCATGTTGCCTAAATGCCTCTTAAGCCCTTGGATACACTTATGTGTGTCAAATTTCACCTAAATTTCACCTCTACATCTTGCATGAGGGAGCCAAGAGTATCATGGACTCCTTCCATCACTATATTATAAAGTGCCTCATTGATGGAGGAATGCATGTTTGACATGGAATTTCCCTAGTAAGGCAATATAACAATGAGTAGAAAATTTTGGTATCCATGAAAGGTTGGGAAAGAGTGCATTCCCACTCTAGGATGTAAAGCTTCTGGATAGGGTTAGATTTCAACATTACTTTGGGACTCCCTTTGGAGCTTATCCTATATACATTATTCTACCATTCATCAATCAACTTTATCTGGGCCTCAATGTGCATTCTGTAGCGATCAACTACATTTTTTCATTCCTCCCATACTCCCAAATGCACCTTTACCTTGTTATAGTCTAGGTACCAAAGGGAGCTTAAATAAGGTAGGTATGCTAATAAAGCATTTGAATAATGAAGAAATGCACTAATTGGTTGAAAAAAATTTGAGTCCAACCTCTTAGCTATTGAGGGTGAACAAACATCCTACACATAGAGCTAATAATTCCCCTTGGGCAGGGAGGAAAATTTGAGTCCAGCCTCTTAGCTATTGAGGGTGAACAAACAACCTACACATAGAGCTAAAAATCCCCCTTGGGCAGGGAGGATGGCAAGTGTAATGTCTACACTTTACAGCACTAAATTTAATGATTCCAAGTAGGTCCTTGTTTTGAGACCAAGCCTGAGAGACAGTTGGTAACGTAAACCAACTAAAGCCTAAAACCTGAGAGGGCCTCTAAATAGATAGCGAGGAGATGAAAGTGAGCCTCGAAAGAAACAAATATTTTAGAAGATTAAAGCCATAGATTTATCTCTATTCTAACACCTTATTTACTTGCACTGGGTATGATTCTTCCATCCTGCTACCCTATTCAATAATGTGATTTCTAGCCTTCATTTCTGGTAGAGGGTGAAACAATTTGTTTCAGATCCTTCTCCTGGGGTTAAGTTCTATCCTTGTGATATCATGAGGGTGCATGCTCGTTAACCTTGTTCAGTCATGATAGTTTGGAGTGGTGTTCCCACACATATTTTCCCTATTATACCAATGATGGGTGACCACTTTTGGAAGCTACTCGTGCAAGCCTCCTTGTTTATAAGGTTCTTTTTACCCCTGGAAGCTAGCATTAACATCAATATCTATGAGCAAAAATGTAGCAACACAAACCAACTAAAACTTAATAGAGTTTAACTAGACTCAAAAAAACCAACAAGTGCATGATAAGAGTGAAGTTATTGCTTATCTCCGTTCTCAACAACTTATCCACATGCACTTGCTACGATTCTTCCTTTCGGTTTCCCTACACCACAATGTGATTTAATAATGGTAGCGGGGAACAACCTACTTTTGTTCCTTCTCTTGGGGTTACTATAACCTTCATATCATGAAGGTGCATGATCCTTCCCCTTGATCATGTTGGATTGAGGTCAAGTGACCACATTTATTTACCAGCGTGGACCTATGACAGCTTCCAGTGACCACTTGTGCAAGCCTCCCTTCTTTATATTGTTGTCAACAACTTGTTACATGTGGTATTCAGATCGATACTGCTGAGAAATTAGGTTTGTAATAATCATGAATCAATTTTAGCAAACAAGCCTGTAAGATAATTTTTTTGGAAGTTCCGTATCAAGATTTTGGTTTCTTGTTTTTCCATATAATGACTTTTAGTACATCTCTGATCTCTCTCTCTTTTTATGATTTAAAACATGCGATTTGAGGGGTATTTGTACATTACAGTTTTTATAAAGAAAAAATATGTTGGGTTATTTATTTACCTCCTAAAAATTAAGCCATTTGACCATGGCAGAACATAGCAGGGATGGAGCCTATTACTCTTGATCATCCTCATGAGTGAACCCAATGCCTCCTTGGCTTTCTATCCATGATATATTCTGAAGAAGGGATGGCCTCTTGATCATTCTCATGAGTGAACCAATAAATCGTTGGCTTGACTATCCATGATATATATTGAAGAAGGGATGGCTGCACTTTGAAATTGCTGCAAAATTTTGGGTGTTTTCCAAAGATGTTGTTTTCCTTCTTAATAGGATATGATGGTTAGGCTGACTATTTAGCATTAATAGGTGGGCTGACTATTTTAATAGAAGTTAAGTCTTTTATTAAGGGTGGAACTTGGAAGTGAGATATATTAATAAATTCGAGTCTTGAATTAAGAGGGGGAAGTGAGATAGATTAATCTTAGAAGGTTGGGAAGTGAGATAGATTTTTCTTAGAAGGTTGGGACCAGGTTATCATGAAGAGGGAATTTAATATATTGACGAACGATGTGGGTCAAAATAATTTCTAGAAAACTAGAAAGTATAAGTGATGGTACTCATGTATCTTGGTAGACAGTTTTATTTTTTATATGGACATTAATGATTGGTTGTTCATACGAAGAAGGAAAGTACAAAAAGGAAAAAGTAGATGACTCCATGATAAAAGAAGATGATCACAGAAAGAATAATACAACAAAAAATGATTGCTGTAAGTGTCTGCTTTTACTTTTGCTGTGTCATTGGTAAATAATTTTTTCCGGAAATTACAATGTATTTTTTCGAAGAATAAAAACATATTGACATTAAACTAGAAATCAAATATACAATAGCTTATCTTTGTTCAATGCTCTCAAACAAAAAAAATTGTTCCATAGCCTACATATCTACCTAATACTATATATTATCCATTCATTAACAACATCTTCCAGCAAGGTCTAAATACTGTCACTACAAAAACATATAATAGAATCCGAAGAAAGTGAAATAATAAAGTAACATCCACCACAGATATCCAACTGAATATTTGTTTTTAAGTACATATATAGAGATATGCAAGACCCTCCACTTCGATTTTCATCTTTCCTTTCTGAATCTTTAATGCTTCTATAGATAACGTGTATGCTACTATGATGAGCTACCTGTATACGTGTTGGAATGAGTTAAATTCAAACAGTGCTCTTTCCTCATTGATTTGTAGTGTACCTAGGAGGGTAATACAGGGGGTAATACAAGGTAGCTAGGGAGGTACCCAAGGGGAATAATAGTAGATGCCTAGGTGCTTAACAGTTTGTATCAGGGCACTTATTTCAACACCAAAATTGCACCTTCATTATTGACCTTTTCACCTTCACTGATGATTGCAGTTACAGTGCCCCTTACAACCTTCTGCTGTATGCCATTGTAGGGTGTTAAGTTGTTAACCCACTTTCCCAAAGAGTATACGTGTCACCTCCATGAGTGAGGGAGTGGATCACATATGAAATGCATTATACCACAGAAAAATAGGTTGATCTTCGCACAAACCCACACTCTCAGATCTATGCTGAACTCCATTAATGAAGATATAAAGCTCAAGGCTGTTGAAATGAGAAAATTGACCTTCGTTACCTTCTTTGTTTGTAGAAGCAAGGCCACCAAATTTAAGATTTTCACAACTTTCTCCTCCAAGACTAATAATTTCACTGGTAAGAGCCAATAATTATTTAGACACCTGCTGACATGTTGATTGTTAAGAATGGGAAGAATAAAAAGAAAATGAAATTGAGAATAGTCAGAAAACTTAACCTATGTATCAAGAAGTCGGGAGACTCGATTTACCTACAGCTACAAAAAGGGCATAACTTAGACATCCTTGATTTACCTAAGGGCATAGCATCTAGAGATTATAATGGTTTTCTCAAAATAATTTTAATTTTTCCTCCCACGTCTAGTTGGCGTGAACAATAAATGATGTGTTGTTAGGTTTAGTGTTGCTCTCTTAACAAAAAGGGGACCTATTTTCCCTGCATGGCAAAAATATTCTATATATGCCTCCTGAGGACATAAATCCTTGCAGCTTCGTTCTCCTGCGCCTGCAATATCAGTAATTTTCTGATTTATATGATGATCGCCCATTAGATTATTCAGGTCCACATGCTGATCTTTGGGAGGAATACTGTTCAAATTATTGAAATGATCACCCAAATTCATAACATGGTCACCCATTAGGGTGCTCAGATTCACATGGTGATTTCCCTCTTCATTTTTATGGGATTTGCTTGAATTTGGCTGACTGTTTTCCAATTCAGAGTTGTCTAGTTCTCTTATAGGCATGACGCGTACAGTGAAGAAGGAATCCATCGAATCCCTAGCTTCCATGTTGCAATGGTCACTTTTGTAGCCAGACTCCTGGTTTTCGTTGACGCCTTCTAGAACCTTCTCGAAACCCTTCTTTTCCTCATATATTATTAATTATAATCGTCCCTGTGCAAGTATGCATAGAAATAACTATAAGAGATGGTATATTGGTTTATATATACATATATATAACAATCAAAAATAGTTAATTCAGAAGTTCTTAATTTAGGAATTAAGGAATGTGCAGGATGAGACCAAACAATTATGAATTATTGGAATTTTGCTCAAATTCTTCTGAGAAAAACATTATAATCTTTAGATGCTATGCCCTTAGGTAAATCAGGGATGTAAGTTATGCCCTTTTTTTAGCTGTAGGTAAATCAGGGGATTTGAATCTCCAAATTCTTGATACATAATAATTGCTATTTTTATGTTTAATTGCTATTTTTATTGCACTTTGAAGATGCACATTATACAATCAAATTTTGATGGGTTAAAGTTTATAAAGCATAATAATTGATTTATTGTGAATTGATTTTTTTCTTGTATTTTTGTTCATATTTGAAAGAAAATACATTTTGCATATACACATTAATCTTGTACATTCATCAGGAATCTTCCATCATCATGACAGATTCATGACACCACCCATCATGATTCCTGCCCAGAATCCTTTGCTACCCTCCAAAAATAGTGTATCTGGTGTCAGGGCAGCGGCAGTGTGGGCATTGTCGGCTTCGGCCAATGAATTTTCTTTTTATTCTTACAATATGAATTTTTTTAATGGCCTTTGTTAATGGCCTCTATTTTTTTAATGGCCTTTGTGAATGGCCTCTGTTTTCTTTGTGCTTTGTTAAGTTTCACCTGTCCAACTCTGATTAAGGACTCTTTGCTGCCAAGGCTTCCTTTACATTTTTTTTCAATTAGTCTAGATGAGAAAGATAGTGAAGAAAAAGTGAGAGTTTTCGTTATAAAAAATCTCACGGGCTTTAGAGTAGGGATATCTGGATGAATGCTTGTATGGGAATATGTGAGAGACGTCTTGGGCATGAACTTGTGACCATACGTTCTTATGAAAGTGTTCATGTCTTATGTACGGTTAAAGAGTATATTTTATCAATAATGTTTGTTGAAGATTTCTGCAATCTTGTTCACTACCGTGCTTCCCAGTGTCTATAATTGTTGTTGAAATGCTTGTTATGATAATTTTAATTTAACATAAAACTATATCAGTGCTCTAAATTATTGTTTTGCATAGTAAAAACTATTGTTGTTATAGGTCAATCTACAGTTGTTATAGGTAAATATATTGTTATTTTGAGAAGAATATTCCCTGTACTAGAAATGAACATGTTGTCATAGAGTTATTAGTTTGCTGTTGATAGAATTAGTTGGTTTGGGCTTTGATTTTACACTGATAGGGATTGGCATGTCAGTACAGTCCTTGAGTCCATAATAGTTGGATTCATAACGCACGATAACTCATCCATACCATATCTATCAAGTGGATTTCATGGGAACATCAAGCACAAATTGTCCCCTTTGATGATAGGCATGCTAGACATGATGGTGGCATGCAACAACTCATATCACTAAACCAGGGACAAATTTCATGTGTCCCTACCTCAACTGCCCGATACAAGTAGGCATGGACCACAGTATGGGATTTTAAATATTAGCATTGCATCAGCTTATAAACTTTGACAAATGGATTAACACTAAAACAAGTGCTAACCAAAGCAATTCTTTTCATGGGATTTATTCTAGTATTGCCACACTACTGGAGATCTAATTTCTATAAAGAAACTAGAAGATACTTAAAGGGATTTGGTGGAGACAAATTGATATAGGAAAACACCTTATTATGGGAAGAAGCGAGGCTCCAAGTTCTTGTTGGCAAAACATAGGATTTGGTCCCGATATTCCTTGATGGTACATTATCATCTTCATTTCATTCTGAGGTCAACTGAGGCAGAAAGAAGAATATTGTGAGTATTATGGACATTAAAGTTGCACAAAAACATATAATTATGACTACAAATAACCCTTGTATGGATATGGAATGCAATTGATATAACTTATTAGCTGTTTCCATGAATGCCTTACAAATACAACAAGTAATTATTCCATCTATTTTCTAGATTTCCTTGGGCTTTCAGAGAAGGTAATACTTATAAATAATAATGTTTCCCTCAAAGCATCCTCCCCTTTGGGCATTGTCATCGACTAGGGTAAGTTTTTTATAGTTTTTTATTTGTATGTGCATGTATTTCAGTTCTGTTGGTAGTATTTTCTTCCTCCAATGAGTTTGGGTTTTATTTGGGGAAGTCCTGGGCTATTCATTGGTTGTCGGGCTATTCATTTTTGCAACGATTCAGAACAATGTGATTTGTGGATTTAATCCTATCAAGTTTCTAATTATTTCCTGTAAATTTGGAAACAGTTTTCAGTGGCTGAAAAAGTGGTGTGAATGGTTGCAGAGAAACATAGATAAGAAGTTGGCAAACATGGAAACAAAGCTATTAGTTCTGAAGGTCAAAGTTAATCAGATGGATTCCCTGAGCCTGAGATCAAGTTTTTAAGACTAGGAAGTTGGTAAAGGTATGCAAAATACTGAGTTTCGAGTTCCAGCGACGCAAGGAGAAAATACTTCCTAAGTGGCAAAAGAGAACTTGGGTGTAGCCATAGAAGTTGGGCCCTCTGGTGATTTTTAATTTTCAACATTTTAATCAATGTATTGAAAGTTTTCTCTTCTTTTTTTTGAGGAGGTTGTAGAATTTACGGTAGATATCTGACTGTAGAATTGTAGTCAAGAGAAATATCTGTAAGAATTTTTTTTATGGATGTATTGGAATAGTGAAACCTTTGAAAACATAGAAAAATGTAAATAGGTTTGTCAAGTGTTGTGACTGTACTTATGTTACTTTGACTAAACCCCATGATGAAATTATTGATGATGAGGATGCAGAGGAGGGTATCACGGTTTTCCATGACAAAAACAGTGACAAGGCAAACAGTGGCATTGGTGAGACAGATGAGATTAGGATTAGCGATTACAGCTATGATGAGGCAAAATACCTTAGCAAAGAAATTGAGGATGGATCCCCAACTCTCAAAGAGGTCTTCAAGATCAGAGAAATTATTGCGAACCCATATACATTAGTGTTTCTTATAAGTTAAATATCTGATAGTTTTATTGAGTCAATTCTTGCAAGAAATATTCCTTTGATGGGTGTGTTTATTTGTCTCTCTCCATAGTCAATCCGCTTTTGTGTTGCAGCCTGTTACTGAGTTGTATGAGTGCTTGAGAAGATTGGAATTGATTCAAATCATAGTGGAAACCCTAAAGGTATGCTTTTTCAGTCATAGACAAATAGAGTTAAACAAATTTCTCTCTCTTTTGGGTTTGGATGTGTTCTTTTACGTGTCATTTGAAGTCAAAAACCCCTCTTCCAATTTGTTCAATAATCAACATGTTTTGCAATGGTGTGTTCCATTCAGGAAAATCAGACACGAAAACAAGTTAATCAGTTGCGGAAGCACAATTCAAAAGAAATTCGGTATATGGTGAAGAGACTTATCCGGTATTTTAAGCCAAAACCTTCTGGTTCAATGTTGAAAGCATGGATAATCTAATGGTGAAATCCAAAGGGGAAGGCTAGATCACAATTTTTGGATTTTTCCTCTACTCTATTACTCTTCGTAAGAAAAGGAAGATCTACAACAACAGAGCTGAAATCAAAGACTAAACAACAATGAAACATAAAGGAAATTACTAGAAGCAGAGCTAATGAAATGACAGAAAGCAGAGAACAAATATAGTAGAGAGGGTGAGGCACATGGATTGGGCCCTAACCCACAAGCCTAGCTCTGTGAAACTTAAATCAGTAAAATGAAATCAGTCTGCTCATTTCATAAAAGAATAGCCTCATACATTTATGAAATTTTGATCACCGAGTAAAAGAATAAAATCTCATAATGGTTTTGCAAACAAATGCTTCAACTAGAGTCCCCAAAGTCGTAGCTCTTTCTCTACTCTATTTATTCTCGTTGTGGCAGCTACCAACAACTCGCTAGAGCAGTGATTGGAGTCCACTTTGAATTCCAAAGTGAACAAATATTGAGTTGCTTGTCGCTCTCCGGAATTCGGAATTTCACGGAGAAATCTTTTTGATCCTTGGTCGCCTTTGGAATTCGAATTGCCTGGGAGAATATTTGGGATCCTTTGGGATGTCTTTGAGAGTTAAGGAGGGTGGAAAATCCTCCAATAATTTATCCTTGTTGTCTCCTCCAAGTATTTATGATAGAATCCTTATAAAAATGCTTAATAAATCATAATTTTCTGTACTTAACCTCATATTATGAACTTATAGCATGTTAGTCCTAATCACCACCCATACTAGCATCATAAAACCAAATAATAATAAAAATGAAAGAAAAAGAGATCTAATAAGGAAAAAAGGTGACCATTAACCCCTCCAAATATGTCTAATGATGGAGCTCATCACTAAAAATACCCTTAATACAATGCCCTTAATTTGCTCACATATTGGAAAATACTTCTAAAAAAATTATTTAACTCCTTGGGTGAAATCCCGAAGTTGGGAAACACTTTTTGGTGGAGGGCTAGAATTTGGGTGAAATTTTTAATTTCTCGTCCAAGAAAACAGTCAACTCTATTTCTCGACCGAGAGTTTTTAAAACTCTCGTCCGAGAGATTTTTAATATTTTGGCTGAGAGTTTGATTGGGATTAACTAGGGTTAAAATTCTCTCGGACGAGAGTTATGTATTTTCTCGTCTGAGAGTTGTGTTGAAATAAACTCTCGGGAAGACTCTCGGATGAGAGTTAAAAAAAAATCTCGAACGAGAGTTTTTTAACTCTTGCCTGAGAGTTTTCTAACTCTCGTCCAAGAGTTTTATTCTTATAATAAAACCCCAAATTTCTTACCTCGCCCGGAATTCTACACTGTTGTTTACATTTTCTTTTTGGGCTGTCGTTTTCCCTGTTGTTTGGACTGGAACTGTTGTTGTTTAGATGCTGGAGCTGTCACCGCCGAGCCACGTTATCATCTAGCCATCTAGGTAAGCGTCTTCAGCTCATTGAATATTTATGGTTCTGTTGCCTTGCAAAAACACCCCTGTTCGCTGGTTCTTCTCCAAGAATTTTTTGAATTTGTCATCTCGGCCCATAGAACCTCACCTTGTATAATCTATACTATATTTTCTTTCCGCTGGCTATACATGCACACACCGAAAATACATGCCCATTTGAGAGTCCCATTCCATAACATATAGAAGCAATTTTAAAATATTCATACACTCCATCAGGAAAGACAACACTTTACTCCCAAATTTCCCGGATGATTTTACTTTTAACCCCATACATCGGCTCAGAAATGATTCTCCAACGTAATATCATATGGACTTGAATTGTAGAGGAAATAGTATAAGAGGAGCACACTAAAATAACATACTCATTGTCGTCGACCATAGGGAAGGTGATGAAAATTTCTACACTAGGGTGGAAGACCTCGTGAATCTCCTTTGCATTCGTACCCAAGCTCTCCAAAAAACCTGTAACCATTCGAATTACAATTTTTCCTAAACTTTCAGAGCTACTAACATAAAACCCCTTTAAGGAGATATCCATTTGTCCTCTCCTATCACCATTAATAACCTACATGTGTTGTTCCACCTTGCAGTTGAGAGAAATTGCGTGAGGGCCATAACATAATTTTTCACTGTCCTTGCTTATTGAGGAAATTTCCATGGCATAGATCCCAAAGATGTCGTATTGTCATCTCACACCTAGATCATGGGTCTCTGATTCATAACTTGGTTACGATCGTCGTTATCTCCAACCTCGTGATCCAAGATATGCTTCAGGCCATCCAATTCTTCTCTAAGGTCTTGTGAGGGCCATGGAGAATCCAAAGTCCTTCCAATATTTAAACAAACCAAGTTTTCTAATAAATATACTACTTTATTTCATTCTTTCCTAACATGGGAAGGTACAATATATTCAAACCGAGGTAGAATATCATCTATTTTTTGCACTAATCGGGCAATACTCCAACTATGACTAATCTTCTCACTACTTGATCAATGATTTAATATTTTAATAACCTCTATCACTAAGTTGGAGTACCCTTCTATCACAAATTTTATGTAACCTTTTATTTTGGAGATGAGGAGGCATTGCATTAAAATAGTAAATTCTACCTCATTATTGCTAGCATCACCTCAGTCTATTACATAGATGAGTCTGATTTGATGCTATGAGTCTCTAAATAAAATTCCAAACCCAGCCTCGCCAAGGTTTCCTTTGGAAGCCCCATCAAAATTTATCTTCAAGAATCCTTATGGTGGAGTAGAGTAATGAATTAGAGAGTATATGGGGGAGACCATGTATTTCTAGGAAGAGGGAGAAATCATTTTCAAGGATAGATTCAGGAGGCGAAGGATCTGAGCTTCATGAGGGGCAACCTTCCAGTCATTTGGATGCAATTGATCTGTTAGATTTTTTTTATATTATATTATGTAAAATCCCATCCAATACTCCCTCCTAAGATAACCGTTGGTCCTTAAAGATCCTTTTGTTTCTTTATTTCCATATTTCCCAAAGGAGAAAGCTAATTGCCACTCCCCAAGAACAATTTAGGACTAGGCTAAAAATTATCCCTTTTCTCCAAATTTCTATAGATTCCTTGATATTATTATGGTCACGATCTAGGCAACCAAAGAGGTGGCCTAGATTACTCCATAAATCACCAACAAAGGAGCATGTATTCAAAAGGTGTTCAATATATTCATTCTAAAGGCTGCATAGAAATCAATATGAGGGCCCTTGAATTCCTTTTTTGTGTAGTTGATCCCAGGTGAGAATTCTTCTTCGACATACAAGCCACAAGAATGCACATCCATAGGCCAGAGGTGCTCTATCCATATCTTTCTCCATATAAGGTTGTGGTGATCATGGGTTTCTTCTGCAGCTAATTTCTATGCCTCCTAAATATTGAACATACCTTTTGTGGAGTACGCCCATCTAAGGATATCATGGACTTTCGCTTTCGCAATTTTCTTGGATTGGAGTTCTCTTTTGAGGTTTTGGAGTTCTCTTTCAAGGTTTTGACATTGGTTGGTTGCTAGACGGTTCATCCAATCCTATTGGCCTTTCCATCATCTCCACACCGGATCATTTTGTGTAGGACTCCAGAATTGATACATCGAAGAGCAATTTTCACTACTTGTAAAATGGAAGATATCCCCTAGGTATTTCCTATTGAAAAATATCCCTATCTGATACCATGATTCTTGACAAAAAAGGGTGCTTGTCACATCCCCGATCTTCCAAATTATATGGTGTATAATGAGATATTTATTGTTCCATGCAAAATTCCAATTTGATGAGCCCTTTGAGGTATTCAAATGTTTTAATTTTCCTTGTAATGAGCCCAACATCATATATTTTCTAGTCCATATATTCTTCCACAAGTCAGAGCCACCCTTTAACCATCTACACCAAAACTTAGCCCCCATAACTTGATTTAGGATCAATGAATCTCTGAGACCTAAACCTCTTGCCAATTTGGGTTTTATAACATTGCTCCAGGAAGCCACGACCCATTTCTTAGCCTTCTGGGCTCCTCTTGAGAGGATTTTTTTTAAATATTTTCCATGGAAATACATAATTATTTGGGAGTTTCCATCCCCGAGAGTTGGTAAATAAGAATGGATTTTCGAATATATTTAATAAGAATCACTCTTCCAGCTATATTTATATCCCTAAAATACCACCCATTGAGCTTCGATTGGATTTTCTAAAGAATATATTTCCAACAGGAATTTCTTAAGGAATTGAAAACCAAAGGCATACCCAAATACTTGATTGGAAAGGATCCAATAACAAAGCCTACGGAGCGTGCTAGGAAGGTTTGGATAAGGACAGGGGTTTTCAAAAAGAAAATGTTTGATTTATCATTATTTATCAAGTTTCTAGAGGCTTGCATAGACTCATGAATGATATATCTTAACTTTCTAACTTCACAAAGGGTGAATTTACAAAACAACATGATATCATCCACAAATTGTTGGGAGTGATAACGAGATCGCTACCCCATAGATTAAGGCCTTTGAGGTGAGAAGATTGGGAGGCCGATTTGATATATCTTCCTAAGCCTTTTGCAGCCAGGATGAAAATAAATGGAGACATAGGATATCCTTGCCTAATACCTCTAGATGGATTAAAGGTTTTGGAAGGGGTCCATTGATCAGGATCGAAAAGATCTATGGAGAAATGAGGAAGCAAACCCAGTTGATCCATATGGAATCGCAACCACAATCCTTCAGGATACTGAGGAGGTAGGAACAACTAAGGTGATCATAGAGTTTGGATAAGTCTAGGTTGATAAACATGTCAGGAATTTTAAGTTGTTTAAGAGGGTAGAAAACTTCCTAGGAAGTAATGATTCCATCTAAAAGTTTCTTGCCTTCAAAAAAACTAGTTCGTTTCGGAGATATGAGACTAGGAAAAAGAGGTTTTATCATTTTCACCATAATGGTGGAGATAATTTTGTAAATGACATTACAAAGGGACATATGTCTGAAACCATGCAGATCCTTAGAAAGGGTTCATTTAGGAATTAACGAAATAAAAGTAGAATTGAGACGAGGATGTACCTTTTGTGTCCTTCGATATTTTTCCACCGCGTCCAAGATATCTCTCGCTATGAAGCTCTAGGAAACTTGGAATAAATATTTTGTAAATCCATCTAGTCCCGGGGATTTATTTTTGGCCATACCTTTGACCACTTCCTCTATTTCCTCTAGTGTCACCGCCCTGATCAAAGCAAGGTTCTGAACCCTAATAACCAAGTGAGGAATATGTCGGGTTATTATTTGAATACCCTCTGATCAATCGAGAACAGGTCCCGAAAGAAGGGAATGGAAGTGATCCACCAGAATGTCTTCCATCTCTTCATGTCGAGTAAGGTTATTTCTTGTAGCGTCCTTCAAGGAGAAGATCTGATTATGTTGTTGATGTTGAATCATGGCCTTATGGAAGAATCTTGTATTCCTCTCACCTTTGTGATAGGTCATCCAAGCACTAAGGGAAATAATCCCAAATGGAAATGCCTGTAGAAGGAATTTGATTTTCATTCATTCATTGATTGGTCTCTAAATTTTTTGATGAGAGGAGATAAAAAAAATTTGGGCTTTTCTTATTCTAGAAATTCATCTTACTGAGCAAGGCATGCATAAAAATTAGTAAGTTTTTATATTTCGCACCCACTTTTACTTTAGTTTTATTGTATGAATACACTCGGAATTAGAAGGATAAATGATACACGTTTTGCAAAGAAATCCAATGGCACATCCTCGTACATTCCCATTGCAAGAGTAGTGGTAAATCAAGTGGAAGACCACCTCAATTTTACCCCAGAAAATAAATAAATGCTACCCATTCTAATAAACAAACGAAAACTTGAAAAAATTTAAGATTTATCTTTTGTCAAATGTATGTTATACATAAATTTCATTCAATAGTTATCAAGCCAAATTAAAAACATCTTACCATAATATAGCACTGGTGCAAAATTGGATCATTGAATGAAGTTGAATCCCAAGCCAAGGTACCTAAGGCATCCCAAGGAATTTTTAGAAGGTTTTTAGGCATATTTTTAGAATTTTTTTAGATTATATCGCCAAAAATGGAGGGGGAATGACATTTTTTGGGAGGATAGAGTGTTTGTGAGATGGGAGGGAGTCATAAAGGATGTAATCCAAGGAGATTGTGGTGGCTTCAAAACTGACATCATGTTGGGATGATAGAGGATCATTTAGGGAGTTGGTACCTATAGGAAAAATGTCATGTCAAGATGAAGGAAGAGCATTTGGGGAGGTAGAAGCTTGATTTGACAAATGAAAGGATCCTCCACTACTAGTTTGGATGCTAGGATTCACATCATCCAACAAGTGATGTGATAGGTCATCTGAGCACTAAGGGAAATAATCCCAAATGGAAATGCCTGTAGAAGGAATGTGATTTTCATTCATTCATTGATTGGTCACTAAATTTTTTGATGAGAGGAGATAAATTTGTTTTGGGAACTTCTTCTTCTAGAAATTCATCTTGGTGAGCAAGGCATGCATAAATATTAGTAAGTTTTTATATTTTTCACCCAGATTTACTTTAGTTTTATTGTATGAATACACTCGGAATGAGAATGATAAATGATACATGTTTTGCAAAGAAATCCAATGGCACATCCTTGTACATTCCCATTGCAAGAGGAGTGGTAAATCAAGTGGAAGACCACCTCATTTTTACCCAAAAAAAAATTCCACCCATTCTAATAAACAAACGAAAACTTGAAAACATTTAAGATTTACCTTTTGTCAAATATATGCTATACATAAATTTCATTCAATAGTTATCAAGCCAAATTAAAAACATCTTACCATAATATAGCACTGGTGCAAAATTGGATCATGGAATGAAGTTGACTCCCAAGCCAAGGTACCTAAGGCATCCCAAGGAATTTTTAGAAGGTTTTCATGCATATTTTTAGAAGGTTTTTAGATTATGTCACCAAAAATGGAGGGGGAATAACATTTTTTTGGAGGATAGAGTGTTTGTGAGATGGGAGGGAGTCATAAAGGATGCAATCCAAGGAGATTGTGGTGGCTTCAAAACTGACATCATGTTGGGATGATAGAGGATCATTTAGGGAGTTGGTACCTATCGGAAAAATGTCATGTCAAGATGAAGGAAGAGCATTTGGGGAGGTAGAAGCTTGATTTGACAAATGAAAGGATCCTCCACTACTAGTTTGGATGCCAGGATTCACATCATCCAACAAGTGATGTGATAGGTCATCCGAGTACTAAGGGAAATAATCTCGAATGGAAATGCCCGTAGAAGGAATGTGATTTTCATTCATTCATTGTTTGGTCACTAAATTTTTTGAGGAGAGGAGATAAATTTGTTTTGGGCACTTCTTGTTCTAGAAATTCATCTTGGTGAGCAAGGCATGCATAAAAATTAATAAGTTTTTATATTTCGCACCCACCTTTACTTTAGTTTTATTGTACGAATACCCTCGGAATGAGAAGGATAAATGATACACGTTTTGAAAGGAAATCCAATGGCACATCCTCGCACATTCCCATTGCAAGAGGAGTGGTAAATCAAGTGGAAGACCACCTCAATTTTACCCAAAAAAAAAAAAAATTGCCACCCATTCTAATAAACAAACGAAAACTTGAAAACATTTAAGGTTTACCTTTTGTCAAATATATGTTATACATAAATTTTATTCAATAGTTATCAAGCCAAATTAAAAACATCTTACCATAATATAGCACTGGTGCCAAATTGGAACCTTGAATGAAGCTGACTCCCAAGCCAAGGTACCTAAGGCATCCCAAGGAATTTTTAGAAGGTTTTCAGGCATATTTTTTAGAATCAGGTAGGGATTTGTTTGAATCACAAGTTTGAGTAGTGAAATCTATATATATAGTCAAAAACCTATTTCAAAAAATAAAGAACAAGATCTGACCCAAAAATTTTCACCCAATTCCAAAATAAAAAATACAAAACTTATAATGATTAGACAATGCCCAGGGAATCCCACTCCTCTGAAACCATAAGGTGATCATCTTTTGCCATAGCTTTGAAACCATGTTGAGAACCTGGAGGGGTTATAAATTGTCTTCTTGATAATTACTTGTGAGCTTGTTTGCTTATGTATTCTTCTTAATTAATCCTTCATCAAGTCAATTACCAAAGTGTATAGGACACAAATGATTTAAGCAGAAGTAATACTTTTATTATAGGAAGGAAAATCACAGATTTACCTTCCTTTCATTAGACTTCAGAATTCATCACAACCCTTGTGATATCTGCATTGTAACCTTGTAAGTATCCGCAGTGTATTCTTCTCAAACTAGCTTCATCAATCCGTAGTCTATACCTTCAGTCTACGCCTTCAGTTACTTCTATTTCAGGCGAATCTGCATCCCTTTTAGCTGCTTTACCATCTCAGAATATGCAAACTCTATCTTGGTTGACCTTTTAGCTAATGACATGACTGTCAATTGATAATTTGTTTTCTAATTTGTGTATGAGGGGCAGAAATTTGATTTGATACTATAGCAACAATGGCATCAGGTGAGCCCTACAGAGACCCCTCCATGAGAGGAGGATTATCAGGTACATTGGTTGTTTTGTTATGTCATGTTTTCAAGTAGATTATATTTATTGTTCGTTGTGAAAATTTGATTAATGTGAACTTTTTTTGTCCTGCACAGGTGGACACACTCATATGACTCGTGTGCCTAGACAAAAAATCGAACAAGAGGAGCTCCATAGACCTATTCCAATTCACCCCCAATTTCATAGAGCCCATTCTGAGGATCCTCTTATACACGGTATAGGTACACATCTGATCAATTTCTAGTCAAAACGTTTAATTTTACGTTATATTCAATGTTGAACAGGTGAATTTTTTTTTCAAATGACATGTGTTTAATGTGAAAACATTATGCTCCATAGGTGCAAATGTAGGATTTGGGGTTGACCCTATTGCTGGTGAGGGGCAAAGGAGAACAATGTCTCAGCCTGTGGCATCCATCCCACGCTTGGATACTTCTCCTCCAGGTAAAATCTAAAGGAAAAATTATTGTTTGATGTATGTTTAATGTGAAACTTATTGTGTGTCTCATGTGCTTGTGTTATAGAACAATTTAATGTTTTGTATAGTGGGTGTTAGAGACGTTCATTCCTTGAAAGGGAACCATCCTAGTATGAGCGAAGAGGAAGAGATAGTTTTTCCACCAGGTATTTTCAAATGACCTGACAAGTTTTTTAAATACAAATTTTGCTTATAAATTATTTAATTTTTAATATGTGTAATAATTTAACATGTTACAGGTGGTGATGTTCGCCCTCCTAGGGGTAGAGGTCGTAGGGTTCATGATTTTGCTCGAAATCTGAGATATGATCCCCTTTACACCCATCTCGGTGATATTCCTGAGCAGATGCCTTGGGAAGATACCATCTCCTTACTTACTGTTGATGGGATGAGGGAGAATTCCACGAGATTGCGCAATGAATTGCAAAGTTGCAATCTCTCTGCCCCTAGTCGAAATTGTCTCCAAATTGTTTTGCACAATTTGGAGTGTTTGATAGAGACTTATCGTGGGGTTGGACCATCAACCCAAGTGTTTTTTGACATGATGCGTAGGAGGATAGCGTCAGTGATTGGCATCCACTCCTACAATGAATTTAAAAGTAGGGTCACTAAAGAAATGGCCTTGTCACTATTTTGCAGCTTGAAGCAAAAAACGTCTGAAGATTGCAAGATTCAATGATCCCAATATTACACCTTATATTTATGAGAATTACTGTATGCATACGGGAAGTTCCAAAATAATGATGAGGTGGCACAATATTTTGTTAGGATGTTGTTTGCTCAATTCCGAGAGCACATGGACCTTAACTATACAGATACTGGGTCCAAATTCGATGGAGCTGGAAAAGGTCGTACATGTGAACGACCTGATGTTATGCGAGATGTTGGGTTTAGGCCTCCAGCACCTCGTTTAGCACCTCGACCACCTAGGGTAGTTACACTTCCAGAGGAGTTAGCCCTTATCTCCAGTGATGCGTCACAAATGAGGGAGAAGATACAAGAACATATTGCCGCTGCTTTAGGAGGGGTGGAAGTCAACTTAGGGACAAGCCAACCTTCATCTAGTGCAGGAGTTCATTCATTTGTGAGTATTCCAGATGACGTGTTGAGGGAGATGGAGCGAGTTGAGCTTATGGAGTATGCATCCTCATGTAGAGACCTCTATGAGCAATCCATTACACGACAAATGCACACCATGGGCGAGGTATGTACAAGCATGTTTTGATCTATTTTAAAATACACATTTATAAGATGAGCTATTTTTGGTGTATATACATTTAGTAGATCCAAAAACTTACGCCAATATATTTATTTAATTTATGCAGTTTACAACATTCTTAGAAGAACATTGCCTTGCCCCTGGTCCTCATTATGTAGATCATGGACATGATCATGTAGAGGTACCACATTCATTTCTATCTATCTATTTTTTGTACGTCAAATTGAAATTGAATTTATGTCACATAATTTTATATGGTATGAGTATTAACATTATGGGATTTTTCAGGTTAGAGCTACACATCAAGGGCTGCCTGAAGAGATTATTCCTTCTCAGGTTCCAGTCATGACACAGGTATCGATACTTTTTGTTAAGCATATTTATAATGTTTATTATATTTATTTTCGCAAACTTTTCTATTAACTTTGGTTTCTACTTTTTAGGCTACACCTCATATTGACATGATGCAAACTGAGCCTCAAGGAGATCGTGTAGGCTCTGGGTTAGAGAGTCTACATTAAACCATGGTAACCTCTTACCATTTCTTCATTGGTATCATTGCCACATTATAAATAGGCTATCTAGTGAATTTATAGACAATTGAGAGGTTCCTTTATGTATCTAGTAAATGCTAAAACTAATTTTTAATTTTCAGTGAAAACTTTGAGCCATAGTCAATTCACTAGGTTACTAACAGTATAGGTGCTTCATTTGGCTTTAGAGGAATATGAACATTTGTTTCCTTGACCATATTAGACACTGTCACAATGTCAATATGTTGTACTTCCTACTCAAGTCCCTGCAAAATAAGGAAGCTCATGCACAAAAAGCAAACATACCAAGATATTTCATCTCTCACCATGGCCTTATCAGGTTACTCATGGTACAAGCTCTAAACAAAGCAAGAAAATCCTGGGAAGAAGTCATTACAACTCCAATGGTTGCAAATTCACTAAATGAGCCCAATGTTGTGTGACTCCACCCATTGCAATTGCGAAGGAGGAAGAATATATTGTCATGAATCCCTTGGCTACAAAGTACCTACTAATTCATATTAAGAAGAGACAAATTCTATTACACCATAGAAGTATAGTGATATTGACGTTGAGATAATTAGTAGCAAACCAACCACCGAGAGAATGAGAGGGCATCAAAATAGGCCCCCCCTGTGTTCCAGGAAAGAAGAGGACATGATACATTCCTACCACCACCCAAACCCTTGCTACTCCAAAAAAAAAAGTAAGGGCAGAAGAAATCCTAAAACGCTAAGAAGACACTACCCCTACTAAAACATAAGAACTAGTAGATTCAATGACCTAGGGTTGGAAGAATTTGGTCTAGTGGCCTTGCTACTCCATAATAACCAGCAAGGAGTGCTTTAAACTACATATTACTGCTTCAGAACTATTTTCCTATAATAATGTGGATGTGATCTCTCAGGGGAAACTCTGTAGCTATGACAGTGGACTGCATTCCCCAACTATTTATAGGCCTATCACTTAGAGCCTTAGGTGCATAACTGCCAGATGGGTTGCATTAATAGCACTTGTGGTGGCCTAATAATGGTTATGGAATACTATGGAATCAATATTCCTTAAAAGACAGAATTGCAGATCATGCTTCCCTTGTGACAAGTTTTCATCTATCCAATACAGACCTTTAACAACAATCATTTGGAAAATATTATGTCTTCTCATGTGATGGAAAAATGGGAGTTTCAAGAAAAGGGGGCAGTATGTGGTTTAACAGAGTTCACAACAATCCTCTTCAGGACAACTACACATATCTCGTGGCAGATCATGTCCACTGCTGCATCAAAATTGATGACATTTTTCATTTGCAAGTACCCAGGTTCTATTGCAGCCCAGCAATGACTATATTCCATCCTGAGAACATTTTGGTTTCGAGGTTTCGTAGTTTTGCATGATGACTAAGCACAGAGGAAAGGACCATTGTATCCATGAGGTGGCTGCATTAATTCACTAATTTCAACTGGCAGCCTTAGTTTGGCACATGCTACAGCAGGATAGGAAATGAATAAGCTCTACTAAGTAGTAGTTTATAGTAGAATAAGCTCTTTTGAGTAGAAGTCTTCAATTCTTAGATTCATAGGCTTTAATGTCTTGTGTTGTGGTTTGAAGGTTTATTCATAATGACAAAGTTGTGATCTCATTAAGGACTTAATCCTTCATGCCAATACTTAAACATTGTATGCTCAATCTGGGCACAAGTTTTCACAACAAGTTCTTAGTTTCATTGTCCATGGCATGAACAGTGGCAACCCATTCTATTACCATGCAACCCCCAAAAGATTGATATTTAGTTCTCAGCTTTTTTCTTCGTCCCATCTATTAAATTTGAAGGGCCAACTTGGTAGAGATGTCACAGTGTTGCAAATTGGGATCCTTGTGCTCCATTTGTAGTTCATCAATCTGTAATAATATCTCCCCGCGAGCTTCATTATGCTCTAAGAAAATACTTGTTGGGGAGCGATTTCATGTTCTAGTATAGCTCGATTATACATAGATATTAGTTTTGGCGCCCTAAAGTATGGCCTGAATCAATCACCCACTCAACCATAGAGGCGAAGACCTCCTCAAAAAATTGCTCATCATGTTGAACACGAAATTCAATATCAACATAGTTGATTTCCTGTTGTATAGGAGCAGGGGTTTGGGAATGATATCTCTATGCTTCCTTATGAGCTTGAAGTGTGCCTTGAGCACTCCCTTCTACTTGAGAAGAAGACCCTCAATAGGATTTAGCTCTTTTTCATGGCATTGGAGTTGTCAAGCAGGGGAGTAATCGAGTATGGGTATGCACAAAGGTGAAGACTTCAAATGGATATAGCCATGTCCAACAGGAAGGAGCTTCAATGGTGTAAACACCAGGTAAGTTTGAGCGTAAATGAATTTAATGTTGGAGGGGAGAAGGTGTAGGGTTGTGGGCACCACCAAAGGAGGTCTAGGAATAATACTATGGCTCATAGAGGCTTCCCAAAGTGCAAGGTGGACCCAAGTATCTGACTGTGTAAGCAAAAGCCTGTAACAGCTATACAAAATCCTAATAACATATCTACTTATATTTACTTACAATGGTTTTGTTAGTTTGAAATAAGTTGTTACCTTTATATTAGTTATTTCTTCAAGGAATCTCACTTTCTATTATTATCATTCTCATTAATATGTGAAGGGTTCTAAGCATACTTTTATATTTTTTAGGCTCATTAAAAACTCATGAAGAAAACACCTCATACCAATCATACCATTATCTCTCCGTTCACATCATTAAACAAAGAAGAAGACACTCAAATCGAGTATCCTTTTTTTTGTGGGGGTTCATTAATGTAAACAAAAAATAAACTATAAATATTTTATTCTCTTTTGTGTTTTATAAACCATGAAGGAGATACCCAAAACTAAAAAGGAAGGGGAGGTTAATTGCTTTGATCACTCTATCAATAAAAATGGCAATATCGATCACATCACCCTTAATGTTTCGCCTATTTGCATCAATACCTTACAATTGGGTTTTAGTTTTCGTAGGATTTGTACGATACATATAAGTCATTCTAGTCCTCCATATGGATACTCTTATAGTCACTATGTAGTGTACATCAATGTCTTTATCATTGTTGATTGATATCACGCGGTGCTCATTAGTCAATGTTTCCAACTCATGTTTGCGTGATGTCAAACATTGTTGAAGGAATGTTTAAACATCATTTGGTGATCTATAGTTGTTATTGACCTTTTATGTTGACCATACCTATGTCAATTATACTTGGTTATTATACCAAGAGGTATTTTTCAACTAATTATAATTGGTGTTATTAAAGATCTTTCTCTTGGGAATGCAGTTTGTGGTTGGACTGGGTGATAAAGTCTCCCCTACTGATATTGAAGAAGGCATGCGTGTCGGGTCAGTTATTAAAAAACCCCCCTTGCAAAACCATCCTTTTATGTTCACTTTGTCTTCCAGGGAGTTTAAATGATTTTTTTTTTGGGTGCAGACAATAGCAAATTTTGACAAAGAGTGTAAAATTTGCACCACACCATTTACAGTTTTCAGGTGGAGACCAGGCCGTGATGCAAGGTACAAGAAAACAGAGGTTTGCCAAACATGCTGTAAACTCGAAAACTATTGTCAGGTGTGTCTGCTTGATCTTGAATATGGATTTCCAGTCCAAGTTCGAGATACAATCTTAGCCATTAACTCCAATGAGGCTATTCCAAGGAGTGATGTTAATAGAGAGTATTTTGCCTAGGAACAGGATTGAAAGGTGCATTTTTCTACTCCTGTCAATCTCTGAATTATATTTTGTGTATGAAAATCAATGGTAGATTCCAAGTGTAATGCTAGTCTCTAACTGAATTTTATTTAATTTTTTATCAGAATATATATAACTTCATGTTTTATGTTGTTTTATAGAAGGATTCTCTGTACTTATACCTGTAGTTTTTTGGCTCTCAGTTGTTATGATTATGTAATGATTCTAAAATAATAAATATGCACCCATTTCTCCACCTTTTGTTGAATACATTGTCTTTAGAATCTATCCAACCTGACAGTCCCATCGAAATAGATAGATTTAGGAGCCATTTTAGGCATTGTACTTCTTTTTTCCAAGGAAAACCTTATGGGAAACCCAAGGGAAGCTTCTTCACAATCATGGATGACATCCCTAATAAAAATTTCATTGTATACTAGTGTGCCTCACCCTAGAGGATTCAAAGTAGGCACTTGCTGGCACTGAACTAGACAAATGCCCAGCAACATCAATGACATAAGTTTGAGCTAACCCCTTGGGCTTTAGGAAGCATTTGTACGTTTTTCTGGTATATAAGTACAATAATAGGTGGCATCTCCTCATTTTTATTGGAATTTTTTTAGATTTGTGGAGTATAGATCTAAATATGGTACTTTTATTCACCGTAATGCGTCTTTTGGGGAAACTCACATGGAATTTCCCCTCATCTTGGTACATAAGGTAAATTGGATTATTTAGGGCTCAAGGCCAGATAACATCTCAACAACATTCGGCTCATTAATAAACATTAGTTTTCATATAGCGATGTCAACCATGTCTACTTTGAGGGTCGAGTGAGTGTCCCCACCATGTTCAATTACATTATAGACAGCTCTCTAGTCATAGATATAAATTTTGATACCTGTGATAATATACCCAATCAATGACACATATAGGGCACTTGGTATGGCACCAAAAATATTTAGGAAAGTACTCTGTCACACAAAAACAATATGAAGCAGCCAAAATAAAATGCAATACCATAATAACTTAGTACAACATCACTTGAGTCATCACACACAATTATAAAAAGTAGGTAAGATAAAAGAGCAATGTCTCAAATTCCACGGAGTTAACCATTGACTCTTTGGTCGTAGTATATATTGATATAAGTGTAATATATTAAACATGGGGCCAATATCAATTTATTCAAACATATCTTTGAAATAATAATATCACCTATCTAACAACTTCCTTATGTTCCACAACGATTACTCCTAGTATTTACAATTTGATGCACTTCACATTAGAAGCTACAACACCTTTCAACATGCAACAACTCGCATCATTCATTACATTTTGATCCCTATCTAGATCCATGAATGGGTTGGAAAACAACTATGAAAACCAACAATATATCTGGAATAGAACTAGGTGGAATTTCTTTTAAATGGGAGCAGACAACCTCTAGCATCACTTCTGCGTATGTGAAAAAATGATTTATTAAGTTTGGAAAGATCATGTCTAGCTCGAGGTAAAGAGCATGGGAAAAGCCATCACTATCCACTTGATCTAAATGATCACTTTTCTTAACAAGTTTCTCATGTTTATGTTTGTTCGATTCCAAAAGGGAGGCCTCTTGTAATTCTTCATTCTCATTCCCCTTACATCTTTTGACGGATGTGAGTTCATTAGAGAAAATAAATAGTAAGATTGTCATTTGATGCATATCTTGTGCAAGGAGGAGCCCTCTCTTCTGGTGTTCCTTTGCATAGCAATCCAATGCGCAAGAGGGAGCCATCTCTTCTAGTTTTCCTTTGCACAACGAGCCAATGCCATCCAACCTATGTATCTAACCAAAGGAAATGAAGAGGTTGAAAAAATTGATATTATGTGTATCCATGAGGAGGCGGGAATCATTTTTCTAAATTGGAAGCCCTGTTTCCTACCATACTCATCATCCTCCGTCATGATGCCACTACCACTGGCAGCAGAAACTATAATTTGAGGAAGTGTCCACTGTCACCTATCTCCAAGTATTTTTTCAAGGTTTTATTAGATGACTAAAATCCCTTTGATGATAATGAGGAGAGAAAAGCAATGTATTGAGATGCTCTACAACATGTTATGTTTTTCCCTCTAAATCTACAGAATCAGAAAAACATAGAGTACACCTTGATGCTAGCATATAATGGTAACAACATTTATAGACTCTATATCATCGTGAAATTTTATAAAACCATTTGGCCTTTCTTCAAAATAACAATTTACTTCTTTCTCATCATATGAACTATCTTTCAAAATAATAGACTGCATTTTGTAGTACCATTCTTCTTCTTGCATAAGAGTGTCAATTACAGTTTTGTCTCTCTTTTCTTTGAGATTACCAATCATTTCAACTTTTGGCTTTCTATTACTTGAAAATAGCTCATCAACCATCTTCCTACGCGTGTGAAGATTTGTTTTTAGTGGCACTTTTGTTGATATGATATTCATTGTCACTGGTGTTCATCATGAAATATGGATTCAAGAGACATTATAGTGCCAAAAGCAGTGCATCAATTGCAGTGTCATGAATCTCCAAGCTCATTCCAGACTATTGATGCAATTCCTCTGCGAAATGGAAAAAATAGAAGGCCCAAAGTTCATAGTCTTTATAGTTCACAATTTGCAAATACTATGTTTGAAATTCAAGGTTTTTATATGCACCAGTAAAATCTAACATTAAGTTTCTCATTGACCTACTATCTTTTCCCTTGAGTTGATTTCCATCAACCTTCACATTTATGGTACATTTCATCATATAATTGTTTGATCCTTTATTCTTGACCAATATTGAGATATCCCTCCAATATTACGTTACACATCTTGGATTTAATACCAATCTCACCATCCTTTTGCAACTCTGCAAAAACCCCCTCAGCCCTGTCCAACATGCCACATTTAATCAAGGATTCAATATATATTTCATAGAAGCTTCCCAATTAGGTCGACACCTTGCCACAGATCGAAAAAATGTGTATTTTACTTCACATTACATAGATATCCACATATACATTTGCATCAAATCCACATAGGATGGTTGCAATGCCTTCAGACCACTATCTTGAAATTTCTTCATAAAAGTTTCTGCATGTTCTACTTCTTTTTCTTGAGCTAGAATATCATCACCCTTATTTTTAGGGGAAGCCACAAAATCTTTGTAAAAAAGAAGCTCCTTTTTTGCTACCACGAGGTTTTTCTCTTCTTGCTGCAGGGCTGTCGTATTCCTCTGTTCAAAAACATCCTTGTGAAACATTACTATGTTTTCAACTCTAATGTTTTATGTTGTTTGCATTAATGTCATAAAAAAATTTAGAGATTGCTTCAGGTCACACCTTGTGGGTTTTGTCTGGAATGTAATGATTGATGGTCTTCTTTCTTTATGTAGGGTTGATCGCAATAAGTATCAGATTCAGATCCCTTTGCCTCCTAAGATTGATCCGAGTGTGACAATGATGACTATTGCAGAAAATCCAGATGCTACTTACAATGATGTTGGAGGTTGCAAAGAAAAAAATGAATAGATGCGAGAGGTTTGTCAATTCTGTTATAAGTCATCGTCTATTCAACAGAGTATTATGTCAATAAATGGTCAATATAAAAAGTCATTTATCATAACAGTTACAGGGATAACATTGGGTAATCTCATCCTAGACAAACTACTAATTTGTGCTTTTGGTTGCAAATATATTGTGAATCAAGGATGCATTAAGCATCTATGTGATCTTCTAGTCTTTCCAGACCCAAGAATTGTAACTATTTGTCTTGAAGGGCTAGAGAATATTTTGAAAGTTGGGGAAGCAGAGAAGGTTTTGGGAAACACTGGAGGTGTAAATATCTATGCACAATATATTGATGATGATGAAGGACTTGAGAAGATTAAGAACCTGCAAAGTCACGACAATAATGAAATTTATGAGAAGGCAATAAAGATTCTTGAAACTTATTGGCTAGAAGATGATGAAGATGACCAAACAGTCAATATTTTAAGTTCAACATGAGTACTTTATTTGACCTTGCAAGCAAACTTACAATTATTTACTATTTTTGTGGAAGCTCGGATGGAGTCTAGTTTCCCGAGTTGAAATAAATTTCAAAATATGAGTGTTATGTTTGTCATGAAGAGAATAATTTCAAGTGATAATTCTATCACTAATGATATTTAATTTTGTAATATTTCTCCACCAAGCTATATAGATTCCAATCAATGATCTAATATTTCATAAGAGGCAAGTGATTTGTTCTGGAAAATGTTGGTTTAAATGTTTTGTTGCTTATCAATATCCTTGGTTGTTGATAATTTGCTTTAAATTTAATTTTAACTTTTAATTCTTCTTGAGCATTAATTTATGTTTTGAAACAGTTATTGAATTTTTCCAAGTATTTAGTAACAATTACAGCATGTTGCAGAGTATTGGCCCTTTCTGCTATCAACATGTATTTATGTGTCCCTTTCTATAGCTTAGGACAATGACAACATAAATTCAGAATTCTTAATTTCAGACAGTGTCATCAAAAAGCTTACCTTAGACTGTGGTGGAATCCTTAATATTGTGGTGAACTCCTTCCTGAAGCTGTGGTGGACTCCTAAGCTCAAATTGTGGAAGATTACAATGATTCCTGTGTAGTAACTACAACCATATTGGACTGTGTATAGATTTTCTACTCATTTCCTTGTTGGACAGTCTCAACACAGTGATACTACCTCTCAGAACGGTGGAGACCTTGATTGTTGTAATTGACCTAAATTTGTATCATCATTCTTTGCTCAGACTTCCTTGTTGGATAGTCAGAACACAATAATACTAACTCTTAGAACGTTGAAGAGCTTGGTTGTTGTAATTTCCTTGACTGTGCATCATCATTCTTGAGTCGGTTTTCCTTGCTAGAAATTCACAACACAATAATACTACCTCTCGGAACGGTGAATAAATTGGTTGCTGTAATTACCTTGACTGTGTATCATCACTCTTGGAACACAACAAATATTGTTGAAGTGTTGGAGTTGTCCAACATCAAGACCATTTTTGGAGACTTATTTTGGACAAGTGAGGTATTGGAAAATGAACAATCAATGAACGATTTGACTTTTCTTAGTGTATGTGTCATAAGTGGGATCGTTGTCAAAATCAAAATAGCTTATATTCCATTGCACTAGTAAAATTGGAGAAATGAATCAATAGTTTCAATCACTCCATTGCCCTCTTCCTCTTCAAAAATATGCATTTTTTTTAATCCCATTCTTCCACATCGCTAGTACATATGTCATGAAGATCAAGTGTTTGGAAAGGAGTGTAGCTTGTTGAAGTTGTGCTTTCATATGGAGGAGGGTGGGTAGGTTCTTAAAAAATCCCGACATCAATGCTCTCCTCATATTCTTGTTCTTCAATTATTTTTTGATTCCTATTAGAAGGACACAAAGATTCTTCTTCATTTATTTTTACCACAGAGTTTTCGTCCCCTTCATTTGTGCAAGTATAAGTGTTTTCTCTTAATTCCACCACTTTTCCCCCCTTAGTGAGGTAGGACTCTTTACTTTTATTCTCTTCTTGAGGTAAAGCACTCAAATATATAGTATGGTTTTCTTTTTCATTGAATTCTTTGAGACCTTGAAGGTAAATGAGCCATTATTTTTCCTGGTGTGATTCATGTCATGCTCTCTTCGCTAATTTCTTCATTCTAGGGATGAAGGAAAACAATTTCTTGATTTCCTTCTTTAACAATGTCTCTCTTAATACTTTCTTTACCCATTTATTGGACTCTTTTAAAATAATTCATTCGTTCATCATCATTCTATGAAGCATGCAATAACGGTTCAGGAGAGGGAGGAGAGGGTTGATCCTTTTCATGGAGATATTCTTTCTCTTCACCTGCATAATATTTTTCAAACTCCAAGTACCTTTGTTGCATAGTTATGCAATCTTGAGTTAAAATCATTTGTAATTTATTTATCCCTGGTCTTATGTCAATGATGGGATCTGGAATAGCCTCTATGATCATTGTTTCCTCGAGCTTCTGCACACAAGGCTCAACATATTTTTCTTTGACATACTCTGATAGGAAAATGGTTGCATTCTCCTTCTCTTGGATTTCATATGGAGATCATAGGAGGGACACCTGTTATATTTTGACATCAAGTCATTAATAGTTTCTTGCATAGCAATGAAGACATCGATATCTTCAATCTCTTCATAATTTTAGACCCATCACCATTGCAACATTTTTATGCACTAAAGGAATGAATTTAACTCTATGGAATCAAAACTGAAAAACCATTTCCATGCTTCATATCCTTGCATTTCCCATGCACAAGTTTTCATTGAGTTATCTTCAAAGACAATATTAGTATCTACACTATAATTCATAAAAGACTACAAGAAATCTAGATCAAATTGTAGATTTCCATTAAATTTGGGGATGTGCATATGCAAATTAACAATGGGAAAATGAGGATAACTTGGAATGCAAGATAAATCCAAAGAAAAAATATATCTTTAATAGGAAACATCTTATGAAAATCCATGCTACAAACATTAGTATGATAATTCCCTAAATTGAAAAAATTACCATAAATGTGGAATTACCAATATTTACCTTGATTCTTACATTAGAGAGTAGTATTTTGTATTGTACCTTTTTATGTTTTGTTGAAGTGAAGTCACCAGATGAGATTTTGCAAATTAGCCTTGAAACGAATATCTCATCAAGTACTGATACAAAATGAAAAAAATACCAAGTGTGTGGTTGTGTATAACTATGGTTAAATGACCTTATTCCTGAGAATGACACCAAAAAATGTTGCTAATCTTATTAACAAGGTTGCAAAGGTCTATGCAATATGCTAGGATGGGCACACACACTGTAAAGGCCCATTGTCACCTCAACCCAAATCGTTGCTCTTTAGGCCCAACTTTTCCTTGAAAGGCCAAGGGACGATTTCAACTCAATATCTCTATCCACCCAAGCAAGACTAGTGCCTTAAATGGGATCAAAAGGTGAGGTGAAAGAGTTAATTCAAATATGTCTTGTTGATTTTATCATTTTCGTGTAGCAAAAGACTAAAAACAACAAAATACTACACCAAATGATTTTAGATATGACATGTGAGTATACCAAATTGATGTATAAAAAATATATTAACCAATTATAAAGTTATTTTTTAGTTTGGGTTACTGATTAAAGGCGTTATAGAGAAAATTTGTTGCTTTTCTTGTTGAAATAAGGTTTAAAATTTGCAAGGACAACAACCAATTTCACTAAAACAGAACACTATGAGTGTCAAAACACTTGTACATCATTAATCTAGGGGTAGGGAATTTGGGAAGTATGAATTTGATCTTGAAATGCCACATCCAAAATTATGAACAACAACAAATATTTCCATCAAGCTGGAAATTGTATTTCTATGTTCCTCGGACCAATTTTCCCATGGGTATTATGCCCGAAAATTTTCCATAGTTAAATTTACTTCAAAAATAGCTAGATATAAGTGTATTTATTACTCTAAATCAATAAATAAACAACATAAATTCAAACTAGAATCTAAATACAACGTTTCAAATGAATTGTTTATATGGTATGGGCAGAGAACATTGAAAAAAGTTGTAGATTTCTTCAGTAACAACAAGTAAAAAGCACAGTTTTGCAATAAAATCACTTGATACACAAGGGTAATGATATCCAAAAATAATTCAATTTCAATGTATCAAACCTATTCAAACTATAATCTAAATACAATGTTTCAAATGAATTATTTATATGGTATGGGTAGAGAACATTGAAAAATGTTGTAGATTTCTTCAGTAACAACTAGTAAAAAGCATAGTTTTGCAATAAATACACTTGATACACAAGGGTAATGATATCCAAAAATAATTCAATTTCAATGTATCAAACCTTGGCTCATATTTAGATTTGTTTTAATATTGCAATGTAAATGATCTACTATTTGTGATATAATTCTAAAAAAATCAATAAGTGAATTTCCTAAACTAAAACAAAAATAAGAAGGTTTTGGGTTTATTAAATAAAGTGTTTGTTACTCTTTTTACCTTGTGCCATAATAACTTTACCTTAATAGCTAGGTTGTGAAACACACTCCTCTCTAAGTTGATCTTTCATTTTATTAAGGAAGTGAGATTTACCTTCAATAGCAATCTCTCTCACCCGTGACTTAGTATTTCTTCCACTTTTTAGAGGGCGCCCGTATCAGGTTTGCTAATTTGTGACCGCACGGGTGCCTTATGCACATTCGTGTGGGCCGTTTTCCGCTTCCTCAGGCGTTCGTTCTGGCCGGCGAGGGCATCGCGCCTTGGGAGGGCGCCCGATGAAACAAGTTCTAAGCCAACAAGCTTCGTTTGAGGGTGCTCGTATAAGGTTTGCTGTTGTGACCACACCTGTGCCTTGTGCACATTCGTGCGAGTAGTTTTCCATCTTTCTCCTTATGCGTTCGTTCTATTTGGGCGTGAGGGCGTCATTACCTTGGGATGTTTCAATCCTTAAAATGAGTTCGGGTTGGGCCGCGGGTTAGAGGGCGCCCGTATAAAGTTTGCTAAGTTGTGACCACACGGGTGCCTTGTGCATGTTCGTGTGGGCTGTTTGCCGTTTTCTCCCTTGTTTGTTCATTCCATCAGGAAGAGGGTGTCGCGCCTTATGAGGGCGTCTGATGAAACGAGTTTAGGTCGGGTCATTTCATTTGAGGGCAACCGTATTAGTTTTGCTAATTTGTGATCACACGAGTGCCTTGTGCATATTCGTGCGGGCTGTTTTCCATTTTCTCCCTTGTGCGTTCGTTCGGTCGAGTGGAGGGTGTCACGCCTTGGGTGGGATCTCGATGAAATGAGTTTAGTTCGGGTCATTTTGTTTGAGGGTGCCCGTATTAGGTTTGCTAAGTTGTGACCATATGGGTGCCTTGCGCACGCTAGGCAGACTGCTTGTTGGTTTCTCCCTTTTGCATTCATTTGGTTTGGGTGGAGGGCATCATAATTTAGAGGGCACCCGATGAAACGAGTTCGGGTCAGGTCATTTCATTTGAGGGTGCCTGTATCAGGTTTACTAAGTTCTGACTGCACGAGTGACTTGTGCACGTTCATGAGGACCGTTTTCCATTTTCTCCCTGGTGCGTTTGTTCTGTCGGGCGGACGGCATTGCTCCTTGGGAGGGCACTCGATGAAACGAGTTCGGGTCGGGTAATTTCATTTGAGGGTGCCGGTATCAAGTTTGCTAAGCTGTGACTGCATGGGTGCCTTGTGCACGTTCATGCAGGTCATTTTCCATTTTCTCCCTTGTGTGTTCGTTCGATTGGGCAGAGGGTGTCGCGCCTTGGGAGGGTGCCCGATGAAACTGAACTGTATGGGTCGTTTGCTAGAGGGTGTCGACTGTGCTCTTCTAAGCTGTGACCGCAGAGGGTGCCTTGTGCACGTTCGTGCGGGCCGCTTTCCGTTTTTCTCTCCCTCGTGTATCTGCTCGACGGTGAAGGGCGTCAAGCCTGGAAGGCACCATGAAACAAGTTCGTTGGCCGTTTTGGTTAGAGGGCCTTCATATTAGGTTTGCTAAGTTGTGAGATCTCACTTCGGTTCCTCAGGCACGTTCATGTGAGTCGTTTGCTATTTTCCTATCAGGCATTTGTTCGATCTGGGCGAAGGGTGTCGCGCCTTGGGAGGGCACCCAATGAAACGAGTTCTGGTTGGGTTGTTTTGTTAGAGGGTGCCCGTATTAGGTTTGCTAAGTTGTGACCACACGGGTGCCTTGGGAATTATTATATATATACATTTAACTAAAAATTCATTCATCACCATTATATCCATGCAAAAAAAGGGGCGAGTTAAGATCATGTAGGATTAAACATGATAGACACATTAAATCACCATTAAATCCATTATTATATATATACATTTAACTAAATATTCATTCATCACCATCATATCCATGCAAAAAAAGGGGCGAGTTAAGATCATCTAGGAGTAAACATGATGGATAAATTAAATCACCATGGACACATTAAATCACCATAACTTAAAATTATCTAGCAAAGCACCCTAATCCATTAGATCATAATATATTGTTCGTACCAACACATGTCTAACCATCCACATGTCCATTTATTTGAAAGCAATCCACAATATAGTCTTAAACTATATAAAGTCCAATGCATTGTAGCAATTATATGTTCTAACCCTAGAATCAAAGTTCATTGTTCATCTTCAACAATGTGTTCCACTCATATGAAATGTGCTAGTGGCAAATTTTCCAAAATGGCATCATGATCATCTATTGATAACCTCCATTGTTGCTGTTTTTTTCTACTCTTCACTTGCTTCAACTACAGTTGAGTTGCTATGACCAAGTGACTATATTGGGCATAAATAACCTCTGGCTGGTAATCTTGAAAAATAATATGATCTTTACATTTCTTTACTTCTTCAAAGAAATGTCCCATTAACACCATTGAACCGATTGGGTATGTATAATTTGATGGATCATTATACTCTTGCAGCAACGTGGATTTAGACATAGTGCATCGTAATAAATAATAATGCACTTTTTCTTGATTATTTTATGGTGCAATGACAGCAAAGACATCACCTTCTCTAACTATATCAGAAACACGATCATAATCATTGTCAATCACAACCACTTCATTGTCCATTTCCTTGTCAGTCACGTTTCCAAATGGGGGCAATGGTGTCAATTCTTCGTGTTTCCATGGTTTAACAAATTTCTTAATTTGGTTTTCACAGTCATCGATGGACTCTGTCTTATCAATACATGCAGAACAAAAGCAAAAGCACTTTCGTTTCTCAATGCAATGTATATTTGTCATGTTCTTACTCCTAATTGAGTGTAAGCTTCTTGTTTGAGGGATTCCAAGGCAATTAAATGGCAGGGATCTATCAACATCACCCATTGCAATATTCCAAAAGTACTTACTTGAGAAAAACACACGTGCACATGTATGAGTCAAATTTTCAACAATATTTAATATTTTTTTTATAACAAAATACACATATATATGTATACACATATATATATCTAGACATGTATAATATATTGTTAGTTAAATGTGTATGCCTACCTATGCACATCAGCCATCCTTGGGTTCGATACATGACTTAAAATGTCTTTGCACCAATTAACAACATCTAAAGAATTTGCAAGTCAGGAAGCTGAGTGATTCAATTGATGCCTCCTAAGTGCATGTTTTACGCATGCCCCAGCACCATCGTGCTCTCCTTTTCCCTGCCCTGTCTCAAAGAAATTCCATGTATGTGGAATGTTGGTTCTCTTATGAAGACGAGACAACTAAAAGAACGATCTTGCTGATTTAAATTGATCAGTACAACCATCTGACCATACCCAATGTTCTTTAAAAGTGACCCTTCGTTTCAACAATTCATTATAAATAACATTAAAACAATGTTGAACATAACATGTATCATGTGTTCGATCATCATTGATGTAGAAATGGTACTCCTTAATCACCTCACGATTATTTTCATCGCTATCAAAACCATCAATAGCAAGCTCTGCATGTCTATACAAAATATGCACAAATATAGATACTTGGTCTGAATGATAATACTCACTTTGTATCTCCTTTTGTGGACTAAACATGTAATTCTCAGCGAAATCAACCACTGATAATATTGTTCCTTTTGGGAACACATCACGCGATTGCTTGAACTGTAAATCCTGCCATCGTGCTATATGACAATGCTTAATATATTTGTATATTTGCACCCTGAACTTGTCCATAAAAGATGTCACTGGAATATCGTTGTCAAGTAAAGTGATATTTTTTGATGTTGTGCTTGAATCTGCAACAAGAGTGTAAGTAACAATTTCATATCGCTTCCAATTCAGACTGAGATTTGACAGTCTGGGATCATTAGGACCAATGGGATACTTTGCATCATAGAGTGCCAAATGAGAACATTCTGTGCATTTTCTTCCACCAACACATTATTTTTTATAAAATAATTCATTATTCTCTCGTGCACATAATATCTTTGATAAAAATTCACGAACACTTGAAGGAGGGGGGTCATTTGACCAATATTTTATGCCAAAATTTACAAATGTCTCATAAAATAATTGGAATTCTACATGGTATCGACAACAACATGTGTCTCGAACAGTGATAGGCCTGACATACCATGGTTTAATCTTCACAAATGTGCTAAGGGAAATCTTCACATCAGTATTACTCTCCATAAAGTTCTGGAATAATTCTACTTGACTGACCTGTGTTATATGTTTGGAATGAGATTCATAAACTCCCTTAGATATACGGCGTCGCACATAATCCTTTTCATTTGGTGACACACGAGAATTCAAATCCCAAAACTCTTTTACCCTATCCCTCACACCATCAGGAAGTCTATCATGATATGGACGCCTGCAGATATTAGCCCAACATGCAAGTTCATCATTCTCATCTAATTGAATTCTAAATTTTGTATGCCTCCATAAACTTTTTCTTGATGTTTTAAACAATTTTGAAGTTGCTGACATCAACCGAGTTGATGAAGTTCGTTTCGTGACTACACCTATTAAAAGTGCTATACGAGCATTCTTTTCAACTTGAGATCACTTTTTGGCTAGTGTGGCAAGTGCTGACGTCACCATTTCATTTTCTAAAACCTCTTTCTCACTTTTAATGCCCAATAATTCCACAAATTTTTTTAGAGATTTGTGCTTTAAAAATCCACGTAACATCTAAGCTTGTGCTATGATAGACTTACCTTCAAAAATATGTTTCAATCCAAAATTTACTTTATCTCGAACTGTCCTTTCAACCATTAGTGGTCCCAATTCTTCAATTTTAGTTGGATCCATATTTTCTAGAAACTTGTAGTTGTATACAACATTCTTGGAACTTCCAATTAATTGCAGTGAAATTCGAGGTGTGGTAGTATCTTCTTGTGGTTCTAATGTTGTTCCTGCATAAAAATAATATTAACTTCTAATTTGAAATTGACATATACATATTTTTAATTTTAAAACTATCTTGAACTACAATGTTTAAAAAAAAAAAAAAAAAAAAATCAAATTGAAGAAACTATTGACTCACTAGTGAGATCGATATCAATATTCTCATGGACATTTGTGTTTTCAATATTCTCATTGACAAGTTCCTCAAAATTTCTCATTTCCTCTTCATTATCATGCACCTCTACATCTATTTCATGATGCTCCACCTCCACATTTATTTCATGGCTTAATCTTTCCCTTTCCTCTCGCCTTTTTTGTTTTTTAATCTCTCATTTTTATCCTCTAAATCAGTTCTTTTTCGATCGTGCCTTGATAGGAAATTCCTTTGGTTTCCCATGTTCAAAAAATTGGAAACATAAAATTCAATTATATTTGGACCAAATACCCAAAAAAACATAAAGACTTCAGAATAAGTACTTCATGCTTTCAATAAGAGAGAAAATTAAAAATAATTAATTAAAATCATAAAGACATTTTGTAAAAATACTTCATGCCTTCATAGAGACATTTTGCAAAAATACTGCATGTCTTCATAGAGAATTTTTCAAAAATAATTCATGCATCCATGCACCAAAAAAAACTTCAAAAAAAATTTTTGCACCCAGAAAAACTTTCAAAAAGATTTTCGCCAAAAAAAATTCGCATCCAAAAAAACTTAATTTTTTTTTTTTTGCCAAAAATAATTTTTCACATCAAAAATATTCGCACCTTGACAGAAAAAGAATTTGAATCCTCGCACCTTCGCAATTTTCAGACCCTCGCAACTTCGCAATTTTCATTGTTTCAGAATGGTGTGTGGAGTTAATCTTTCGAACGAGAGTATTTATATAAAACTCTCCCCCGAAACATTGCGTTGGCTTTGAATTAAAATTTAGAGAATGTTTTATAATAAACTCTTGGATGAGAGTTTATAAAACTCTCGGACGAGAGTTTATTAAACTCTCGGCCGAGAGTTGGCTTGGGTAAACTCTTGGGCACAAACTCTCGGCGGAGAGTTTTTTAAACTTTCGGCCGAGAGTTTAGCTGCGTAGTTAAATGTAACCTGTGCTGGTTTAAACTCTTGGTCGAGAGTTTTAAATTTCTCAGTCGAGAGTTTAATAAATATCTCGTCCGAGAAATTATCTCGGCCGAGAGTTTCTGGTCAATGAAAAACCTAGAAAATTCTGCAGTTTTCAGGAACCTGCAACTTTGGAGGGGTGGAACACCTAAAAAAATAAAATTTTATATTTCAGACTAGGTACCATTAGATTCATCTTTGAATCTAGTTTCTGATGATGTAAGATTTGTGGAGTTTCATTAAAAAATTTATTTTTTTATTAATTTTATACTAAACTGTGTCACTGTGGAATTTCATTGTTCGGAAAAATGCACTGAATGAAAATTCAATAACTTTAAAATGGCAACACCAAAAAATTTAGAAAAATGATATTGCAATTCCTCTCCCTGTCTACTTCAAAAGGGTACTCTTATTTTTATTATTGAGGATCACATTGAAAAGAAAATCTATGGGTCATAAAATGTACTGAAACATCACCGTTTTTTTGTTTTCGTCCATTTCAAAAAATAATAAAAAAATAGTAATTTAATCTGAAAATTACCAAAAAATAGTCAGTGCACTAGTGCAATATATGTCGATTATGATGATATGGTTTATTTCCAAAAAATGAATAACCTTCCCTAAAAACATTTAGGGTTCAAAAAGTGACTGTTTATGTTTGCCTCAAAATTTCAAATATATGCAGTTAGTAAACAACAAATTTACCCCTCTATATGTCAATATTTAAAAGAAAAAAATATGAGTATGGAGGTATGACAATTCTCTACAAATCTTGTTTTTATGTCAAAGCATAATTTGCATTAAAAATATGAGTTTAATGGAGTTGAAGTTGAAAAAACATAGAAATTTACAATTTTCAATGTAAAAAAAGAGCAAAAAGTGTTTCCCAACTTCATGTTTTCACCCTGTAACTAATACAATGCATTAGATTTAACAACTAGTATGATTGTAGATAAAAAAAATTATAGAATTGATTAACATGAAACAAAGGGAATAAAGACAAATAGTAGGGGGAGTAGTCTACCAATTATGACTTGCACAAACCCTAGAAAAACTCTAAGATATTAAGTATAGATGAGAAGTAACCAAGAAACACTTGATTCATATTTTTTTTTTGGCACTACACAAGATAAGTAAGAATAGGTACTATAAGCATGGGAATTGTCTACATATTACAATATCCATCTTTATGAGCTTCAAGGAAATTATGAATGATGAAAATAGACTACAACTGATCACAATTTACAAGAGTATAAGAACACAAGCTAACAATATCTTTATTAACATGTGAAGATAACACTTCACAATGCCAAAATAAAACCATTTGCATGACCAAAAAGGTTCTTTTTACAAGATTTATCAATGATTATTTTCCTTACACCTTCTAAACTTCTATGCTTATGAGACTGTTTGGCTATCTATCTTTACATAATTTTATCATCATCCTATATATTTTTTTTTCTGAATAAGTCTAATCTATTAGTATACAAAAAGGTTACATGGAGGCCGGGGCCTCAGAAGTTCTTGCCCATGGGATGGGCACTCTGATACAGCAGACATGTTCAACATTTATCGAGCAAATCAGCAAGAGAGTGCCTCCCTCATAGGGGAAACCAGCCATGAAGTTTCGACAGTTTATCAAAACACAGTAACTACGAGTAATTATGCATACAAAATTGTTCCCAGTCAAAAAACATAGCCGCCTGCAAAGGGGAAACCGACGACTTGACAAACTGTAAATCTGAAAGTGACCAAGCAGTGGCAGCGACCAAGTTACAGTGACTAAATTGGGCTGTCGTCCATCCAAAATCATGCAAAAATGGAGATTAACCATTTAAGTACCTTGAGAGGAGGGGGGAGATTCGACCACACGACAGGAATAGGCGTAAGGGTCATCCTCGTCCTGCTTATCATCTTTAGCACTGGAGCAGCCTTGCTTGGTGTCGCCCGAACCAGCATCAACTCTGAGATCCTGTGAAGTGCTACACTT
>JAXQQM020063951.1:0-58432 GCA_034641835.2 Pinus albicaulis
CCAAATTAAACGTGATAATTAATCACAGGAGAAAATTCTAGCGTGTGAAATATGCAAACAATAAGAATTATCTTTTACTTTATTGCGGTTTCATTTGTTTGCTGCTTATCGTTTTGGTTTGTTGTTGCAGGTTTATGAACAGTGGGCGGAGGGTTGGCATCGCTACGGCTTGCAAATCCAACGAAACTCACAGTTATTTTATTGAAGTGAAACGATGAACCTGGGAAATTTCAGATTCAATTGTTTTTTTAGGTTTTATCTTCTAATTGCTTGCTGCAGGTTTTAGTATGCCCAGAAAACGTAATCAATTTCAAGGTAGACACAATTTCAGCAACTGTTCAGATAAAACGCTAGACACAGTTTCAGCGACTGTTCACAGTTTCAATGACTATTCAGATAAAAACTCAGTTTGTTTTTATTCAGCCTCAATTCACGATTAAAAAATATTTTAGCAAATGGAGAGAAGAAAAAAAAATGATTTGCAAATTAATGATAAAATCGATTAGGAATATCGCAAAACAATTTTTTCTTGAAATTAGTCTAAATCATTCTTATTTTCTGATCCTCGTAATCGCACTAAGCACGGAGGAAAGCATACTTATTCAAGGTAAAAGCAAAATTGAAAGAAAAAACTGAAAATGAAAGCCTACCTACTCTATACTAATTAGAATTTAAAAATCAGTTACTTGTAATTAAACTTCCAATGAAGCCACTCACGTAAAAATAACAACCATATATTCAATAGCAATTGTTCAAATGAAAAATGAAAGTATTCCAGAGTGAATGAGTCTAGTTGCTGAAACTGCAAATCAACTAAATAAAAATAAAAGGATGAATCTGATCTAGTACTTACCTGGAACCATTGTTCGATAAGGCTTTGATAGGCATAATTTCTCTTACTTAGATCATGTTGTAACTCCTCTTCTTCTTCCTCGATCTCCTGTTCGAATGCTTGTTCGCCATCAGATGTGCAGGATTCTTCAGATGTTAAATATTTGTTTGTTTCTTGGGGAGTATTTGAACATTTAATTCTTGTCAAGATCTCCTCTTCCAAGGAAGAGGAGATCCCGACTTCTGCTAGGATCTAAGTGAGTAGTTCCAAGCTGAAACTCATTGTTAAACCATGTTGAAAAAGGGATTCTTAGTGCACCCAAAACTTAAATCTAAAAAGCTTAAATGAAAATAAACTACTTGCATAAATAAAAACACTCATGCTGAAACTGATAAAAAAAACACTCTTCACAGTTGCGGAAATCAAACACACTTGCAGAAATTGAAAATCACACTTGCAGGAAAGAAGATCAATCAACCATAATAGAGAACAGGACCCTATTCCTCCAAGAAGGAATATTCAGCACCTGTTTCCTGATATCAGTCACACTGCAGAAAAATAATATTAATCAACGGAGAACAAGACCTTATTCCTCAAGCAGGAATATTCAGCACTTGTTTCCTGATATCAGTCACAATGTCCTGACCCATATGAGGCCGAGCCCGTTACAGTATGTTGAACGATGCATAGGCTATTCCCCACGTCTTACAACCATGTCACCTCGGAGTTAGGAACATGTCTAAACACACTTGCATGAAAAATCAAACTGAACTTCAATCCATCGTGCTTCCCTGACAACGGCGCCAAAATTTTGGGTGAAACTATTGTCGTTTAATTTTGTTGTAGTACTTGCCCAACCATTTAATTTTTCAATCCGAGGTTTGTAGGCTTACGAAGCACATGCACTATATATGCAAGACCGAAGTGGAACTAATCTAATCTAAATGATTGAAATCAAATTAATCTAGAAAGGCATTGAAACATTAACTAGGAAAGAAGGAAGTTGCATAAGGGAAAATCAATACAACATGTGAAGAGCTGAATGACAAACAACATATGTGAGGTCACAACAATAAATCTATCTCAAATTACATTACAAGACTCAAATGATAAATCATTAAGGCATACAATAAAAGAATATGAATCACAATTAAGAATCCCCCTTCTTCTAATTACAAGACTATCTCTCCAAACTCAAAAACTAATCTAATGAACTCTCCTCCCCCCAAATGAAGAGAGAGCACTCTCTTATATACATGAATAAGATAACCATCTCATGGAACCACTCTCAGCTACTTTCCCATTATTACAAGACATGATCCCTTTGAATCCTCCACACATCTCTCACATATCTTTGAATAAGATATGCCAACCAAATCCTCCATGATCTTCTCCTTAGGATTAGGCTTGAATAATTATCTCCTTAATATGGTGGAGGAGATATTCCAGAAGTCTCTTAGAATTAATCCTTCACATATCTCCTACACATTACAAAGCTCACACATTCTTGAGATATATATAAAAACATGTATATTTTCTAATATTTAATCATAAATTCACTTATAATACAAAAAGGAATTAATTGGAAAATAAGAAGGTGAAACCCAAATGTATTTATGAAAATGATATAATGAAAGGTTAATGGGGTGATGAGATGTAAGGAATAGTGAAGGGAAAGGTGGATGGAAATACGACATTTCTAAGTCCCAACAAGAGCTTAGGCTTGCCTCCCTGATTCTTTCTCAACCAATGCCTTGAACTCACAGAAATTTGAGTATGTCTTGCTCTTCTTCTGCATGAAGAAGATCCAGCACTTACGAGAAAAATCATCAACAAATATCACATAGTACTTGTGCTTTGCTGTCGAAGCTACTGAGAAAGGTCCACAGACGTCTGTGTGAATTCTCTCAAGGATCGTCATGGCGCGAATATCCTTCTCGTGAAAGGTGGCTTTCACAAATTTTCCCAAAGTACATCCCTTGCATTGATCTGACCGCGTGCGACTCTTGGGAAGCCTTGAGAAATCGCAAAATTTTCAAAGCAACATGGATGCAATGGCCCAATACTTATGCCATCGTCGCCCTCATCCCGCTCACCACCTTCCTCCGCCTTTTCCCGCCATTGCTACTAAACTATCTACCTACAATTGATAAAGGTTATTAACTCGAACCCCTATCCTCTCGGGTTTCACCACTGCCCATCATACTTATTCGCCTTTCGCTAAAGACAACATCATATCCCTTGTCTTCCAACATCGCCATAGAGATAAGATTCTTCTTCAATCCTGGAACATGCATGACTTCCTTCAATACGAAGGGTTTACCAGACTCCCTCTCAAAGGAAATGGTCCCAATACCGATCGCACTGTTTCTACCATCATCACCCATCTCGATGTGCACTCCAAGATCTTTCTCATCCAAATCAATAAACAAATCTTTGTCTTTGGTCATATGGAAAGACGCACCACTATCAAGAAACCACACTGATCCCATCACACTTGAGACCAAGCATGCGATCAGCGAAAATCCAGCTCAAATTGCGAGGCTAAGGCCTCTCCAGCTACAGATCCAGCAACCTACTTATATTTCTTCTTCTGTGGACAACTAGTGGCGTAATGTCCGTGTTGGTGATAGTGAAAGCACTTCACCTTGGACATGTCCTACTTCTTTCCTTTCACACTGGATTGAGAATTATTTTTCTTGCTCTTCCCCTTCCTTGTTTTGGTAGCCAAAGCGCAATTTTCTTCATCTTCATTTTTTGATGAAGATCCGTCCCTGGCACTCTGCCTTATCTCCTCCTCCACAAGATCCGACCAAAGTCCCTCCCATCCTGGCAGTTTCTCCCAACCATTGACAGAGTCCTCATAGGAATGCCAACTCTTTGGAAGCCTAAGGAGAGAAAAGCTCACCAAGTCCTCTTCATCTACAGTAACCCCCACACTTCCCAGCTCTTCCCTACACTGGATGAAATTTGTGAGGTACTTGGATATACTCTTGCCCTTCTCCATTTTTATTTTCCTGAGCTTATCCTTGAGCGCCAACTTCCTCTAGTCGCTCTTGCTTTAGAACAAGTCTGTCAAAGATTTCTACATCAAGAATGGAGAATATTTACCACGAAGGTTGGACACTATGTGATCCTTCACACCTTCCAACAGAATCCTTCGACATTTTGCTATCTTATTTTGCCATGCATCAAGTGCGGCAGCATCGCTAGAAGCAGGTTTTGAAATTTCTGCATCTATGAACTCCTTCAACCCATTATCCTCCAACACCGCCTCCATCCTGTCCTTCCATGCAATATAATTCGAGCTTCCCTCAAGGGCATACTCCAATCACAATCCGTTGAAAGACATCTCAACTTCGACACCAAGAAAACACTGCTGCAAATTCGAATTCCACCAGCGCAAAACTCAATCGCTTCAATGATTTGCAATTGCTCCAATGATCAATATAGCTCTGATACCATGTAGAAATTATATAACTAATGCGTTATACATCAAATATTCTCCTGATCACACACTATTTTAACTTCATGCACAATACGGAATCTCTTCTACTATTGATCAGCATATGCGGAAATTAAATCAATTGCATGCACACACTGAAACCATGAAAATCACACATATGAACACAGTGTTTTAACGGGAAAGCCTGAAGCTAAAAACCCCAACTATATGTATATAATATATGTCATAGAGATCATGTAACAATCCTCATACAAAGCTGATCATATCAAGCTCTTAGTACAATACAATCGATGCACACTAATTAGGCCCGATCTAGCAAATCCATGCACCGATCTTTGCCACCTCGCCTACCTCCCTCATCACAACTCGATGAATATTAGCTCCGAATGAACTCAATTGGTCCAGCCTTGCTCACGCAATGCCTGGCTGGCATCTCCATCAATGTGTGGTGCAAACCTGTGCAACACTATAGTCACAACCGATAGCTAACCCCGCTCTTTCACCTACTTCCATTGGTCTCCTGTTCAAACTGGCTCCATGCACTATACAATCGATGTGCATTCTTTAGTTGATTTATGAGTTTATAATTAGTGAATTAAATAATAATTAATTCACACCACTCTCACTAATTGTATCAATCAGTTAAACTAGATACAAATAGCTCAACTATGTTTAGATTAGTTAAACTGAACACAACTCCATTAACTTCCTCAATCAACTCCACCAAACTCTGTCACATGAGTTCTAACTAAAGTATCCATGAAATAGCTCCACTTAACCCTCAGGAATAGCGTAATTCCTTCTGTCAGCTCCCGTGCCACATCTGTGCACTTAACTGAAGTGCTCCAAGAGAATAAGATAATGTTTATAGTCCAAATATTATTAAGAGCTAATAATATTCGACATATCTATATTTAGACTGGCAATCTAAAAATATATTCCGCCTAGTATGTCTAAAAATAAAAGTCCATCTATTTTTCCAACTTGACCAACCATCCACAAATAGCATCCCGCAACTCACAGAATATGATCCACATGTCTAAAAATAGACCTGCGCCAAAAATATCCTGCGGGCCCACTTAGTGAAGGCGACTCTTTTCACTAAGCTCATCATCTTGTTGCAATCTCAATAGAAAGGTCTCCAACCACAGACCAAAATATTTAGTTTATGATTTCTTGGAAAGGATAAAGTAGTGTTAATTCTATTTATTATGAATTTGATGTAGATTATAGGTTTTATTTATGTTTTAGGTGAACGTTAGCTTAAGTAAATTAGAATTTGATTCAACTCATATTTTCCAATGATTAACATGATAGTTTGTTAATGGTTAATGCATGAATGTATATACTGGTTGTAGGACTGACTACAACTTTATATAAGGACCCCTTTCAGCACTGTCATCTTGGACTTCAACCCTCCTTCATTTTCCCTTCCATTCTGCTACCCACAACCCTATTTTGAAAACCATCTTCATGGCCACCGTGAGCAACCTTCTTGGTGAAAGACAGGCCCTCCAAGGGTTCTGATCTTGGACAAGGGAGTTGGTCACCCCCCATCCACTTAGATCCTACTTTCCCTCACTCTTCCTCACCTCCATTCCACCATTTCTAGCCTCAAAACCCTCTCAGCTTGTTTTCTATAGCATTACAAGACTTCCTGTATCATTACAGGACTTCCTGTAGCAAAACAAGGATCTTGTAGCAGCGCTCAGAACCACCTTATTCACTCCATAATTTATCCTCCACCTCATATAAACTTATTATAGGCCTTAGTTGACCTCTAGCTCTAAATTATTGGTTCAAGGATACCCCTAGGCCACTCAAACTCCTTTTCCATTTGTTTCAAAACATAGTAGTTTTAGTGTGCTAGCCCATCATATAAATAACATCATTGATACAAAAACTAGCATGCAGTAGGTAAAAGTTAAATCATGATTGATGATGTGTGTGTGTGTGTGTGTGTGTGAACATATATTAATTCCCTTCTTTCAATTTGGTTGAGTTGTAGAGATAATGAATGTAATTTAGTGTAATTTCCTTTCTTGCAGCTAGAGTAAGTTCTAGTTTATTCATTTAAAAAGTAGAGGTTAGTTAGATGAATGAGTGAAATATAATATGGATTACTTTCTCACAAAAAAAATATTGTTCATGATTTTTTTCAGTATTGAGTTGCAATTAGAATTTTAATGATAGACTCTCTCTCTCATAGAGTAACAATAGTTCCTAGCACCTCAGAGTAGAACTAAGATGAGGACGACATGAGTGGAGCTCATTTGTTGTCAATATATCATTGTCACCTCCAATTTTGTATGAACCCCTGGTTGATAAATAAATCTAAGTATCCTTTGGGAGTTGCAGCACTCTTGGTTCAATACCAGGGCTCACCAATTTCCCCTCCAAAATCCCTCAAAAAGTGGATATGGTTCCCAACACTAGTAATCTTCATTTAATGACATGGAACACATTCCTAGATTTTCTCAATTGGTGGAGCTCTAGAATTTTTCAATAATTTCATGATATTTAGTTCATTTATTATCCAATCTTGGCTCATCCTATAGCAGGGGGCAAGTCCCTAGATTATATTAGCCTCCAAATCTTCATAATCTGCCCAATAATATCACAATATTCTACAAAAATAATAATAATATCCACAAATATGCAATTATCTCTAAACCTTCATATTGAACATATTAAAGCTAAAAATATTTCATATAATGCAAAAATAGAGGTTTAATGTGATGAAGGATGGTCATATGGGACTTAATTTGTGTCTAATTTGGAGGCCCATTGTACCCCACTACTGAAAGTGTTTCTCATCCTCTAAGAGACTTAGTGAAATATTTGTTCCTCATTCATGGCCTTGGTGGCCTCCTTGATCTATCTTGTAGTTGTCCAACACTTTCCTGTAGCGATGTTCTATCTTCTTGTAGCAGTTTTCTGCCTTCCTATAGTATCCCTGTTTCTCCTCTAGTGACTTTGTTTCTCCTGTAGCACATCACAAAATTTATCAAATCTTGATCGTAACTGCACCTCATGCTTAAATGTTTCCCCTTACCTTTCTATAACATCTTTTAGGCCTTGGACACAAGCTATAAGAGATGAGATACCTCTTAGAAAGCCTCTTTCATCACTATGGTTTGAGTTCAATTTTGATGGTGAATTCCTTCTTTCCTTTTGCTTCCTTATTCTTCTCTTTTGTGTCCTAGATGATTTCCCAATTGCCTCTCGAGTTTAGCATCCTACTATTTCTATCACAACAAGGTTGATTAGGTATTTATTATGCACCGTTGTATTGGTGTTTAACACATTTTTTTTCCTCTACTTCTCCTTCTTCCTCCTTGACCTTTTTTTTAATTTTGGATTATCTCCCTATTCCTCATCCTCTAATTATTCTTAATTAGATTCTTCTTGTCCTTCTAATTTGTGGGCTCCCTTTTATTGAAACCCCACTCTCATGTTTCCTACTGTTTTTTTCCTCAAGTTCCCTCAAAGGATTTTTTATAAATTTTTGTTCTCTAAGTAGTTTAGGGTTTCAAGAGAAAAGTGAGATGGTTGGTGCTCTTCTTTTGGCTAGAGGGAAGAGAACAATGTTACCGATGAAATGGGAGCTATTACCTCAAAACGAGAACTCTAGCCCAAAATGACTCAAAAAACATGAAAAAATGCCCCAAAAACAAAAAGTGTGTATTCCAAAACAAATTTGTTTTTTTCTCAAGGTCAAATTTCACCTTTTTATAAAATTATGCTAAAAACAGAATTGTTTCTTGACAAAATGATTGAAAAAACACCTCAAAACAAAACGAGTTGATGCTGGAATAACAAAAAAAAAAACATTGTGTCACACTTTTGACACATTGTAACAATGGAATTAAAGACAACATATTAGGACATTGAAAAAAATAGAATTCTAAATTTTTTGATAGATGATGTTAAATATAAAAAAAATCATGTCTGAAGGGCTTATCATTTCAAACAATTTTTATCCATGTTGTTAAAAATAAAATATCTTGACTCTAAACAACCCTAAAATTGTAATTATTTTCAACCATAACATTAAAGATAAAATTCCGTAGTGCATAAAAACCTTAATGACAAGTTGTAAATCTCAGGTTTTTAAATCTTAAGTTTTCAAGATACTTGAACCATGAAATTATGGAGAAATTATATGACTCAAACGATTTTTAAAAATGAACAAGTAAATGAAAAATTTATTATTCATATATTTGTTTGTTTATATATAAAAACATATTTTTTTATTTTTTTTATTGTTTTTCTATATTTTAAATTATAATTGTTTTAGTTTTAAGAAAATAAAAATTAAAAATTCAAATCTTCTTATATATGTTTGTTTATATTTTAAAACATATTTTTTAATTTGTTTTTATTGTTTTTTTATATTTTAAAATTTTAATTGAATATATATATATATATATATATATATATATATATTAAACAATACAATTTTTTTTTTATTATAATAGTTTTTGTTTTAAAAAAAAATTAAAATTTTTAAATAGTTTGTGTTTGTAAAAAATAAAATTAAATAAAAATTAATTTGCCGCCCGCCGGGGGCCGGAGGCAGGCTGGGCAACCCTTGATGGCGCCGCCCTACCAGCCTCTAGCCCCAGGCTGGGTGGAGGGCGATTCTGAGAATCATCTCCGGTTGGGTGGAGGGTGATTCTCGGAATCGCCCTCCGGCCAGCTAGGGGTGATTCTCGAAATCGCTCTCCGCCTAGCTGGGGGTGATTCTCGGAATCGTCCTTCGCCCAACCGGGGGTGATTCTCGGAATCGTCCTCTGCCCAGTGGGGGGTGATTCTTAGAATCGTCCTTCGTCCAGCTAGGGGTGATTCTCGGAATCGCCCTCTGCCCTACTGGGGGTGATTCTTGAAATCACCCTCCGCCCAGCCGAGGGTGATTCTCGGAATTGCCCTCCGCCCATCCAGGGGTGATTCTCGGAATCACCCTCCGTCCAACCAGGGGTGATTCTTAGAATCGCCCTCAACCCAGCGGGGGGTCATTCTCGAAATCGCCCTCCGCCCTGCCTAAGGTTAGAGGCATGCTGAGCAGCACCGTCGAGGGCTGCCTAGCCTGCCTCCGACCCCCGGCTGGGTGGAGGTCGATTCCGAGAATCACCGCCGGTTGGGCAGAGGGTGATTCTGAGAATCACCCCCGTTTGGGCGGAGGGAAATTCTGAGAATCACCCCCGGCTGGGCGAAGGGCGATTCCAAGAATCACCCCCAGATGGGCGGAGGGCGATTCCGAGAATCACCCCCGTTTGGGCGAAGGGCGATTTTGATAATCACAGAATCACCCCCAGATGGGCGGAGGGTGATTCCGAGAATCACCCCCGGTTGGGCAGAGGGCGATACCGAGAATCACTCCCAGCTGGGCGGAGGGCGATTCCGAGAATCACCCTCCGCCTAGCCGGGGGTGATTCTCGGAATTTCCCTCTGCCCAGCCGGGGGCCGGAGGCAAGCTGGGCAACCCTTGACGGCACTGCCTGGCCTACCTCCAGTCCCCTACTGGGTGGAGGGCGATTCTGAGAATCACTCTCAGCTGAGCAGAGGGTGATTCTCGGAATCGCCCTGTGCCCAGATGGGGGTGATTCTCGGAGTCGCCCTCCCCCCAGTCAGGGCTGATTCTCAGAATCGCCCTCTGCCCAACCGGGGGTGATTCTCAGAATCGCCCTTCGCTCAGCCGAGGGTGATTCTTGAAATCGCCCTTCGCCTAGCCGGGGGGGATTCTCGGAATCGCCCTCCGCCCAACTGAGGGTGATTCTCGAAATCGCCCTCCGCCTAATCGGGGGTGATTCTCAGAATCACCCTCCGCCCAGCCGGGGGCCGGAGGCAGGTCGGGCGGTGCCTTCGAGGGCTGCCCAGCCAGGGGCCGGAGGCAGGCTGGGCAGCCCTCAACGGTGCCGCCTGGCCGAGCGGAGGGTCATTCCGAGAATCTCTCTCCACCTATACGGGGGCCAGAGGCTAGCCAGGTGGCGCCATTGAGGGTTGCCCAGCTTGCCTCTACCCAACCAGGGGCTGGAGGTAGGCTGGGCAGCCCTCGACAGTGCCGCCTGGCCTGCCTCTAGCCCCCGGCTGGGTGGAGGGTGATTCCGAGAATCACCCCCGGCTGGGTGGAGGGCGATTTCGAGAATCGCTCCCGGCTGGGTGGAGGGTGATTCCAAGAATCACCCCCGACTGGGTGTAGGGAGATTCTAAGAATCGCCCCCGGCTAGGCGGAGGGCGATTCTCGGAATTGTCCTCTGCCCAGCCTGGGGCCGGAGGCAAGTCGGGTGATGCCGTCAAATGAAGGAGATTGGGTTTTGGATCTATTTTTAGGTTCAGGTAAGTTTTATTATACAAATTTAAATTTAAATATTTTATTTTTTACTTTTTATGTCTTTATACTAATTTTCTTACTTATTTCTTTTGTACTTGATGATTAGGTACAACACTAGCATGTTACCTACCAAAAGGAAGAAATTTCATTGCCATTAAGAAAGACCCAATGCAATGAAAATTTATTCAACAAAGAATTAACGTTCTTGAATTCCTTCCAGATGCGAAGCAAGAAGTTGGTTTGAGGAAAGGGGATTTTAATGAATCACGTGTGGCAAAAAAAGCAAAGGAACCTCAACCACCATTATATGGAATGATTGGAAAGGGACGGTTTGGAAGATTTGCAGACATGAAAGATCCATTAGAAGATGACAATAACCAAAATGAAGTAGAAAATGTTGCGGAAGAAGCCATCAATGATGTTCTAGATGATGTTGAACATGTATTAGTTGATATTGTTGAGGATCTTTAATTTATGCTTGCAAACAAAGCTCATTTTTGAGATCTATTAATCAGTTTTACTTGTAATGTTTAGAATTTGATATTTTATGAGAAGAATCCTTACTTTTTGCAAAAAACATGTGATTAATATTATTTTTTGACATAAAATTCAATAAAAAAGCTATTTTCTTAAGTTTTTTTGTTAAGATTTTCCCAAAAATTTGTTTATTTAACATGTTCTTTTTAACAAAAAGTCTCTAAAAGTGTATTTTTTGCATTCTATTTGTATTGAAAATTTGTATTTTTTTGTCATATCATTCAAAATATTGGTTTTTTAGTGACAATTATTTAATGTGCATTGAAAAATTAATTAGCAATACATAAACTTGTAGAAAATATAAAATTTATAATATTGACCCTTTTTTCATTTTTTATCTATGTGAAAAAGTGAAGATATCATTATAAATTTTTATTTTTAAAAAATTTATTTTTTTTCTTTTTAAAACACAAGTACATAAATGCACTTAAAAATAAACATCTCATGGAAGAAGAAGACATTAGAAAATGTATAGTATCAAAATCAATCCTCTAAAAACACGTTGGTGATGATACATCACCACTATTCAAAATCGACATAAAAAGCATCACAGAAAAGAAATAAAAGAAAAAAAAAAATTAAGTGCCAAAAACATGCTCAAATTTTTTTTTGATTCTACGTCACCACTTTTCAAAATCGGGTGTTTTTATTTCTACGTCAAAAAGTAGGTACCAGTGCAGTTACCTATTTCATCGGTAACAATGTTAGAGAATTACATGCCAAATTCAAAACAAATTAACTCTACTACCACTTCCTTAAATTATTTGAATATAATTTGCAAGATTTTTCTTTGAGAAATCTAGTGTGAGATGGTGGTTGATGATGTTTTAGTGAGAGAGGGAGATGAATGCTATCAAATACCTCAATGAAAAAATTCCTCTGATCTTTACTTTCATTTATTATGTGAGAAAATAAATTTTTCAAAGGAATTTACTTTCACAAGGGTTTACTACAGGATGTCAATAGAAAATAAAATTATCTATGCAATTGTATGGAAAGTGAGGAGGGAGAATACCACTTACCCTTCTAAGGATGAATTATTTATATTCATGGGGATTTGAGTAAAATTATTGGTGGTTTGGACTCCTTTTCTCCTCTTATTTCAATCTTGTAGCACCTCCTCTACATTCCTATAGAAATTAAGGTGTTCTAGTAGCAATGATGTCTAGTCCTGTAGCACCTACTGCAACTAAGCATCTAGCTCTCTTGTAGCACCTTAGACGTCTCAAGTGGAATCTATCTCACCCTTTGATATTTTAATGAGCCTCTCTAACTATTTTTGGAATGAGAATCGATACAACAAAATTTTATCCTTTTTATTTTATTTCTTTTTGTGGTAGTGGGCTCGGTGCGCTTGGTGATATGGTCCTAATTCATAATTATCACTTTCCCCACTTCAAATTTTCCACGTTGCATGGGTGTTTGAGAAAATTGCAGTCTTACTAGTCAAGGGTGGATAAGTTCACTAGCCACTTTCATCCTATAAAAACTTCTCTAATGTGCATTGAAAACAATTTTTTTAACCATAATATCCTCAACAGGAGATCAGGTGAAGAACAATGCATACTTGTACCTACTTGATGTCGAGTTGTTGTAGATGCATGCATGCTAATGTTGAACCAGGTCGATCAACTATTACCTGAAGGTTCTCTTGCTCATTCTTTTCTCAGGCATAGGTATTTATTTGAGAAAAATTGATGCTCTCTCATAGGTATTTGACTGATTAATTTCCTTTTTTATGCAGGTCCCTCCAGTGCTCAATTTTCCTCTATTGGAGTGGATTGGTTGCCTCTTAAATGATGGTGTGGCTTCATAAAATCTCAATTATTACCTTGTTAATGCTCATGGATGGTAAGGTCTTCAGTATGAAGCTACAACAGTCCTCTGCTTCGAGTACTGTTTGATTTGTGCAAGTTGCTACAACATTGAGCTCTCTCATATAGCAGTCACACAGTTCCTTCCAAAACCTCATTCAAACCTTATGTTGCTTCATGAAATGAAATCAATGACTTGGATGAATCATGGTGAGCCTAGAGATAAGAGAAAACTTGCTTTGATGGTGGTCAAATCTTATGAAGAAGGGGTGAAGGCAAAGTCTCTTTTCTTTGCTTTTTTGTTTTTTCATGAACAAAGGTGGAATATTGAAAAGAAGTTGGTTAAATGGAGTTGATGAGAGGTGAAGGATGTTTGATGAACCTATCTTGGCATTTCCCAAGGGAAAACATGATTTTTTGGCCCTGTTTTTAAAGAAAATCTTACTTCTGTAGCAAATATGGACAGTCGTGTAGCACTACAAGACAATCTTGTAGCAAACTTGTTTTATCCATATGTCTCAAATGATAGATTGGATTGACCCTTTTTTTTTTTGAAATTTTTTCTATTGTAATAGCCCCAGTGAAAATTCCATGTAAGAAAGCTATAATAATGATCATGGTTTATGGGACACGTATTCCAAAATGAATGTTGGGGAAAACATCTTAGTGCAAGTGTTCACATGGTTTATTATGGCTAAGGAAATTGGCAAAGGCTATGGCTAAGGCATTAAAGAGGAAAACATTATTTTTTGCACATTTATTTATGAATATAATGGAAATTAGGAGAAGAGGTAGATGAAAGTTCACATGTTGCATGGGAGGAGGAAATTGAAGGAAAATGAAGAAAATAGAGGGATATTCTATAAAAAGGCTTTTGAGGATCATTTGGTATCTTTTGTAGTGAATTTTTGGAGCTATCTCATTATTCTCTCTCTCTCTCTCTCTCATACTCTTGGATACTTAGAGTTTTATTGGATCACTCTTGGAGAGTGTGGATACTTGGTGATTTGGAGCAAGAAGGCAAAGGAAGAGTAAGAAAGCGTAGGCAGACATCAGGATCAGTAGCTACAACAGGATTTGATTGTAGGTACTAAGTTTCATGTATGTTTTCCTCACTATTTTTGGCATGCATGGGTATGCGTGTGGATTTACCTATCCTTTCCATTTCCTAGACATCCATGGTATTATGGGTTTATTTCTATTGATTATTTTCTTGTTGATTCTTATGATTCCTTTAGTTGTGGGTTGTGTTATTAGTTCTTGGAAGCCTTGGTTGTACAAATGGTCTAGAAGTATGAAGAACAACTGTGGGTTGAGTTACTAGTCTTGGAAGCCTTGGTTGGACAAACGCTCTGGAAGCCCAATGAACAACTGCGGGTTGAGTTACTATTCCTGGAAGCCTTGGTTGGACAAACGATCTGGAAGCCCTAGGTGAGTTGAGTTATTAGTCCTGGAAGACCTGGTTGGAGAAATGATCTCGAAGCCCTATAACAGTTGGGGTTGAGTTACTATTCCTGGAAGCCCTAGTTGGAACAAACACTCTGGAGCCTTGGAAAATACTGGATAGAGATAAATCTGTGATGGTTAGTGATGTCTGACCGTGAGTTGGAATCATTGGTTTTAGGGTTGAGACGATTTTCTCTATGGAACCCTCATTTGGTGTTGATTGATGTGTTTGATAAATTCCCACATTCATGCTTAGAATATGGCATGAGGGTGATTGGATGAAGTGAGACATGGCTTAGCCAATCTATGGTCGGGTGGAATGTGGGAGTCCCATCTTTGGTTGGTTTTTAAATTTAGTAACGAAGAGCTCATTCCTCTAGTATTCAGCATGCAAATGTATTGGTTTATATATGGATTTATTTGTTGTTATATCCATTGTATTCATGTTGTTAATATGTTGGTTATAAGCATGTATTTGATCAGTGATTATGTATGGATCTATATATGTTTTTACCGGTAATGAATGCACAATGTATCTATGGTCAAATAGACTATATTGTAGCTTATGATGTAGGGGAGAAATTTTTCTTATCTATTCTCAGATTTGTAAGAGAACCCCATGTTTAATTATTAGTTTACACATGTAGATGCAATGTTTGTGACATGTTTGATGAAACACATGTCATGACTGGGTGGGGCTAGATGAGTTCTTGATGATGTGATTTATTCCATGTATTTTTTTTTTAATGTTATTTATCTTCTCCTGAAGTTATAGGAATTTCTAGGCAGTGACTTGGGCTCAGGGGCTGAAAATGTGGCACGAATCCTAGAGATATATGCACAAAATTGGCCTTTTGCGGCCCTGGACACGACCTTTCCAAGGCATGCCCATGGATATAGGTTACTAGCCACTCCTTTTCCCTTACATGCCCATGTATAAGGCATAAATGGGTCAAAACTCAATCCCCCTTCATGGTACGGGGGTCTGGGTGGGTGGTTTACCTCCTTGAGGCTTTTTTGATGATGTGTAAGGTGTGTTTGTCTGTTTCCATTTGTTACACTTCCTTAAGTTCATATAGGAGGTTTAATATCATATTAGTAGCCTCTTGTCAAATGTTTACATTGGTTGGCTGATTACTTGTGAAAATGTGGGAATAGGATGTTACAGAGTGGTATCAGAGCATGGTTCAACTATCGGACTAGATGATTAGTGTGTTGATCACATGTTATATTTATTTCTTATGTGTTTTCATAACTATGTTGTATGTGGTTGTTGCGTCCGCGTTGTGTTGGCCATGATGGCAGTGGTGTCACCATGGAAGTATTGATGATGTTGTTGTCTACATGTTGTCATGAATGTATTACTGATTGTGTGTTGTTCACGTTTGTGTAATGTGCACGCACATTGCTTACATCTTGTTACATGTTGTATATGCATTTCTTGTGTATGTTAGGTCACATATTTCTCATTCTTGTGTAGTGTCCGTGAATGCTTGCTTGTGTGATGTTATATGTTGAACATGCATTGGTCATTCATGATTGGTTACATGTTGCTTATGTGTGTGTATGGTATGTGCTTGTGATGGCGTGTGGTCAATTTTCATTGGTATGGTTATGCATTAGTTCATCTTGTGTAATTGGTATGGTTATGCATCCATGACTGGACTCCAACTAGAATGATGTTTATATGCTAGTATACCACATGTTAAAAGTTTATATGTTGTTATAATTATGTATATACATGTATTTCATTTATTGGTTGATATTGTGGGATGTATCCTCCCAAAATTGCACTAAGGTAGATTGGTTTATTTATGAATTGGTTTAGAATACATGTTGTACATTGCAGGAAGAAATCAAAGATGAATAGAAGAATAGTAGACTATAGATATTCTACCTATGAGTCATATGAGGAGCATGGTGTTGGAAATTCACCTCATTTGGTAGATACACTAAGAAGTTTAAAGGAATAAAAAAGAGTTGCAAGGAAGACAATGATAAAATAATATAGGCACAGGAAAAGAAGGTAGAGGTTAATGTATCTATCCTTCAAATTTTGTCATAGTTGCAGAAATAGGGGCCACTTAGGATCAGCTATGGGCAGGAGGATGGGATCAATGGAGCATATGGCAGTAGGCCTCCCGGTGGTGATAGGTCGGATAGGGATGACACGGTTAAAGATGGCAGATTGTTGGACACTCCGGATAGGAGAGGTGATAAGCACATGTATCGTTCTAGTTCTAGTTCAGATAGGAATCATGATAGTCATCGGTATAATCCTTACAAGAGGATTGATAGGGGTTATTTTCTAGATGAGTTTAAAAATGAAAAACCACCTACATTTGAAGAGAGATGAAGAAACCACAGGATGTAGAGGCATGGTTTCTTGGCATGAAGAAGTTTTTCAGATTGCATGATTACTCAGAAAATATGAAAGCCAGGATAGCTACATTCAGCCTCAGAGGTACAACAAACATTTGGTGGGAAGATGTGAACAACATCAGAGATATTTCTGAGGAAGAGTTGACTTGGAGTGAGTTTGAAAGTCTATTATGGAAAAAGTATCTATCAAAGAGATACTACGATGACACGAAAAAGGAATTTTATGAGCTGAAGATGGTTTCCACGAAAGACGAGGAGTATACTCGTAGGTTCTTGGAGTTAATAAGATATGTGCCTTACCTCAAGGAGGAGAAGGCCAAGATTCATAGATTTATTTGGGGGTTGACAATTTCATTCAGAGATAGGATTGAGTTTGATGAGCCTAGATCATTGGAGGAGGCGATCTAGAAACTCAAGCATTATTATGAACAATCAAAGCACAGATCAAAAACCAAGCCATATTGGAGAGGTAATGATAAAAATAAAGGAAAATGGGCAAATAATCGAACAAGGCCTCAACATATAGGTAACAAGGAGAATGTTTCCCCACCTAAGAAGTTCAATACATCTGGTAGAGGACAGGGATTTAGATCTGAGGAGAAGGATAAGGAAGAGGTTTGGAATCCTATACAATATTGGATTTGTGGCAAGGATCATCATAGGAGAGATTGTCGACAACATCATGGTGACAGGCCACAGATCTACAGTACGCATGAGGCACAAATAGTGGTATATTTTGGGCATAGCATTCCTTGGATTTACGCACTTGTGGATAACATGCAGGTAGATCATCAAGATTCTATCATTCAGATGGAAAATAAAATTTGTAATCAAGTTGTTTCTATTTTGATTGACCTTGGATCAAACTATAGTTATATTAATCCTGAACTGGTGGATAAATTTGGTTTGAGTAAGGAAATTCATGCAGAATCTTGGTTAGTGCAGTTGGCCATAGAACGAATAAAAGAGTTCACCATTGGCTAAGATCTTGTACATTCTAGTTAAATGGTATGCCTACAACAGATCACTTGAACATATTTCCAATCGGTTCATACAATATGCTATTGGGTATGGATCGGTTATATCATCAGAGGACCAAGGTATATTGTCATGACAAAGATATTGAGAGCTTGGATGACAATGGGGAACCAAGAGTCTTACAGGGAAAGAAGAAAGCCACACTAGTGAGGGTTGTGACAACCATGTGGGCCAAGTGAAGTCGTAGGAAAGGGTGTGTACTATTTTCAGTTCGTATCTCTAGTGATAAAGGTAAGGAGGTTGAGGATGTAGATGTTTTGAGTAGGTATCTAGTTTTACAACAATTTCAGGTTGTGTTTCCATCAAACATTTCATATTTTCCACCGCACAGGGAAGTATACTTTTACATTGAGTTTATGTCATTGGTAGCTCCAACATCAAAGGCACCTTACCAGATGAGTACACCGGAATCGGTAGAGTTGAAATTGCAGTTGAAGGAAATGTTGGAAAAAGGGTACATTAGACCAAGTGTATTGCCATGGGGTGCACTAGTGTTGCTCGTGAAGAATAAATATGGCACTCTTAGACTATGCATTGACTACATGAAGTTGAACAAAGTGACCATCAAGAACAGGTACCCATTACCAAGGATTGATAATTTGTTCGATCAACTGAAGGGAGTATTATATTTATTTAATATCAACTTGAGATTGGGCTATCATCACAAGCAAAGATCAAGATAAGGATATGTATGTGACAAGACCACAATATAGAAACACTGTACTAGAATTGCAGTGAGAGTGTTGTAGTTCCATTTGGTTTCACTAATTCCCCTGCTAAATTTATGTGCTTGATGAACATTCTGTTGCGTCCTTATTTGGACAAGTTTGTGATTTTGTTTATTGATGATATATTAGTGTGTTCTTATAATGAGGAAGAGCATGTCAATCATTTGGCAACAATGTTGAGGTTGTTGAGAGAGTATCAGTTTTATGCTAAGCTCAACAAATGCAGTTTCTTCCAGACTAAGGTACACTACTTGGGACATGTTGTCTCCATGGAGGGCATTGCAGTAGATCCAGAAAAGATAAGGGCCATCATGGAGTGCGTAGCTCATAAGATTGTATATGAGGGGAGATCGTTCATGAGATTGGTAGGTTATTACAAGAGGTTCATCAGGAAATTCTCACAAATTTCTTATCTGATTACATCCATTGCAGAGGAAAGGTAATAATTTTGATTGGACAGAAGAGTGTGAGGCAGATTTTGAGAAACTTAAGAAGTTTTTGACACATGCTCTAGTGTTAAATATTTCAAATCCATATAAGTATTTTGTAGTTTGTAGATATGGTTGTGGGAGAGGACTTGGTGGAGTCCTTATGTAGGATGGACATGTGGTGTGCTATGAGTCATAAAAACTAAATGAAAATGAGAAGAACTACTTGAAACATGATCTTGAGTTAGTAGCAACCATTCATGCACTAAAGATGTGGAGACATTATCTTCTTGGTAGGAGGTTTTTACTTATGAGTGATCAAATTGGGTTGAGGTACTTGTTTGAACAGCTAAATTTGAATGCCAGACAGGCTAGATGGTTAGGCATGATCAACGAGTTTGACTTCGAGATAAGGAACATCAAGGGAAAGGAAAACAAGGTCTGGCAGATGCTCTTTGCAGGAAGGTATAGGTAAATAACATAGCATTTGTTAGCACAAAATTGGATCTGATAGGATGCTTAATCAGTCAAATTCATGTAACTATTTCAAACCTAATATTTTTACTGAGGCTTAGCCTCCTCAGTCTGAGAGGGCTCTCTCAAGGGTTAATGATTTGGATAAAAATGTAGATGGCTAACTCTATTTAGGAAATAAACAGATAAATGATAGATTTAGATTGAGAATCACATCAACATGAATACATTGGCATTATGGAGTCAAAAAAATTCAGTAATCCAGTGAATCTACTTAACATGGAATTTGAGGCATATCGGAGTTTTAGTCATGAGATACACACACATGAAACTATAAAAACACAATAAATTCACTTATATAGGAAGTCAGAGCACCTAAAAGATGAATTCTGAGTAATATAGGTGAACACCACTACAATGAGATAATATAAGAGATGCAAATAGAATATGAAAACACTAAAACTGCTTCTGAATCTCAAGTTGGTCAAGTAGAAAATCTCGGTATTAGTTGAAAACTAGTCAATTCACAATAAGCACAGTTTTTGCCAAAAATGTCCAACCCTTTACAAATTCGACCTCTTGGGCTTTAATAGACCTCTTACAACATTATATGATCTGCCTCTAGGCTAGATAAATTGAATTTATAACTACTGACACCTTGCATAACCGTAAGGCATGGCGTTTATTACAAAAAGACACCTAATCTACTTAAAAAGTCCTATTCCAAAAAGGACTCAAACTGCTTAATGCTATCCATAACAACCTTATCTATTTAAATTTACATCATTGCCAAGTGTATCATCACATGGTCAAATCTGGATGATGGGCTTCATTTCTTCATGACCATATTGTTGATCTCCATCAAAACAAGAAACAAAATCCTGCTTTTTAGGCATAAGATCTTTTGCACTCTTTGAACATTCTAACCATCATGTATCCTTCATTCCATGGTCCTTGGCTATTAGAAGTTTTCATAACACGTTCCATAACTCTTCCCTAGTATCCAGTTGTCTAAAACCACTTTAAACCCTGCTCAAAATGCTGTAATGATCTACGCTACGAAAACACAGCAGTTTCGTAGCGCCTTTCATAGCGCTGCCATTTCAACCTTTATTCTTCAAATCTTTGACTTCTTTCCTCCAGGATTATTTTAATTACCCTTTAATACATCCTTCGTAGCAATTTCAGTTCTTGATTCATTCTTTAACCCTTCCAAAACTCATCAAAATAAGCAAGACAAACTGCTACATCAGTTTCATAGCACTTTTCTTCTTTTTTACATTGAATGCACTACGAAACTGTCGAGTATGTATTTTTGTCAAAAAATTTCGAAGTGAAAACTGTAATTGTGCCAAAAACATCAAAATATACATGTCTCCATCATCCAAAAACCATATCAATTGTAAAAAACCAGTCATTCTAGCTTTCTTGTGGTCCCTTCTTCATTTACACTTGATTGAGCTATTGGTTCTTCTATGACTGTCATTTTAATGCCTCTGCTCTTTAACTCATCATGAATCAAATACAACTGCTACTCTAAATATCTCACGTGTTCTTTAAGTCCTCTGTTATTATCTCTAAAATGAGTATTTATTATTCTGACAATTTTAGCTTCCTTCATTGCTGGAACTGTCCACTTGAAAAATTGCTTTGTACTACTTGGAGTTTCAGAAACAGAATTATTCTGTCCTTCCCATAGTGCCTTCATTATTTTAAATTGAAATTTCTCAACATTGTGCTTTCTAGCTCTCTTTTCATGACAACAATTTCTTGGTTTGCCAACTTTAATTTCTCCTCAAGGTGCCGAAACTCTATTTTCTCTGTCACTTTCTCCTTTCCCCTTTTCATTTTGCTGATTGTATCCTTCACTGTAGGTGATGAAAGATCAACAATTTCTTTAGGGGATTCAGCTGTCTCAATGGGTATTTGAACTTCTTTGCTACCTTCCATCTATTTCTTAGCATGCCTAGTCATAGGCTTTCTTGCTTGAAAGATGAATCCTGCACCTTCCCCCTCAAAATCTAGCTTATTTGCAGATTTGGCCTTTTTCAATTTATGCTTCTCTTCCCCAATGGAATCAGCTTGGAAAATGGGTGTCTCTTCTATGTCAATGGCATGAAGAATACCCTCTATATTCCCCTTTGTTACTCGGTTGTCCTCTGTAGCAACTGTCTTTCCCTTTAATACCACTGCTCGACTTCTAGTTACTCTTTTGGTCCCCTTGCTGACAGCTTGTTTCTGTTTTGCATCTTTGACAACCTTTGATCTCTGTTTTGCATGTGAGAGAGTTGGAATATTAAGCATTTGCATTTGATCTAGCCCTTTATCAGTTTGATTTCTTGAATTCACTCCTGCAGTTGCTTTGGTTTTACAGCTACATATTGACTTGGTTCTACTGTTGGTGGTGATGGAACTCCTTTAGCTTTAGGGTTTCTTACAGGAGTTAGGGTTTCCAATTCAAAACCATTTATAAACACGAAAGATGACCAATCTCTGCCTATCTTCTGAAGTTCATCTAAAATTAATAACTTCATTAAACCATGATAAAATAAGGATGTTTCACTCCCTTCAGAATTTTCTTGCACCTTATCAACCATCTTTGCTAGACTCCTATGCAGATAAAAAGGTAAATCAAGTGAAATCTTACCAGTGAAGTGTAGAAGCAATTTGAAATGATATGAATAAACCTTGTGATATTTGCCTTCATAGGTAAAATATTTCTGAATGTTGAGCAATAGTTTTGAGTAGTTATCTTTGATGCAACCTCTAGGGATAGCATTATTAAGGTCCATGTCTATGTACTCAAGCTTCATGAACTCTTTACACAACTCCATATCAAATTTGAAAATTTTAAACCAAGTTTCTTAACCTCTGGTGTAATAGACATACTTAGCATCCTGACCTTAGTGGCTGTTCCATTGAAATTCATGGAAAATTCCTTGGATACTTGTGTGTGACAGCCCTGAAAATTCTAACAAAACCGTAGGCAACCTACTCTTCTGAACGCTTCCATCACTGCTAGGTCTTCAATTATTGCTTTCATGTCTTCAGGTTCATGCCTTAAGCAATGTCCTCCTCTGTGAATTTTCTTTTTCTCTACCATGTTCTTGAACAACTCTTTCAACCTCGCTTGAAAAATGTAACAACAACATCGCTTGAATAATTGTAACAGCATCCTCGCTTGAGAAAGTATCAGCCTCACTTGATATGGGTGTAGTAAAACCTTTATGTGAACCAGCCATAGGTTTGTCTTAACACTCAGAGCTCAGACATTTCGAATGGAGGCAAAACGGAATGAGAATGACTAATTAGGAAATATTTTGAAATTTAAAATGTCCTCTCATAACTGAATGATGCCTCATTCATAACCTATAATGACAATGATAACTGCAAACGTGGGTGTGTACATTGAATCTCATCATTACATGACTCAACATGACACTATCCTACCCTTTCCCAACAACTTCTGACATCTGCCAACTCAACTGACAAGACAGTTACAAATCCGTGCTTTCGTAGTGCCTACAGTATAATTTTTCATGTTTTCACTACGAAACTATCAGCGCTTTCGTAGCACAAAATGAATTTTTTTAACGGGTGGTGCTACGAAAACGTGGTTTTTTGGCTAATTGAATAGTTTTGACACGAAACTTTGTGAAATGACCTACAAATGGAAAATGATAAATATTTGACATGAAAGAACACTAAAGAAGGTTTTATTTGAACCTTAGGATGATCTTTAAACTTATAAGAAATCTAAAACCTACCCTTGATCAAACCTAAATTGACTCCTAAAACCTAATTTTGACTCATGAAATTTTGTAACCTTGTCAAAATGTTGTTTTGAAATTTTTTGGGTGATAACAGCAGTTATGATCTCCTATGGGACAGATTTACAGGATAAGATCTTACAGGTAGGTCAATTGGATGACAGGTAAATGGATATTGTGCATGGGTTGTAGCAAAGTATAGGTACATGTGTTGGCATATGCACATGTACATGTGTTGTTACAGGTACAAGTACATGTGTTGCTACAGTTATAGGTACAGTTGGTAGTATAGGTACAAGTACAGGTACAGGTGTAAATACAAGTGCAGGTGCAGGTGGTAGTGGTACGGGTATAGGTACTGATATAGGTGAAGGTGTACATGATTTATATTACCGCCTCACAGTGGATGGATTAGTTAGATTTATAAATAGGATATATGTACCGCACAACAATGAGCTCAAGAAGGTGATGTTGAGGGGGTTTCATGTGAAACCATATTCAGTTCACCCAGGCTACCAGAATACTTTGACTGCAATGAAGAGATTATATTATTGGCCGAATCTAAAGAAGGATGTGGCAGAGTTTGTAGCTAGATGTTTGGATTGTCAGAAGGTTAAGGCAGAGTGTAAACATCCAGGTGGATTTCTACACCCAATTGTGATTCTAGAGTGGAAATGGGAGGTCATTTCCATGGAGTTCATCACAAGTTTTTCGAGGTCAGCTAGACAACATGATTTTATCATGGTTGTGGTGGACATGTTATCTAAAATAGATCTAAAATAGAACTGAATATTTTCCAAAGTGAATTGATTGTTAACTTGATCACTTAGTGTGGAAGACTGAAGGAAAGAAATTGATTTTATGACTTAATCCATAACTTAAGAAGCACAATTAACATTAATTTTCAGCAAATAAAAGAGATATAAGACAACAAACATTGATTATGGAGTTCTTCCCTGGTGGACTACGTCTCCAGGTCCACTTTCAAGATGGGCATTTGTTTCATTAAGGAATGATCCAAGGAAGTATTTACATGGAAATTCACCAGACTGAATGTTCTTGCAAGCACATATGGTCTCCTTTAACAAAAATATCTCCCTCCTAGCTTTCCAATGCCTATCTCGACACCCAATTCTGCCTTCGGACGACCAATATACACCTGAAAGAAAATTGCCTCTCTCTTATAGAATTATGAATACAAGCCTTCAAAAACATTATTTTTTCCATCATGGTACAAAGGTGAAGTTTAAATAGGTTTGGGCCAAGGTTCAATTCGAACCTCTTGGCTTATACATGGTAAATGGGTTTACATTAGGTGGATTGAAACACCCTCAGTTCAATAGAATTAATACACCTTAGAGTTTTGTTACATGGTGAGTTTATTAATAAACTACACACTTAAAATAAAAAGTCATATATAAACTATAGGATAAAGCTAAGACACCGATGGTCAGGCTCTGGCGGTGAACAGAATCCATGCAGGAATGTCCCATGTGACAGGTCGGTGGAATAACCGTGGAATTCCACCTTGCAGGTTAGGTTTGGCGGTTACGATGCAGTCGATTGTCCATGTGACAACACAATTCCTCTGATGACGATTTTCCTGGCGGTCTGCTCCAAAACTGCACGGTATTCAACCTGATGTATATCCGATTGCGTTCACATGTCCCGCAGTTAACTCTTCCCTCCACACGGTTAGCTATTGTGGTTAAATTGTTTTATAATATATGGTATATTAAATATGGTTTATAACCATATTTTTTGACCACCAAAAGGTTTTTTAACATAGGTTTATGCGCTTAGGTATCCACCATGTAGTCTTTTCACCTTAGCATATGTTTAGGAGTATATTTTAATACTTTAATACATATGTTTTAACACCATTTTCACCACATAATGACATTTCCACACCATTTAACCACATAAGGAAATTTCCACACCATTTACCCACATTTGACTTGCACCATGACTGAAGACTCTCATCCAGAAAATTGGAGAATTGAAGACGATATTGGACTTCCCTGTCGATTTGAACTGATGCAATATCCTCCTGGACCAATCCTCTCCACTTGAAAGCTTTTGAACCAAAAAAGTTTTATTTAAGAAAATATCAGGTGAGGGTACAACTCCCTCACTCTTCCAATCTCCATCCACCTCACCTTACTAGTATTCATGCCCTTGAATCCCACTCGAAGATATTCAGCATCTCCATGCTTTGAAGTGTGAACCTTCCTGTCCAAGATGGTATCTTCCTACAAATCATTCATATACTTAGGTGCCAAATCATCAACGGTAGGAATCTGTGTATCTTCCTCTAGATCAATGATCATCGAAGGTTCATACAACTTCAGATTTTATACATTTACAACTGAATGAATACACATGTAAGGAGGTAAATCTAACATGAATGCATTATTTCCAATATTTTCCACAATATTGAAAGAACCATACCTGATGGGTTTCAGTTTCTTACCTTCACCTTTCAATCTATCTTTACTGATATACAACCATACCCGATCACCGACCTGAAAATGATGATCCACTCGATGCTTGTCATGGTGCATTTTGTACTTGGCCTCACTCTTCTCTAACTGATCCTGGACTGCTTCATGTATCTGTTGTATCTTTTGAATGAAATTGACTACTTTATTTGAACCACCGTGTCCATCCACTTTATCTTCTTCACCAAACATGAAATCCATTGGTGACTTTGGTAGATACCCAAAACATGTTTCAAATGGTGATCGCTTAGTCGAAGAATGTAAGGCTCGATTGTAAGAATGATGCACATAAGGTAAAGATTCATCCCACAAATTAGAATTTTTTTTGCAGTAACCTCAAAGAATATGTATCATTGTCATGTTCAACACTTCTGTCTGTCCGTCGATCTATGGATGAAAATTTGTGCTCTTATTTAGCTTTTTTGTCCATGAGTCCTCACAAAGTGGACCAAAAATCTCCTACAAAGCGAGTGTCTTAGTCAGAAATTATGGAAGTAGGTAATCCAAAATGAACCCATACCTGTTGAAATAAAATCTATGCAATATGTTCAACAATCACTTGATTTTTGCATGGAACAAGAATGCACATCTTGCTGAAACGATCAACCACAACATACATGTAATCATGCCCTCTCCTTGACATAGGAATTCCTCCAACAAAGTCCATGGATATGTTGTCCCATGGTCATGAAGGAATTGGAATTGGCATATACAAGCCAATCTTTTGATTGCTTGGTTTTCTTGTTGAACACATAACACATCCTTTAATTTACTTAACAATTGTTTCATACATGTGAGGCCAGTAGCAATACCTTTGAATATGCGCCATTGTCTTGCTTACACCAAAATGTCCTGAAATGTGAGAAGAATGTGCTTCCCAAATAACATGCGCCCTTTATGTCTGTGGTATGCACAACTTACCCAGATGATACAATAACCTGTCATGAACATGAAAATTTAATTCTTCTACCTGAGTACCATGAGATAGTGATTCATAAATATCTTTGAAATCAACATCTGTACTATATTGTTCTAAATAACTTTCAAGTTTTAAAGAACTATTCTACAGCACTACTGAAGCATTCAAAGATGGTCTAGACAACATATCAGCTACTTTTTTTGTTACACCTTTCTTGTACTTAATTACTAATTGAAATTTCTGAATAAATCCAATCCATATATGTTGGCAATATTGTTGAAACTTAGTTTGAGACTGAAGGTATTGAAGAAGCTAATGATCTATGTGAATCACTATTTCCTTACCCATTAAGTAGTGTTTCCATTTCATAACACTTTCAACCAAAGCAAACGGTTCTTTATCATATGTTGGATAATTTGCGACTGCCTTAGAAAAAGTTTCTGAATGAAAACAAATAGGTTTCCATTTTTGAATTAAGACTGCACTCATTGCATATTCACTAGCATCTATTTCAATTTTGAATGGCTGTTGAAGATCTGGTAAAGATAAGATTGGTGTTGTGATCATTTTCTGCTTAAGTGTATCAAATGTTTTTGCTATTTCCCTCCCCACTGAAAGGAAACTTTAGAACCTGTTAAAGCATGTAACTGATCTAGGTGGATATTGGTGGTCACCTGCCTATTCCACTTGGGGCCCCACCATTGTCTCTTTTAGTTTTTTAGTTTCGGCACAACTTACTATTTTTAGCAGTTTTTCGGGTCCTGAACTTCCGGAGCCGTTTTGAGGCCCTAAACGACATTTTTTGGGAAAACGGAGAGCAACATGGGTCCATGGACCAATTTTTTTCATTCAAAATTTGTAGTCCTCGGATAGATCTTTCTAACGAGGTATGGTACGTGTCAAACAAAGATCATATGCCAAAGTTACGCCCCTGGGAAGTTGAAACACCAATTTACCCAAACAGGGCCCATAGTTTTGGCGCTTCATCTCCTAAGGTTAGGGTTTTGGCTGTTTAGGATTTCCAATTGTTTATAAATAATAAATAGGCCCTCCAGCCTCATTGTAACTCAGTTCAAAGGCCTGTAGCCGCCACATCTCTTCTCAGAGATAGCTACCAGCGCCCTAGCTAGTTTTATTTTCATTCTGTCTGTAAGCAAATTTCAGTTCTTTGATATTAATGAAATGAAGTGTTATTTCCGCTGCATCTCTGTATTCATGGTTATATGTTTATTCTGTTGCATTCCTGCATAAATCCGGATCAGTAACAGTGATGCAATCAATGAAAGCTGAGAAATGAATTTTCTTCAATAATTAATTGCACCTAAAAAACTCCTAACTTTAGTCACATGCTGTGGTCTTGGCCACTTAACAATCACATTGATTTTAGTTGGATCTATTTTCAAATGACCACGTCCAACTATGTAACCAAGATACATCAATGAATTTTTTCCAAACTCACATTTGGAAAGGTTAAGGTACAATTTTTCCCTTTTCAACACTTCAAAGACCTATTTAACATGTCTAACATGCTCTTCCATACTGGAACTGAAAACCAGGATATCATCTAAGTAGATTATGAAAATTTTATCAATGTATGGATGGAATACATCATTCATAACCCACATGAAAGTTGTTGGAGCATTAAACAAACCAAAAGGCATAACTAACCATTCAAACAACCCCTGCCTAGTTTTAAAGTTAGTTTTCCAGATTTCATTTTCCGCAATGCGAATTTGATGATACCCACTATGCAAATCCAACTTAGTGAAATAGACAAAAAATTTCAACTCGTCAAGTAAATCATATATCCTGGGGAGAGGATACCTATTCTTGATTGTGATTTTGTTTAAGGCCCTAAATTCGACACACATTCTCCATGTCCCGTCTTTCTTAGGAACCAAAATTATTGGTGAACCACATGGAGATGAACTGGGTTGAATGAAGCCTTTTTCAACCAACTCTTGGATTCGTTTCTTTATTTATTCATTCTCTATGACTGACATGCGATACATTTCAAAATTAGGAAGAGGGGCATTAGACAACAATTGTATCTCATGTTGTATTTCCCATTTAGGAAGTAGATTTTTTGGTTCTTTAAATAGAATTTGAAAAGAATCTACCACTTAAACCAAATTATCTTTAAAATGAGATTCACAACATGAAAATGCATCATGTTGATCCTTATGTTGTTCTTTTACAACCATGAGTACATATATTTTACTTGAACTTATTAGCTTGTTCATCTTATTAGCAGTAACTAAATCCAAGTGTGTTTTAGTTTTATGTCCCCTAACAATGTATTCAATCCCATCTTTCTTAAGGTTATATTTATGATATTTCCTATGAAACACAACATCATGATCATAGAGGTAAGAACTTAGAACTTCCTAGCACTACTCCACATATGTCTAATGGAATCACATCTAAATCCACTTCATCATTGTAATTAGTTGTGATGGAAAATTTTAAACGACACTTCTTTGTGATATTAATCTCAGTATTTTCTTTTAGCCAACCTAATGGGTATGGTCTTGGATGATTTTGTGTCTCCAAACCCAATTTCTTAACTAATTCTTCAGATATTAAATTTTCCTGTGATCCACTGTCAAATAATGTGTCTATTTTTGTGTTCTTAGAAGTTATCCTTATGTGAAATAATTTAACTCTTTTATCCTCATCCAGATGATTTATGTTTGAAGAAGATGCAAAAGTACTAGAACTTGAACTAGTGTCAGAACTTTTACCTGTCGAAACCATTGCAATTATTTTCCTTTCATCACCTGAGTTGAAGCCCAAATCTTGTTGGATTGATGCATTAGCCTTATTTTTACCTTTCTTTTTCTGTAAATTCTTTGGTTTGAGTTCTGGGTGAAGTTTCCAACATCTGGCTTCATCATGTCCAATTATCTGGCAGTGAGTACAAGTAGGTCTTTCACTTTCCTTTTGAGTTGTCGTTGTTTTCTTTCCCTTCGAACTGCTCTTCCTCTTGTTGTCTTTGGAATCCTTGATTTCCAACTGTTTGGATGCTTTCTGTGAAAAATTAAATGGTATGCCACCTTATTCAATATGTATGGCTTGAAAACACACTTCATCAAATTAAGTGGGATTAAACATCAATTACGTATGTTTTAAATAAGAATGTAAACTTCCAATTTACTTTAATAAAGTTTCACATGTATCCAATGGAATACCAAGCACCAAATATTTCTTCCTAAAATCTTGAGTAAACTCCCAAAAATTCTGCCCTTTACCTTGCCTCAAATGTTTCCAATCAATAATAGCTTGTTGCATGTATCCCAAAGGATAGAATTGTTTTCTAAGAGCTTTTAAAAACTTAGACCAGGAATAGATGACTTTACCTTTCCTCCTTAAATCTACTTGAGTTTCATTTCCCACCAGATTAAAGTTGTTCCCCCCATTCTAAGTGTAGCTAACTGAATTTTAGTTCTTTCATTAGAAATATTCTGAATTCCACAATACACTTCTAACTATTTAATACAATTATCTAAATTTTCAGGATTCATTTCACCATCATAAATAGGTAGTTCAAATTTTACATCAAGTTTCAAAAGAGATGATTTCTAAGGTTTCTTTTGTGTTTCAGAATCTGAAATGGAAGAAGAAGAAGAATAATAATAAGAAGATGAAGCTGATGGAGGAGAAGGAGGTTTATCATCTTTTCCTTTTCCCTTTTCCTTATTTGTTGCTTTCGAAGATGAGGCTACATCTCTAGCCTTCTTATCGTCAAAGAGTTCTCCCAACATATGTTGCATGCTCAAAAACATTTTCTAAATTTTTTCATCGCCCATGACCTTCACTTCAGGAGTTTCACCTGCATCGGATCCTCCCATTTTTTTATTGTTGAGTGACTTTTCCCTTTCCAACTTCTGGGTCTATCTCCTTGAGCGTTCCTTCTCCACATCGCAACCTGGACTTGGTTAAATTTCTATGGAAAAAATCCTACAAAATTCAACCTTCTCCAATACCAAAATATATGATCTGAAATAGATCTAAAATAGGACTGAATATTTGCCAAAGTGAATTGATTGTTAACTTGATCGCTTAGTGTGGAAGAATGAAGGAAAGAAATTGATTTTACAACTTAATCCAGAACTTAAGAATCACAATTAAACATGAATTTGTAGCAAAGAAAATAGATAGAATACAACAAAATTTGATTATGGAGATCATCCCTGGTGGACTACGTCTCCGGGTCGCTTTCAATATGGGCATCAGTTTCATTAAGGAACGATCCAAAGAAGTATTTACATGGAAATTCACCAAATTGAACGTGCTCATAGTCACCTTTTGTCTCTATCAACATAATTATATCCCTCCTAGCTTTCCAATTCCTATCTTGGCGCCCAATCCCGCCTTCAGACGACCAAGATAAACTTGAAAGAAAACTGCCTCTCTTACAGAATTCTGAGTACAAGCCTTCCAAAACACTCTTTTTTCCATCATGGTACAAAGGTGAAGTTTAAATAGGTTCAGACCAAGGTTCAGGTCGAAGCTCTTGGCCTATACATGGTAATTGGTTTTACATTAGGTGAATTGAAACACCCTTGGTTCAATAGAATTCATACACCTTGGAGTTTTGTTACATGGTGAGTTTATTAATAAACTGCGCATTAAATTAAAAACCCATATATAAACTATAAGATAAAGCCAAGACCCTGATGGTTAGGCTTTGGTGGCGAATAGACTCCAAGCGGGACTGTTCCATGTGACAGGCCAGCATACTAACTTTGGAATACCACCTCGCAGGTTATGTCAAGCGGTTACACTACGGTCGACTGTCCATGTGATAGCACAATTCCTCCAAGGGTGGTCTTCTCGGTGGTCGTCTCCAAAACTATGTGGTATTCAACCTGTTGTATATCTGACTACATTCACATGTCCCGCAGTTAACTCCACCCTCCTCGTGGTCAGCTTCTGCAGTTAAACTATTTTATAATATATGGTATATTTCATATGGCTTATAACCATATTTTTTGACCACCAAAAGGATTTTTAACATAGGTTTATGCACTTAGGTCTCCACCATGTAGTCTTTTCACCTTAGCATAGGTTTAGGACTATAGTTTAACATTTTAATGCATATGCTTTAACACCACTTTCACCACATAATTAAATTTCCACACCATTTAACCACATAAGAATATTTCCACACCGTTTACCCACATTTGAGTTACACCATGATTGAAGACTCTCATCCGGAAAACTGGAGAATTGAAGATGATATTGGAGTTCCCTGTCGATCTGAATTGATGCAAGATCCTCCTGGATCAACAAGTTGACCAAGGTTGCACATTTCATACCAGTGAATACTACATACTCAGCTAGTGATGTAGAACATGTGTTTATCAGAGATGTAGTCATATTGCATGGTGTTCCAAAGAAGATTGTGTCCGATAGGGATGAAAAGTTCACTTCCAAGTTTTGGAAGGAGTTGTTTATAGGTTTCGGCACCAAGTTTTCCTTCAGCACATCTTATCATCTACAAAATTATAGACATACTGAGAGGTTCAACAAGATAGTGGAGGATATTTTGAGGATGTATGTGATGCATCAGTAGTGCAAGTGGGAAGAGTATCTTCCATTGGCAGAGTTTTCCTAAAACAACGGGTATCAAGATTCATTGAGGATGATTCCATTTGATGCATTGTATGGGCAGAGTTGCAACACTCCTATCAATTGGAGTGGTCTGGTTAATAGGGTATTGATTGAACCAGATATGTAGTCAGAAATGGAATAGGAAATGCAGGTGATCAAGAAGAACTTGAAAGCAACGTGGGATAGGAAGAAGAGTTATGAAGACAGGAATAGGTTATTCAAGGAGTTTTAGGTTGGGGATCACGTGTATTTGTGTATCAATCCCAATAATATATCCTTGCGGATTGGATCATGTACCAAATTAGCACCAAGGTTTTGTGGACCCTTCAGGATCATTGAGAGGATCAGAATGGTGGCCTATTGACTTGAATTTCCTTCCACAATGAAATTCCATGATTTTTTTCATATATCATTGCTTCAGAAATAAGTTAAAGATTTTGGTCATGTTATTGACTGATCTGTATTATAGGTGGAGCCAGAAGGAGAGTTCTAGCCAAAACCACATTGAATTTTGTAGGAAAAGACACTCATGCTCTGAAATCGAGCAATAAAGAAAGTTAAAGTGCAATGGAAGATATTTGGGCCCGATGAAGCTACATGGGAGATGGAAGATCAGATGTGGGCCATGTATCCTTCCTTGTTTTCTGGTTAAGGCAAAGAAGTTTTGGTGTGATGTTGGTTTTGGAATATTTTTTGATGTTATGTTTGGGTGTATGTACATATGTATATGGATGCAAATACTGCCATGAGCTATGTTATAAAGCTCCAATAAGAGGTATGGTGTCATGTTATTATAGTTTTCATGTTGGTTTGCTTTTCAGCAAGGTGATCATTGTAAATACTACATCAAGCTATGTTATAAATTTCCACGGGAAATATGTTTTCTTTTCAGCGGTGTTGCTGAGGTATATGTGTGATCAAACACCGAGGATGGTGTCCCCCAAGGGGGAGGGTTTTGTAATAGCCCTGGTGAAAATCCATGTAATAAAGTTAAAATAATGACCATGGTTGATGGGATAGTTGATGGGACGCATATTTCAAGATGAATGTTTGGAAAAACATCCTAATATGGGTGTTTACATGGTTTATTATGGCTAAGGAAATTGGAAAGGGCTATGGCTAAGGAATTAAAGAGGCAACAAGTATTTTTGGCATATTTATCTATGAAAATAATTGAAGTTAGGATAAAAGGGAGATTAAAGGTCACAGGTTTCATGTGAGGAGGAAATTGAAGGAAAATAATGGAAAATGAAGAAAATAGAGGCATCTTCTATTAAAAGGCTTATGAGGATCAGTTGGTACCTTTTGTCAATGCATTTTTGGAGCTCTCTCGTTATTCTTTCCCTCTCTCACACTCTTGGATACTTAGATTTTTTTTGGAGAACTCTTGGAGAGTGTGGATAATTGGTGATTTGGAGAAAGAAGGCAATGTAACAACAAGAAAGCGCAGGTGGACATTGATATCAACAACTATAATGATATTTTCTTGTAGGTACCAAGTTGCATGTATGTTTTCCTCACTAGTTTTGGCATGCATGGGTATACATGTGGATTTACCTAGCCTTTCCATTTCCTGGACAACCATGGTATTGTGGGTTTATTTCTATTGATTGTTTTCTGGTTGATTCTCATGATTCCTTTAGTTGTGGGTTGAGTTATTATATCATGGAAGATTTGGTTGGATAAAATCTCTGGAAGCCTAGTAGACAACTGTGGGTTGAGTTACTAGTCTTGGAATCTTTGGTTGGAAAAATGCTTTTGAAGCCCTAGGTGGGTTGAGTGTGACTAGTCCTAGAGGCCCTGGTTGGACAAACACTCTGGAAGCCCTATAACAGTTGGGGTTGAGTTACTAGTCCTAGAAGCCTAGTTGGGAAAAACACTATGGAGCCCTAGAACCACTTGGATAGAGATTAATCTGTGATGGTTAGTGATGTCCGACCGTGAGGTGGAATCACTATCTTTGAGGTTGAGACAGTTTGGTCTCTAGAGCCTTGGTTTGGTGTTGATTGATGTGTTTGATAAAGTCCCACATTCATGCTTGGAATATGGCATGGGGGTGATTGGTTGAAGTGAGACTTGGCTTAGCCAATCTATGGTCAGGTGGAATGTGGGAGTCCCATCTCTGATTGGTTTTTAAATTTAGTAATGAAGGGCTCATTCCCCTGGTATTAGTATGAAAATGTATTGGTTTATGTATGGATTTATTTTTTGTTATATCCATTGTATTTCTATTGTTAATATGCTAGTTATAAGCATGTATTTGATTAATGATGATGTATGGTTCTATCTATATTTTTACCAGTAAATGAATGCACAATGTATATATGGTCAAATAGACTATATTTTAGCTTATGATGTAGGGGATAAATTTTCCTTAGCTATTCTCAGATTTGTAAGAGACCCCCATGTTTAATTATGTTTTTTACACATGTAGATGCAATTGTTGTGACATGTTTGACGAAACACCTGTCATGACTAGGTGGGGTTAGATGATTTCCTTATGATGTGATTGATTCCATGTATTCATTTTAATGTTATTTATCCTCTCCTGAAGTTACTAGATGTGATGGGCAGTGACCTGGGATGAGGGGCTGAAAATATGGCACGAATCCTGGAGTTGCAGGCATGAAATTGACCTTTTTGGGCCCTGGCCGCGGCCTTCTAAGGAATTCTCATAGCTATAGGTTTCTAGCCACTCCCTTTCCCTTACATATGTGTGGCTAAGGCATAAATGTGTCAAAAATTAGTCCCCCTTGAGGGTACAGGGGTCTAGGAAGGTGGTTTACCTCCTGGAGGTGTTGTTGATGTTGTGTAAGGTGTGTTTGTCGTGTTTCCATCGATTTCACTTCCTGAAGGTCATATAGGAGGTTAAATCACATATTATTAGCCTCTCGTCACATGTTTACCCCGTTTGGCTAGTTACTTGGGTAGATGTGGGAAGAGGGTGTTACACCTATCATCCTTAATCATTTCCCCATAAAAAATATTGTCCAACGGATGCACAAATTTAAAATAAAAAAATGGTTGTAGGTGATGGTGGCCAATTTCTCGAAAAGTATGCATTGGAATTTGCTGAAATTTCTTGATCATGTTACCATCATCCTTATGCATATTCCCACAAAACATATCAGAAAAATGATGCATGTTTTTTGCGATATGGTAAAAACAATTTCTACCCTAGTTATTTTGACAGTCCTGTAGCAAAACATAATATTCCTTTAGCACTTTAAAACATCGGGGAAAATGAATGGGAAAGGGTTGGAAATGATGGGTGGATTTTGGAAATGGATGAGGGTGATGGATTAACATGACCTTGGTCCTTGGTCTACGACCTTAAAATTAGATAATAATTGTTATTATTATTATAATAATTTATGCCTACTACTTGCCTCAACGAGGTTTTCAACGAGTAGGTTTTCCCAGGTGCCTCAAAGCAGGTTTTCACCTCGAACATTTTCTCTCTTTTTATTTAATTTTCCTTACCAACCCAATGACCTCCTCAAGGATTTTTTTCAATAAGTGATCCAATCTCAGATGCCTCAAAAGTGTTTTTCACCTGAGATCTTATTCTTTTCCTCTTATTTTTTCTCTTTTTCCATTTTTTATTTCTTTTTCCTATTCTAATCTACTTGAGAAAAAAAAAATCTCTTTCAAGTGTAGGAATAATTCCAATGGATCCATGTGCAAGTTCACAGATAAAATCATGTTTAGGCTTGAAACATATTCTTTGACATGTACCTAAATATTAAAGACTAAATTCTTTGTCTTTGATGATATCAGGCATTGTTGAATAAGAGAGTGATGCTCCATATTGTTTATTTTCTTGAACCAAACCTCAATATAGATTTGATTCCCCCAGTTCACTTTCTCATCTGGATCATTCATTCTATCTTCTTTTTCTATGCCATTCAAATGTTCTACTATTTTCTGATTAGCCCCTTAAACACATAAATGATCTGATGATAAGCATTATCGAAATTATTTTAGCTCGGGCTCTAATGGATGTTCTCCATCAAATTTGGTCCATGATTCTTTACTCTCCTCTCTATATTCTTCTTTTGGAGGTTGTTCTTCAATAGGAGAAAGATAATTTCTTCTTTTCAATAATATTCCCAACCCAAGATGAATATCATTTGGATCAAGGGGATTTGTTTGGAGATTTTGCATCTCAACATTGTAAGTGGGCTAAGCTACTTTATTGCTTGGGTTTGGAAATGGTTGTGCATGTATTTGAGTGGGATTGGGTCTTTGAAATGGTTTTTATTGAGTATGTGGTTTTGGTGGAGGTGGATGGGATGGATAGCATTATGTTTTTTATGGAGGATATTGAGGGAAATATGGATCACTCCCTTGAGGAGGTTAGTGTTGATATAGATGAAATGGATGAATGAAATATTGAGGAGGTTAAGGCCATGAATATGGATCACCCCATTAGGAAGGATAATACTATGCATACCAAGGTGATGTGCTAGGTTGATACCAAGGTTGAAATTTTGCATTACAACTTGTATTTAAAGAGGAGGGGTAGTTCATATCTTACTGATCTGAGATGAAAAATTAGGGTTGCTCCATGGATCCTTCTAATTTCTCTGCCACACCTTCTTCTTCTGCCTGCACATGATCAAGTGGGGGGTTTTATGGTGTTGAAGAAATATTTTTTGTTTCTAATTTTTTTTAAATGAGAACATTATTGCAATGCAATAAAAGATACCTAATGCAATATTTTTCTTTTGCAACAAACAAAGAGGGAATCACTCCAATCAAAATATATTTCTTTCTTTGAAACCCTCCCCAGAAGCAACACCAAAAAGTTATTAGCCCCAGTATTTCATCAAGAATGTTGCAACTACTAAGTATATCGACTTAAATTATCAACCCAAGGTTCGTACAAACTTAAGAGGGGTCGACATTCTATGTGTAGCAGACACCTTCCTCTTCCTAGTTTGATTTCCTTTGATGCAAGTGAAAGAAGTCTATGAAACAACTTCAAATGAGTAGAGATATTAGGTAAATATTCAATCCTAAGTTGCAAAAGGTAAATAACAATAAGAAAATATATTCTACCTAGAAATTAAATGGCATGAAAGAAGTCTATTCTATTTTAAAAAACGTAAAGCATAATGGAAACTAAGAACATATATCTATCTTGTTGGAAAATAAATGGCATTAAAGGAAATCTATTCTATTTTGCAGGAAATAAAAGTCCTAGATTACTTTTGCAAGAGGGAAAACAAACTCTTCTTGAAGTAAATTGTAGTAAGGAAATCTAGAGTAATTGTAGAAATCAACATTAAAGAAGCAAGCAATGTAAGAGCTAAATGGCGACCTAACCAATCCTCAACTCAGCCAAAGTGGCCTCAGATCATTCATATGCAATAAATTTACTTTTATAGTGAATTTGGGAAAGGAATATCTTGAAAAAACATTGACACAGAATTTCCATAGGATTTCTACAAGAGTGACAAGATTGCTACAAGAGTGCTACTCCTTGAGATAACTTGTCGAATTCCCAAGAAAATCATATTCATATGAGATGGGAATTTTTTTTTTATGAAGTAGGATTTCCTAGAACTCCATTCCAAGTGGAATCACTCAAAAATACCCTCATTAACATTTGCTAAAAAAATAGCATAAAATTACTACTCTAAAAATCACAAATTCAAGAATTAGTGAGATAGTTAACCTATCAAATTCCTAGCCTTATCAAGTGTAAATTATATGGGGTAGATTTTGTTATTAACTTGAATGTTTTTATGAATCAAAAAAAGTGGAATAAACTCAATTTAAGCTCTTTAAATCGTTCTAAAAAATAGCAAAAAATTACTAATATTTTGCTACAAGAGACTTCTAGAAATTCTAGCTTTGTGAACTAGTAAAACAATCCAAGTAGCTAAATTATGAATATGATTTTTTAAATTTTTTCTAAGGATGCATCATGTTTGTGACTCTATAAATAACCTTCAAAATCATTCACTTCAATCATTTACCAATGTAGCCTACAACAAAAGAGGAATGAACATTAAATACAGAAATACGAGATGAAAGTGAAAAAGACGTTCAAAGACAATGAAGAAATAGTACAAGAGGAATTTGAGGCTCCTGGAATGGCCACGAAAAAATATAATTAGATTCATATGAAGAAAATCAAACTTTAGAAGCTAAAAATGGAACCAAAATTAATTATTGGAATCAATCCAAGTACATCCATGCTAGAAATGAAAGTGGAGCTGCTAAATAACAAGTTTTCTCCACGAGAAGACTAAGAAATACATGCATGTTATGGTGTGTTTAGTGCACAAGTGTACTAAAACACCGGTGCTTGGTAGGAATGGTTGCAGCCTACAAGGAATGGTCACAAGTAGAAAGATTTTTTAGTTGGTTGGTGGAAACATACTAATAGGTAAAACAAACTAGTTTATGGAACATAGTATGCTACAAACAAGAAGAAGAAACAAAACAACTTTAAAACATAAACACAAGCTCCATCAAGTCAAACAAGCCAATAATCTGAATGGAGAACTAATCCCCTATTATTAGCTTCTATTAGTAAAGAAGCGGTAGAATGTTACAAACTTGTAGTAGATCCTTAGAGCTATGGAGCTCTAATACCCAATTCAAGGAGGGCTTTACCCTTGAGTTGGTTCTACAAGGCTTCTCTCTTATCCTAAGGGATTTGAGTTGTTGGGTGGCCAAAAATTGAATCCTCTACTCTATTGCTGCTCTGGAAAACATACTGTTTTTTTTCTCATGGGCAATTTGGCCAGCATAAAAATGTGTTCTCATTTTGTTCTTCTCATGGTGGCATTTTATAGGAAAATTCAAATCCTTCTTCCCTCTCTTGGTACACTTGTGGATAGTGACCCAAGAGTGGGGTTTGATTCCATTGTGTTCTCACTTGAGGTCTCAAGGTGGCTCTAGGTGGATTTCCTTGGGCAGCCTCAAGTGCATAATCTTCTCTTGGAGTGTGTCAAGTGGTCTTGGATGGCGACCTTCCGCTATGCTCAGGACCGCGCGGCTTATTGAGGGAAATTCGCATAGACCACTGCCACTATCGAAGAAAAATACAAGCAGAGTGCACTTTGCCTGTGTCTTCGGTGTGCAATTTGATAATTTTTCCTCCTGACCTTAGAGATTTTTAAATTTTCCAGATTCTCTAATGTTTCTCATCCCTGTAAATCCTTCTGATTGACATTCCATGATGTATTTTTCTTGTCTGATTTTCCAGTGATAATAGTTTCCCCCTAATGTGTGAGGTCTAGGAAGAGTTGTATAGCTGAAATACATTATAGTTTTTGTTCTGTGTAACCCGTGTGGAGAGAGAGAGAGACATGTGTGCATCCCAAGGTTGGAGACCCCTTATAGTGGGTAAAAGAGGGACCATGCCCTGTCGAAAACTTGCAGGAGATAGTATGATACAATAAATACAATATTTCTACAAGGCGGGCATGTCCCATGCTTGTGATGCTTTGGCTAGTTCAAAAGTCTATCTAACAGATAAAGTTTCTGTTTGTGTACTATTATGGTAGTGATCTTCTGATTTGGTTGATCACGATGATTGTTGATGCCCTCAGGGACATTTTTCTTTGACAATAGGTTGAATGTGGTGCCCACATGCATAATCTTGGTATGGCATATAAATTCTCATTGTATGCATGGGTGTAAGACTGGGACCTTCCCGTGTAAGCATTGTTGAAAGAGATGCTTATGATGGCACGGGTCTTCGAAAAATTTGGACAAAGTGCAATGGTTGCGAAGTATCATACCGTCTTGACATGAAAGCTTGTGTTGTAGTCAAATGTCAGGATGATCGATTACATCTATGGGCAATGATGATTCCCACACTGCCATCCAAGGATGCCCCTATTGAGATGAGGAGCCATCTAAGGTAATGCTTCCCTTTCGGAGAATGGTTGTTGAAGTCAAAAAAAAGGAAGCCTTAACTGAACGAGTGTTTTGTTGATGCAAGGGACTAAGGTCTCTGATATTATAGTTTTAACATAAGCATGATGGCGAGAACTGGTTGGACATTGATGATGGGAGTTTAGTGACCTAAGGTCGGAGCATGAAAAAATCAGTTTGGTGGAAGACATAACTATTTCTAAAGACGAAAGCCCTAGAGTCGGTAGGACATCCAGGGTGGGTATATGTTGGTTATGAATGTCGTGGTGGCTTTGCATGAAAGGTGTGATGCTCTGACCAAGGGTGATTAGGGACTTCTGCCATGGGAGAAAATTGGGTGGATGGGTGGGGGATTTTCTCCTAAAAAATATTTGTACACTTTCCAAAAGAATAAAAAATTGGTTTGGATTGTACAAAACACGGAGACGGGTGCTCCAAAAACACAAAAATTATCACTCATTGATGATGTGAGGGAGGTGTTTTTTCTGAGTGTGGGGGGTCCATTGGTTGGTCTTGGTTTGGGGATGATGAAGCAGATGGAAATTATCACAGATGGGCTATGTTGATGAGGGGATGGTAGGCCAAATGCGAGACACGGTGGTGCGTGTTTGATCTACTTGTGAAAATGGTAGTCCGGGAAAGGTGTTTTATTTTTATATGGTAAAACTTGACTTTATTCATGGTAGATGAATGATCATGAAGTGCTTCCCGGCAATGGGGTAGTGTGGCCATGGCGTCATATTTTTTGATAGATGGTCTACTCTGAGTGAGAGTCGCCATGGTGGGGGAGGCTCTACCAACCAATAAAGATGTTTATCATGTGCAAGGTGGGGAGATGATAAACATGGTCAGGTGTTTGGGACCTATGGTTGATTTATTTTGGAGAAATGATGTTAGGATATGCAAAGTTTTTCTGGGACTCTATCATGGTGAGGGTAGAATGATACCTTCTTTGGAACCTTCGTCGCATGGGGAAAAAGGTGGTTTGTTGTACTATATAATACCTGCAACAAATACCCCAAGTGAAAGAATATTTTTCATTCAAATATATTGACAAAATGTGTTGAATAAAAAGAGGATAAGAGGGGGCATACCCATCGGAACTAAAAAAAAAAAATATTTTTTCGAAGACGTGATTGTGTGGAGCCTCCTTTGGGTGTTATGAGGTGTTGATCATTGTGTTGCTTTTGTTTCTGCAATTGGGCTCTCTGAGCTCTCGTTATGGTACTTCAAACAATTTGAAAAGGGAGACATATATTCTAATATGGCTCATTTCAACACATTTGTGTCATTTGAGTGTTTGATAGTTTGAGAGGTTAGAGCTTGCTTCTAAGCCTTTCTTGCCATTTCGATCAGCCTGTGCACCCAGGATTCACACTGCTACTCTCAGGTAGGCCCTAGAATGTCCTGCATTTTAATTTTTTTAGTGATACTGGGCAAGTTTCTGTACAAATTGGATTTGTATGGAACCCTAGCCATTTTTTTCCTTGACAGCACGGGCAATCAAGGCACAGGCATAGAATCTCTACATGTAACTAAGGATTTCCACACAGATTTCATGCCTATGGGTGATTTTTTTGCATGCCTTCCACATCTGTTTGAGATATAGATGTGCGGTCAGCGCGCCTATTTGAGAAACAGGCGCGTTGAAAAGACAAGGTGATTTTTTGAAAAAAATTGGAAATTTTTTAAATTTTTTGGTGTTTTGATGTCACTAATGTGTGTGTGCTTGGTGATAGGATGTTGTGGACAGAGAGAGATTGTCCTATGGCTATGACACAATATGCCAATGCTCGCCAATAGTTAGCTCGATGGGCTATTCTCAAGTTCCTTGAGAATGACCTCCTGCAACCACATGATCGATTACTGCGCTACCTGGTCTGTTGTTGGAATAGGCAGCGTAGAGTGATGGTACTGCAAGGGTGTGACCTTGCTATCCATCTAGAGACAGATAATTATTTCGTGACCAGTCTGCTGCCTTAGTGTGAGGCACTCCCCCATCCACTCCCACCTGGGAGGGTAGATCTTCAGCGCTGGGTGAATCTTCATTGTGGTGGGGTGCCTCTTACGGAGGGGTGAATTCTGATAGCATTGGTGACTAACTTAGTCGAGTGGTGTTCTCTGGCTATGATTGTGAGACTAGCGGGGTCTTCTTCACTACATAGGGCATTAGTGCACAGATTGGTGTTCTACGCCAGCTTCGGGCTTGACATTTCTTTTATTTTTCCCGTGATTGCTATGATAGTATGGTGTCCCAGCTAGCAAAGTTTTGAGATGGATATAATATATTTACATATGCTAGCATCCTTTGCAACATTATGTTTGAGAGAGAGGGCGGTCGTTGGTATGCAATGCTTTGCCTTGGATTTTTTTGGTTGGTTCATTTTTATGGGAAATTGTTGTCACGATATTTCTTTCAGATTTTAGGAGCAGTTTCAATTTTTCCAGCTCTGGGAAGATATGGGTAGGGTGGAATACTATGTCGTAGTTGTAATTCCCTTGGTACGATGGAGTTTTCTATATTTTTCCCCTTTTTATGGGTTTTCTTGGTCGCTATGACCGGCTTTGCAACAGAAGTTTCCTTAAACGGTATGGTTGTTGTGGTTTTCTTAACAAGTAGGACCTCCTCAGGAGTGAGGGGGGTTAATCCTGTAGAGGTGATGCATGTGCTTCTCGACATGGCAGGTGGGACCAAGTACCGAACTGGTATTGTGAAATATATGTTTTGCAACACTACTGTTGCCAAAACATGTTGTGACACGAAACCAGGTGGAGGGTATAGAAAGGGAGTTTGGGAGATGACGCAAAATAGAGAGTCCATCATGCCAAAGGCCTCGGTGTTGTTACTATTGGTCTCTATCTCCTGGCTGGCTTCAATGCTTAATGTAGACATCATGCACACCGAGCCCTTATGATATCAGTGAATGATTTTGGTATGACAGAGGGATCTCCTAGGAATGATCCAAGGATAGACGGCGATTTGAATTGGCCAGGGCCATATTCTTTGTATTGTGTGAGCATTTCAGCACATGTTTCCACATAGGGATTAATGACATCAACGTTCGTTAGGGGTCGCTTTTCATGGTACGTCAATTGGTCGATGGTGATGATGCAGTCCTTGTGGGGGAACATCATGATCCTGAAGATAGAGGATGCTATGATAGACATGGCATACATATAACTCCGCCCAAGGAGTATGTTGTAATATAGCTAAGCGTCCATGACCTCAATTTCTATAAGGACCATCTTTCTAGCCAAGTAGACTGAGACATTTTTATAGAGGCCGACGAGAGAAGAAGGGCGCCCGTCGTATGCTCTGAGTGTGATGTATGATGGTTTCAGTTTGGGAGACCCTCACTTCTGCCAAATGCTCTTTGACATGATGCATGTGGATGCACCCTCGTCAATGATACATCGGTGGATATTCATATTCTGAACTGACACCGGTATTTGGAAGGCGACCAGCGAAGGAAGCCTAGGGGTGGGTTTATCTAAATCAAAAGCCATTAGGTGTGAATCGGCAGGGTCGATTGCACCTAACGTGGAAAGTAAGGATTTCTTTGCTTTGGGAAATATTGCAGGAATTCCAAAGCTGACATAGCAGTGGGAGATCAAGCTAAATCATCCATGATGCTATAATTATGGGCCACTTTGGAGTGGTGTCTTGCTTGCCTTGTTGGTCCCTTAGCCATTTTTGGCAAAGGTTCAATAGGAATTTTTGATAATGTGAACTGCGTTGTAGGTGCACTCGTGCTAGCCCCTGATGAACTGGTGTCTGACAGGATATCATAACTTTATTCCATGTTTGAAATAAAATTTCCTCGCTAGTCATATATATTTCGTGGTTGTTTTTTCTGGAATCATCGGGGGATGTTTTTTATTGTTGGGTACTAAACGCCCCTTGGTGGGGAAGGGCTCGTACATTAGAGTTGTTTGCTATGTGGGTCCCCATTGTCCTCAGTTACCCTGAAGCTTCTTCACTTGGGGAGTTCAGGACAATGACGAGTGTAATGGCCATACTCACCACAAATTGCGCAAGAGTGGTTGGTCATAATATTGTCCCTCTTGTTTTGCCCTTGGGAATTACTTGGCTCCTGGTTTTGATTTCAGTTGGGGTTGCCCCCATCCTGAGATCGCAAAGGGTGTAGAAATTTTAATACAATTATGTATTTCCTGTATTCTCCTGATCTAACAATTATATGCCACTGTTAAATACTAAATCCTTCTACTAAAATATTTGCGGAAATTTAATCGCCAATTACAAACACATGAAGAAAGATCAATCACACATAACACAGATATTTTTACCGGGAAATCATAAAGCTAAAAACCCCACTATAATATATTATGTATATATCATGGATCATGAAACAATCTCATACAAAACTCTAATGCAAGAGCTCTTAGTACAATATACAATCGTCTCACACTGTCATACAAAAATTGGCAAATACAGGCGCCAATTTACTACCTCCTAACATCCTGCCTCCACTTCGCAATCCCTGAATGAATGAGATAGTGCCTTGTCTTGACTGCGCGATCCTCATTGGCATCTCCAATGTGTGTGTGGTTGCATGAGTGCACCCACTAATCTCACAACAGATAGTTAAATTGTCCCTTTCACCTATCTCTCAACTGGGTCTCCACTGGATCTGACATGCATGTAGTTAACAGTAATAAACATTCAGTTTCATGTGAGATCACTCCATGTGAATTAATTTAATATTTAATTCACTGATCTCTCACTAGTGTATCTTTAGTTATAACTAGTTACAACTAGCACAACTAATTTTAAGTCACTTAACTGAGTTAAACTACTTTACAACTCACATAACTACACATCCAACTTTGTTACAACTTTGCATCACTCAGTTACAACGAATTCCACTTGCATGTCCCACCAACCAATCTTAGAACTCATAATTCCTTCAGTCAACTGGTTTTCCACATCAGTTAACTGAAATCAAGTGCTTCAAGAGAATAGATTATTATTTATTGTCCAATTATTATTAAGAGATAATAATAACCAACATAAATTATATTTTTAGACGTGTGATCTATAAATAGACTTTGCCTATGCATCTAAAAATAGAAACGCATTTATAAATAGAATTTTCTCAACCATCTATAAATAGACTCCCACTATAAATAGACTTTGCTCAACATTCTAAAAATAGACATACACCTAAAAATAGCCTGTAGGGCCCACCTAGTGTAGGTGCTTAATTTTCACTAGGATCATCACCTTGTTGAATCCCAACACTCCCTCTCAACAAGAAATGGATTATCCTTCACCCCGATCCTGTCTCTATGGTATTCAAATTTTATCCTAGTGAGTGCCTTTGTCAGAATATCCGCATCCTGATCTTCCGTAGGAATGTACTAAAGCAACATGATCTTCTGCTGCACACAATCTATGATATGATGATATTGGATATCTATATGCCTAGATCTATCATGAAAAACATGATTAATTGAGAGTTTAATGCAACTTTGATTATCATAATGAATCATTGTAGGATCTACATGAGAACCAAACAAACCAACCAGGATCTTTCTCATCTAGATAGCCTCACATGCAGCTTGACTTGTCGCCGTGTATTTTGCTTCTGCTGAACCGAGTGCCATGGATCTTTGTTTCCTGTTGTACCAAGAAGAAGTTGTAGATTCGATACTGAAGACCCCTCCTGATGTGCTCTTTCTGTCTGTTGGGCTATCCACCCAATCTGCATCCGTGAAGCCATGCAATTTCACCTCATCCATCTGTCTGTACCATAATCCATACTCAAATGTGCCCCTAAGATATCTTAGGGCATGCTTGCCCGCCTTCCAAAAGAGCTTGGTAGGATTAACCATCGCTTGACTAAGCTGGTTCACCGCATAGCATATGTCCGGTCTTGTATTTACTAAATACATTAGCGAACCCACTAACTATCGATAGATAGTAGCATCCACTACCTCTCTAGATGTAGCATCCTCTTTCCTCTAGTTTCCTGGAAGAGGAGTATCCATGGGTTTGCAGCCCTCCATGTGAAACTTACCCAGTATCTCCCTTGCATACTTTCCTTGAGACACAAAAATTTTACCATCTCACTGCCATATTTCCAATCCAAGGAAATAATGAAGGAGGCCCATATCCTTCATCTCAAACTCCTTTGCAAGGTCCTCCTTGCATGTGTGCAACAACTGCTCATCACCAATTAGTATTAAATCATCAACATAAAGAACAATGATTAAAATCTTACCCTCCACCACAATTTGGTATAGTTTTGCATCCGCCTCACTCTTGGTGAAGCCAAGTCTAGTGAAATAGTTGTTGATCCAAGTGTACCAATTACGGGGTGCTTGCTTCAGCCCATGCAACTCTCTTTTGAGTCTGCACACATGCGACTCGCTACTGAAGATCTCAAATCCTTCAAGCTACTCAATGTACACTTCTTCCTCAATGATCCCATTAAGGAATGTAGTATTCACATCCATCTGATGAATGTGCCAACCCATCTGCGCTGAGAGAGCAAGGATGGTCCTTATGGAAGAATACCATGTGATAGGTGCAAAGGTTTCTTCATAATCAATCCCCTCGATCTGTGAGAAGCCCTAGGCCACAAATCTGGCCTTGTATTCTCAATACTCCCATCAACAGCTTTCTTTACCTTGTAGATCCTCTTGAACCTACCACTGATTTATCAACCAGCCTTGGAAAAATTTCACAAGCACTATTTCTGACAATGGATTCATACTCCTCGATCATTACATCTACCCATGTGGGCTCCTACACTGCTTCCTGAAAGGAAGATGGCTCAGTCACAATACATTTTCTCATGAGAGCCATGTATCCAATGAATTGGTCAAGAGACTGTCTTTGTTTGTGCTGGGAAGTAGGGACTCCTACTTTCTATGTCGCAACAAGCTTTAGCCTCCTAGCTTCGGTGGCACGCCTTCTGCCAGTTTTGATATTTGGCTCTGAGTGAGTGGAATCCTCCACTCCATGAACCTCCTCTTGTGGCTGATCCACATCTAGAGACTCATCTTCAGGAACCAAAAGTTCCTCCTTTGCATGTAAGTCTAGCTCCCTCTCAAGCGACAACTTCATGGCTTTCTCCTCATTGAATTTTATATCCCATCTCACCGCAATCATTCGATTTTTTGGAAAATACACACGATAATTATGGGGTGTTTCTGTGTACCCCAAAAATCTCCCAACTTCAGCAGTCGGCTCCAGCTTCTTCCTGGGAGTTTTGGTCACATGCATATAAACAGATGAGCCAAAAATATTAAAGTGAGAAACATCTGGTTTCTTACTAGTAAAAGCTTCTTCATGTGTACTCATGCCAAGTACTCTATGAGGACAATAGTTTTACACATAAACTGCAGTGTTGCATGCTTTTTCCCACAAATGCATTGGTATGCCCTGATCATGCAACATCGCTCGTGCAGCACCTGCGATCGTTCTTTTCTTCCTCTCTGCGACCCCATTTTATTGTGGGTTATGAGGCACTATGAGTTCTCTTTGAATTCCTTCTTTGCTACAGAAGTCTTTGAATTCATTCGAGATGTATTCTCCACCATTATCACTTCACAGAGCCTTCACTTAATTCCTTGAATCTTTCTCAACCAATGCCTTAAACTCACAGAACTTTGAGAATGTTTGATCCTTCTTCTGCATGAAGAAGATCCAGCATTTACGAGAAAATTCATCCACAAAATAACATAATACTTGTGTTTTTCTATTGAAGCAACTGAGAATGGTCCACGCATGTCTGTGTGAACTCTCTCCAAGATCACCGAAGCACAGTTCTCCTTTTCATGAAAGGTGGAATTACAAAATTTCCCATAGTACATCCCTTGCACTGATCTAACTGCGCAATTGTACCCTTGGGAAGTCTAGTAGAAATCTGCTGCAAAATTTTCAGGGTGCCATGGTGAAGATGGTCCAATCGCCTGTGCCATAATTCGCCCTCATCCTGACTCACCACTTCTTCTGCTTTTCCCACCATTACAACACATCCATCTACCTCTAGCTTGTAGAGATTCTTAACTCGAATCCCTATCCTCTTGGCTTGAACCATTGTTTTATGTCGCATGAAATCTTTTCCATCGCTAAAAACAACGTCATAGCCTCTGTCCTCCAACATCGCGACTGAGAACAAGTTTTTCTTCAGACCTGGAACATGCATAACATCTTTAAATTGAAATGGTTTACCTAACTCCCTCTCAAAGGTAATGGTACCAATTCCGATCGCACTGTATCGTCCATCGTCGCTCATATCTATATGCATCTAGAGATATTTCTCCTCTAATTCATTGAAAAGCTCCTTATCTCCTATCATGTGGATGGAAGCACCACTACCAAGATACCACACCGATCCCATTGTGCTTGAAACCAAGCATACGATCAAAGAGAAATCAAGTTCAAATTGTGAAGCAAGGGCCTCACCGGCTGCAACTCCAACAATCTTCTTGTTCTTCTTTTTCTACGGGCAGTTAGTGGCGAGATGCCCATGTTCGTGACAGTGAAAAAACTTCACCTTGGAAAAATATAGCTTCTTGCCTTTAGACTCAGATTTTGAATGGAATTTCTTCCCCTTCCCTTTCCTTGCCTTGGCAGCCAAAGCACAATCCTCTTCATCATCATTCTTTGATGAAGAGTCATCTCTGGTGTTCCACCTGAACTCCTCCTGCACAAGATCTGACCACAGTAATTCCCAATCCAACATTTTTTCCCATCCGTTGACAGAGACTTGATAACTGTGCAAACTCTTAAGAATTCCCAAGAGAACCAAGCTCACAAAATTATCATCATCAAGTGTGATTCCCACACTCTCTAGTTCATCCCGACATTGGAAAAACTTTGTGAGATACTTAGGAATATTGTCGCCCTTATCCATCTTGATCTTTCTGAGTTTATCCTTCAGCGCCAATTTCCTATGGTCACTGCTGCTTTGGAAAAGGACCGTCAAAGCCTTCCACATCACCAATGGAGTGGATTTCCCATGAAGGCTTGAGATAATATGGTCTCGTACACTTTCCAACAAAATCCTTCTCGTCTTCACTACTTTCCTTTTCCACACGTCAAGTAATGCAACATCCGTCGAAGTGGTCTTAGGAACATCACTATCGATGAATTCCTTCAATCCATGATCTTCAAGAACCGCCTCCATCCTATCCTTCCATGAAATGTAGTTCGAGTAGCCCTTGAGTGCATACTCTATCCACAAACCATTGAAGGCCATTTCGATGTTTACTCAACTATTGCACCAAGAAATTCTTGTAGAAAATTCGAATTGTTCCCACCAACAAACTCAGATATTGCTTCAATATTGCAATCATCTTTGCTCTGATACCATGTATAAATTTTAATACAATTATGTATTTCCTAGATTCTCCTGATCTAACAATTATATGCCACTATTAAATAGATAACTCTTCTACTAAAATCTTTGCGGAAATTTAATCGCCAATTGCAAACACATGAAGAAAGATCAATCACACATAACACATATGTTTTTACCGGGAAATAAAAAAGCTAAAAACCGCACTATCATATATTATTTATATATCATGGATCATGAAACAATCTCATACAAAACTCTAATCCAAGAGCTCTTAGTACAATATACAATTTTCTCACACTGTCATACAAAAATTGGCAAATACATGCGCCAATTTACTGCCTCCTGATAGCTTGCCTCCACTGCACAATCCTTGCTGGTCACAATCCCTGAATGAATAAGATACTACCTGCCTTGACTACGCAATCATCATTGGAATCTCCTATGTGTGTGTGGTTGAATGAGTGCACCCACTAATGTCACAACAGATAGTCAAATTGTCCCTTTCACCTATCTCTTAACTGGGTCTCCACTGGATCTGACATGAATGTAGTTAACAGTAGTAAATATTCAGTTGCATGTGAGATCACTCCATGCGAATTAATTTAATATTTAATTTATTGATCTCTCACTAGTGTATCTTTAGTTACAACTAGTTACAACTAGCACAACTGAGTTTAACTCACTTAATTGATTTAAACAACTTTACAACTCACATAACTACACATCCAACTCTGTTACAACTTTGTATCACTCAGTTACAATGAAGTCCACTTGCATGTCCCACCAACCAACCTTAGAATTCGTAATTCCTTCAATCAACTGGTTTTCCACATCAATTAACTGAAATCAAGTGCTTCAAGAGAATAGATTATTATTTATTGCCAAATTATTATTAAGAGATAATAATAACCGACATGCATTCTATTTTTAGACATGCGATCTATGAATATACTTCGCTCATGCATTTAAAAATAGAAAATCATCTATAAATATAATTTTCTCAACCATCTATAAATAGACTCCTGCTATAAATAGAATTTTCTCAACATTCTAAAAATAGAAATACACCTAAAAATAGCCTGTGGGCCCCACCTAGTATAGGTGATTAATTTTCACTAGGATCATCATCTTGTTGAATCTCAACAAAGGGAAATGTTGGTTATTTCCCTCCTGACTAGTATTTCCCTTTTTTTTTTTTTGGTTTTTCCCTTGCCGCGTTAGGAGGATAACTAGGATTCCCCTGGTCCTATGACTGATGCGGTTGGGCATTGGAAGGTTGCACAAAGTTCATTGGTGCGTTGTTTTTCATCGGTGGATTTTTTGCTGGGGAGTGGGGATAGTGAGGTCACTGTCCCTGGTTTGTGAATGAATACTGGGGGGGAGCTCTTTCGTCATATTTTCTGGTTGCGTACTAGGTCCCCTATGCGGGAGGGTATGATTCTCCTTGTTGATGATGGTATGATGATGCCCTATTAGTCATGTTCTGCAGAGGTGCATGATGAATCTGATGGTAGCATGGTTTTAGAATGTTCTGGTTAGGATCATATGTGTAACCAGGGTACAAATTACTGTTTCTGAGGTGATTTTGGTTTAGTGACCCTATCAATTCCTCTGCAGTGTTCGAAGTGCCTGGAGATTCTTTATAAGTTTGTAGGCGTGGGAAGTTAGGCAGGATGTTATAGATGTATCCTGACTGAGTGTATATCAGCTTGAGTTGCTAGGATTTTCTAATAGCATCCTCTTCAGAAGTAGGTCCTTCAGTTTCCACATCCTTCGAAATCTTTGTTGTGAGAGTTTTCAGGAATAGGTATAGTAAAACACGATCGTCGAGTTTGGCTTTACACAAACTTCGACGTCGTCGCCATTCATGAAGATGGTCGGAGATATGGATGGCTGGTGTTTGTCTAAAATGCATCAGTAACTCCATTCCTGAATCGTAGTTGATGGGTAACTGGAAATATGCGAGGAACGTAGTAGCGAGGGCACTAAAGGTTCCATATGAAGCAAATTGCTTCTCCAGATACCATTTCATGGCTGGTCTAGTTAAGGTGCACTGAAATAGTTTTAATTGAATAGTATCATCCATAATGTTTTTCAAAGAACACCATAGGTGGAAAGTCATTACACGGTTTCCATGGTCTTCTGCTTGCTTCCCTTCAAACTTTGGAATGTTCGAAGGGAGCTTTGTGGGCATGGGGGGCCAAGTGGGATTGTGTGCAATGCGCTCATTTGTTAATTTTGATAGATTGGGTAAGTTTAAATATGTTAATAAGGGTTATGTTAATAAGGGTAACTGAGTGTTGAGTGCCATTGTAGACTATGAAAACACAAGGTTCTGGTTGAATATGGGGTTTGTGTGTGACATACCCGGCTGTGTGTTCTGTTGGCTCCCCAAATGGGTAGCACTCCTTTGCCCTCTGGGGGTTGTGGGAGGATTTTTGTGTGGTGACCTTGAGGTGTTTTACATCGGTGTGGTGTTGGGTGACCCTTGTGGTTACCCAACTAAAGACGCCCCGATAAAGGATGAACCGATAAGGGTGTTTTTGTTCCGTCTTTAACTTCTGAATGGTGAAAGACCTGGAACTCCTCCCTCTAATGGGGGAGGTCCAAAAAGTGTCTAGATCGACGAGGTCCCATTGGGTCCATTATGGTGTCGACTAGGTTTGATTTTGGAAATTTTTAGTCATCTGTAATTTTTTTCTTTCTATAGATGATCGAATGTTTATCCCAGATTTCTAGAAACAAAATTAATGAATATTGTGAGTTCTAGAAATCTCACTGCCTTCATTATCCTTAGGATAAATTTTCCACTATTTTACTACTCTATCAAGTCATGGCCTGCCTATCACTCCCAGAAGACCCATCATGGGCTTATTCCACTCATTTTCACTATATTTCCCCACCTCTGACCTTACCACTTTGTTTTGACTTACCTAAACTTTTACTTCCACCTTGGATTGCCAAGTAGCCTAACCATTTCCCCTATTCACCAAGTGCCTCAAGCATTGGTGGTTTCAGGCTACCTTTTTAGGCTCTTTAGATAAATCAAAGTCATCAGTTTTTAGGTCTGCAATGCATAAGGTTTTTCAAAACTCTGTTTTACCCCTAAAAACCCTAAGTCAAGTTTCCAGCCAAAGGCCAAGTCCAAAAGTCCCCCCACTAGATCACCTAGGGTTTCACAGGTCATAGGATTATTTTGGTGTTCTAAATATTTTTTTTTCCTATGCCAAGAAGCTGCAATCAAAGAGAAAGAAGGTTAGTATATGATTGTCCAAAAGGTATCAGAAAATATTCCAATAAATTCCTCCTTGATCAAAGCACAACTTCTGCAAAAGACAAATGCCCATATTAGACATTTCTGCATGAATGAATGAGATGTCCATCAATAGAAGAAGAGGTAAGGTAAAAGGGAAAATCATCCTTAAGGCCATCCATAGCAAAGGAGAGGTAGTAGGCCTATGAACAAAGAAAATCAGGGTTTTTATGACCGATTGGCTAAAAAGTGTTGCCCAGCAAGGATCCATTGCAAAGGATCACAAGGACAGAGGTACATCAACACCACTTAGCATGAATTGAAGACTTCTAGAAATTATAAATGAAGAAGGGAAAAAACCCTAAAGCCTAAAGCTTGAGAAAGTAGGCAAAGAAGCAAAATGAACATCATAAATCTCCATCATGATGGCAAAAGGTTTTCAAAGGATATTTGAAGGTGACCTCCATGGTTTTCCAAGATAAAAGGGGTTTTCACTACATCAAAAGGAAAAATTGTAAAGAGTATCAGTATGAGGGAGCCTAAGCTTTCAAGTATAGTCAAAGATCTTCGAAATGGTTAAAATAAGGAAAGCAGGAGGTTAAGTGTCAAATAAGAAACCAAATTGAGCATGAGTTCTAATGTTGAGTAAATAAGGTGTCAAACTCCAAAAAAGGTTTAAGAAGACCAAAACACTGTGTTATGGCCCCTGCAGCAAACAAAGTGGCCAAGGGGAGGTAATGACAAACTTGATTGAAAATACTATGGTCACTGTGCAAGACAAACTTACTATACCTCTAGAAAATCAGCAAGAAGGGGAGGAATTATGTTTTAAGACCACTTACACTCTCGGATCTTAAAGAGGGATAATATATGTTTCTATCAATCTCTCAATAAAAAAGGGACGACATAACATGTTATAATTTTCTAAACTTTGTCAAAGTGAACATGTTACTGTCACAATTAGTCAGAAGGTGAAAACACATGTTTTAGATCAATTACGCTCAAGAATTCCAAAAAGGGTAAAAACAATGGTTTTAATTTATCAGAAGAGACAGTTTGAATAGTGCCCAAATTTTCAAGAATAAAAAGGGGACCTCTTCATCCTTTCAGTACACCATCACCAAAGAAAATCACTTGGGAAAGCTGTAAATCACCTACAAAAAGAGTCAAAGGTTTATCAATGAAAATTATAAAAATATCAAAAGTAAACATTAGAAAAGGTGGGTTTTTGGTTTTAGTTATTTTTCCAAAGGTATAAAAAACCATTGTTTATCACTCAAGCCCATTTTTCATTTGCAAAAAGGAGTGGAAGGTTTTCAAAGAAAGATTTCTTGAGTTTCTAGCAGACATCAGGTAGAAGGAAACTAGTGTTGTGCTCCTGGAACATAGTGCTACATGCTTGTGCGTGACTCCTGTATAAGGTGCAGCAGAGCACTGTGCGCCTGTGAAAGGCCGCTGCGCGTTTACCGCGTGCAGGACCACCCGACCACTCTGCCCGATGCTACGCATTTGCACTACCTTCTCACACTGCACAATGGCCCGACAAGCCTGAGAATTTTCTCGTTCAACAGGAAACCAGGGCACATTCAGTGTAGGCTTGACAGCGTGCATGCCACCCGACTAACCCAGCCACTACGCGCAAGGCCATAGGTTGACTTGACAGCGTGCACCTCCACCCAACGCTATGCGCCTATTCATTCAGGCTCTTCCTAGAAGGACCCAACACTGGCGTTGCCTGAACGCTGTGCTTGCGTGCTACGCGTTTAGCCAGGAAGCCTTTCATGCTAGAGAAAGCCTTCAAATTTTCTCAAACTCTAATTCTTTGCCTGGCACCTTCTGAGAGTTTTCATAAGAGGTATTTAGATGCTTGCCAATCTTTCTTATTGTTTTAAAAGATAAAATTAGAGATAAATTTAGAAATGGTAGAGGAAGAGAAAGCCTGGTCCCCTTACTAAAACACTACTAATTGAAGGTAACCCATCCATATACATACTGAAGGCACACTGAGGCCCAAATTTTCCTCCTTCACTCATCCTTCCCCTTCACTTGAAAATCACTGCCATTCTCATTATCATCTCACTTATACTCTCCGTATCATTTCAGAAGTAGTTCAGGGTTTTTTTTTCAAAGCAAGAGTAAAAAATAAAATTTCTAGAGAAGGTAGTAGTGATAGTGGCAAGGGAGGCCAAAGGCCCAGGGGACCACAGAGAAAGGGTGGAAAAGTAAATAGGTCTGAGCCTTCAAACACCAAGGAGTTGATAGCCTCCCCTACCAAACTTTCACATTTACAAGAGGTAGGTTGTTTTGATTTTTGTGAGAAGGTAAAAAGAGTCCAAAGTCACCCTGAGTCGACCATAATTTTTATCCTCAACCTCCATGACCATCAAGTACATCTAGCTAGAGTGAATTTTGAGCTATCCACCAATACAATTGCCATGGGATACCTTGTGTGGGAGAAAAATGGTTCAAACAGGTGAGTTTGGACTTGAGCCATTATCATCCTTTCTTAAAACTTAGATACCAAGTTGATTGCAAAAATATTTTTCCCTTTTCCCATTTATTGGAAAAATATTCCCCCTTAATTAAAGTCATCATGAAGTATTTTACATGTGAGGGGAGGATTTCTAGAATTTATTCCTACCATATAAGACTTCTTATGCACTTCACTAGGGCCAAGCTACTACATTTTCCCTATTACCTATATAGAAGTATTGATAAGATGTCATACATTATGCAAAAGAAGCCTCCTTCACAACAAATGCAGATTCTTTTCCACCATTCTCTTATCAAGATGAGTGTGTTGCATCAATTAGAGCAATAGGGTATCCCATGGGAAGTTTTTATCACCCATAATGTTTTCACAAATCGACAACCTCTTCCTCTGCAAATTTTACCCTCATCATCTCATCTAGCTTCCTCCATTCCTCCATCAACCCCCACTAACCATGATTCCTCATCCACACATGAATCCTATCCCCAAGAGAACTTCCCTCCTTCACCTTCTCCTAAAGCATCAGAACAAGAGGAAATGATAGTCAAGAGGAAAATGGCAGTCAATAAGAAAGGAAAAATGATGAAGAAGAGGGAAATGAAAATGAAGAAAGTGGTGATGATGAGGAAGAAACAAAGGAAAGTGAGGAAGAAGAAACACATGATGAAGAAGAAAGTGACAGTCATGAGGTAGAAAGTGGCAGTCATGAGGTAGAAAGTGACTGTCATGAGGAAGAAAATGACAGTCATGAAGAAGGAGAAAATGATGATGAGGAGGATGATGATGAAAATCAAGAGACAGAGGCAGATTTTGAAGAGAAAAGCAGTGATAAAGAAGGAGAGACAGAGGCAGAATTAGAGGAAGAGGGGGACAAAGGCAATGAAAAAAACAGTGAAGAAGAAGAAGAAGGAAGTGAGCCAAATAGTGAGGAAGAAACAGATGAAGAAGTGGCAGATGCAAGCAATGAAGAGGAGGATGATGTTGAGGAGTTTGAGATCATTTAGGTGGACATTGATGAGGAGAATGAAGCAAGAATCACAAAATTTCTCCTCCATGACATAAATGCCCAAATCAAAGACCTCCAAGCACATTTGGATAGGGCCAAGAGTGTAAATAATTCCCTTGACTTGGAGAATAGGCAACTGGGAGCACGAATGACAATCTATGAAGCTAGAGCCATCAAGGCCCGGAAAGAAGCCCAGAAGGCACAAATGAAAATATAAGAGTTAATAGGCACTTATGAGGAGAGTAGTGATGAGGAAGGACAATCTAGGAGAAGACCTAGAACCATGGGATTGAAGAAATCATTGGCTAAACAAAGGGGGGAAGAATCAGCCCTAGAAAAACAACTCCCTTTAGATGAGATTTTGGCGATGGAGATAGCCCATGACCAAAAGCCTTGGTTGGAGAGAGCCAACATACACTTGGAGGCTAAATTGAAGAAAGCAAATCAAGATCTTGACCTCCAAAGAAGAATGACTAAACATTATACCCGAAGGAACCAAATTGCAAGGGCTAAACTGAAAAAGGCTCAAGACAAGCTCTAGGAAATAAAAGAAGAAAAATGCAAAGCTCGGCTTTGAATATTGGCACAATCCTCCCTACAGGTCTCCCAAAACCCATGAGGCACTCATTCACCAAATTTGGGAGAATTTTGACAAGTTTTTGTCTTCTGCTAATTTTGAGTCCAAGGGGGTAGCACACATGGTGTTATGCTTTTTCTTAGAGAATATTTAGGAGTAAAGGCTCACATTTTTGGAATCCTCATCTTAAATATAGCATTCTCAATAATTTTAAGATCAATTGGATTTGTTTTGGTCCTCCAAAAGGGTAAAAAACACCCAAATTTTCACCATTCTGCCTGCTTTTCAGAACATGTGTTGTGCCTTTACCAGCCTTGGAATTTTTTATTTTTGGATAGGTTTAAGAGGTCAAATCAGAGAACCAAGGATATATCTATAAATTAGACTCAAAGGGCTTTCCAACGGGCCATCACGGAGCCTTTTCCGACATCGGGAAGGCTTCAAAACAATGTTGCAAATTGATCCGGTTTTCTTGCTCCTGTGCTACGCCGTTGGCATGGAAATTCCTCCTAAAACACAGTGTTGCGCCTTTAGCAGAGGGAAAGTCAACAATGTACACTTGGAAAGTTTTAGGAGGATTTTTAGACCTCAAATATCATTTTCTTTGCTAAAAATGTCCGAAAATATATTTTGTTTTAGATATTTTGTGCCTTGGGCCTTGCAAGGTCTCAAGAACAATAGTGACATTTTTTATTAGCCAATAGGCTTCTAGATACTCTATTATGTTTTTCTCCTCCTTGCTGGTTAAATATGCATTGAGGACTCATTTGTTAATGTTGGCATTTGATGATTTTTGAGAGCAATACATGGTTCTTTGAGGTTGAAGATAAATTTGGTGTTATGGAGCTTGTGAATGATTTGCTTTGATTGATGATGATGAAAGCTTGCTTGCAGGATCCCTGAGATTGGTGAATGGTGATGTGTCTCTAATTTATTCATGTTTTCTTGTTTATCATTATGTCCATCCTTCTATGTTGTAGTAGATCAGAAAAGTATAGGCTAATAAATGTTGTTTGAGGCACCTTAGTCCTTCCTATTACTATTGTCTTTATGTTTTCCTCTGATGAGTTAGTTTAAGGAATTCTTAGCTCCTCCTTAGATCCACCTAAGATTGTTTGTTTCATTAATGGTTTAAGAAGGTAGTTTCAAAATATTTTTTATGGTTAGCCATGCTTACTTTATGCTATCTAAACTTTGTTTTTGGAATCTCTCTTTGATGGGTTACTTGCTATTTTTAGCCAAAGAGGCCATGTTTTGATCATGCCCTTTGTCCATGCTTGATAAGTTTGCCTCAAAGTTTTTTATAGCTTGATTGATGATGTCTAGGAGTTCCCTCTTCATTGGTTGAAGTTACTTTTCATCTTATATGTTTTCAAATCTTGAAGGTGAAATCACTAAAGTTAGATAAGTTTTCTTGCTTTCTTTGTTTCACTGAATTTTTCATCTTGAATATCTATTTGTTTAAGTATTGTAATTAATGGTTTTCCCTATCACATGATTATTATCTTTTGCATATAATTATTTGAGATCTTCTTGTTTATGGGTATATGACAAAGGATTCTTAACTTCCCTTTGCCCTACCTTGT
>JAXQQM020067756.1:0-71209 GCA_034641835.2 Pinus albicaulis
TTTTATGTATGTAGCCCAAAATCTTATTAATAAGTTTAATTACTCCATTCTTAACATAGTTTGTAACATTCTAATAATAATTTGAAGTTACACATTTATAGTTTTAACTAGCAATTGCACCTAATGTTGCAAAGGAAACGCCGTAAGGAAGATGGTAGAAAGAGATCAACTCTAATTAACTTGATGAGTATCTTAAACTGGACAACTCTAACTGGAAATGGAGGGAACTAAAGTTTACTTGTCAAGAACCACAAACTTTGTTTTCTAAAAAGTTGTCAGGCACAGGTATATTTTTTTTGGAGTAAGCCTAACTTGCCCTTTATCTTAATGGCTGTCTTAGATTGTTTTTTTTCTCTGACATGCAAAACATTTCCCATGTCAAATAAATTTAAGCTTCGTGCATGTCTTCCACATCCTATCTGTGCCTAGTCTTTACCATTTCTGTGCTCAGGTTTGATTGAACATGTTCTCAGATGAAGCAAGAAATTCAATATAATCTATGCCCATTGTCACAGTGAACTCCAAAAATGATTACAGCACCAGTGATCCGTCAAATACAATGGCATTTATCCACCAACCTTTAATACTAGAGGATATGAAGAGTTAGGTCTCAGCAATAAATCTGAGACGCAACATTTAATGTGAAATAGAAATATGGAAGAAGGGAGCTGGCATGTCTGAAATGTTAGGATTGGTGGGAACAAAGGGGCATCTCTGATTGGATGATGTACAAACTAAAGTGCACTAAAATTTGTCAAGAAGATGTTCTATTTGCAAATGGTGCAAAACTCATACATTACACATTGATATTATCACAGCCAAAGATAACAAGAGGAGAAAACAAAGCGTTACAAGTATTCAATATCCAGGGGAGTTTATAGAATTGTCAGAAAGCATTGGACAGTGAAACTTGCTTCTGCTTCATCAAATTGACTGTGTGTTAGGTACTTCCCTTCACTATTGCATTTTGCAGTATCATTTTACGAACATTTGATCTTTTTGGAATATTGGATTCTAAGAGTAGGACAATCGGATCACTGATATCGCCCTCAACGTCTCTTCCGCGAATCGATCACTGTTAATGAGCACGCACAGAACTGGTGCTCAGACCTCGCAAATACGTAAATGTTAATTGGCCTTCTTGCAGTTCTTGCGGACTTGTCCGCTAGTACCAGTGAGAGGAGAAATATTCCCCATCTTCACCATGGCTGCCGCAAAGTCCGTAAAGAAAGTGTTTTGGTTAGAGTTGTAGGTGGTGACTTGGGAATTTGTAGAGCCTCCGCTAAACAGTGGCTGATCGGAGTGCAGAAGTCCCTTTTGGCTTCTCAAATCAGTGTAAAACTTGCTGTGAAATGTGGTAGGCGTGGCCAGATCTAAGGGCGAGAGGGTGTTGTCGCCACCAGCGCTTGGGCAGTTTGCCTTCACCGAAGTGGCGAAGGAGGTGTCAACAGATGATGCAGTTGCAGGCATAAAATAGAAATTTGTATATGGAAATTACATCAGATTTGTGGTTACCATGATGTAGTAAGTTTTTGTCCGAAGATGTTGCTTCTTGCTCGTGGGACCATTTTATCTATAAATTTGTATATAGGTAATTACATCCACTTGAATTTGCTTTGGTTACCATGATGTAGTAAGTTTTTGTCAGGGGTACTGCTTCTTGCTCGTGGGACCATTTTATCTATAAATTTGTATATAGTAATTACATCACTGAATTTGCTTTGGTCTCCATGATGTAGTAAGTTTTTGTCCGAGAGTACTGCTTCTTGCGTGGGACCATTTTATCTATGGGCCATTTGGAGGTGTTTCAGTTCTATTTTTTTAGCCTCATTTTTAGAAGGCATAGATTATAAATTTGTATATGGAAATTACGTCACTGAATTTCTTCAGTAAGTTTTTATCCGAGGGGACTGCTTCTTGCTCGTGGCCTGAGACGAATAAAGGTAGTATTTTTTTGCTGACTATTGAACCCTTATTTTTTATGTTTATGGCACTTTTCTTCTCACTTTTCTTTTCGGTCATTTTGTCTATGGGCCATTTGGAGGTTTGAGCTTTATTTTTTTTTTTCGCCTCGTTTTTAAGCACCCTTTACTGGGCTCGAATGTTTTTGGACGGATGCTTTTAGATTTTCTGGGCATTGATTATAAATTTGTATAGATTACAGCACTGAATACATGTTAATTTTCTTTGTCGAGGGACTGTTTCTTGCACGTGGCCTGTGACAAATAAAGGTAGTATTTTTGCTGGCTGTGAATTTCTTTTTTATGTTTATGGCACTTTTCTTTTCGGTCATTTTTGTCAAGTAGGCCATTTGGAGGTTTCAGCTCTATTTTTTTTCGCCTCGTTTTTAAGCACCCTTTACTGAGCTTCAGGTGTTTTTGGACGGATGCTTTTGGATTTTCTGGGCATTGATTATAAATTTGTATATGGAAATTAAAGCACTGAATACATGTTAATTTTCTTTTTCCGAGGGGACTGCTTCTTGCTCGTGGCCTGAGACAAATTAAGGTAGTATTTTTTGCTGGCTATTGAACCCTATTTTTTTTATGTTTATGGCACTTTTCTTTTTCGGTCATTTTGTCTATGGGCCATTTGGAGGCTTCAGCTCTTTTTTTTTGGCCTCGGTTTTTAGCATCCTTTACTGAGCTCCAGGTGTTTTTGGACAGATGCTTTTGGATTTTCTAAGCATTGATAATAAATTTGTATATGCAAATTACAGCACTAGATAAATTCTGTAATATTTCATATGCTGAATAGTAGGTGCTTGCTAAACCATTTAAAGCACCAAGAAGCATTAAAGATGCATAATCAAAAGGCAAACAATACAAAAATTAAAAAATACTAATGAAACTACACATTTTTACAATTCTTTTTGAAGTATTTGATAATCACCACATTCAAGGATATAAAAAATCAAAAAAGAACTTTGGAATAAAACACCTGAACATACAAACGTAAAAAACATCCTTAAATTTTCCAACTACAATAATGAAAGAATTCCAAAGAATATCAATTGATGAAACAAGTCCAACAAAGAATATCAATTGATGGAACAGTCGTATATTATATATGCTTGACCAAATTCAATGGTAAGTATTGGTTGATACGCCAAGCTCAGCCAGTCTATCAGCATAGACATGGTATCATTTTTCCCAAGCAAGAATACTTGACTGGCATCTAAAGCATAAAAAACACACTATCAAATCAAAACAAAACAAAACAAAAAAACAAGTGAAGGCTACTCAAGTCACTTACTATAATCCAGGGCTCTGTGCCCACTGGTTATTACAGTTAGGTGAATCATGTAAATGTTCAATGTCAACCACTAGTTCAAAACTCAACTGGCAAAACACATTAAGAAAGTTAATTATAGAAATGACAACAGAACGTGAAAATAAAAATCAATTCAGTACTCAAATTCAATGTTCAAGGGAACGAACTATAAAAATGGGCACAACTCCTGCTGCAATTAATAGAATTGTCCCGACGAAAGTGTAAACAGAAATAGTAGCACAAATTTTAACACAAAATGTGTAATAGATTAATACAAGAACAGCAGAAAATGACGGGGGGGTCCTTAAAAATTCACATGGAGCCTGAGCCAAATCTTTCAAACATCTGGATAAATAATCTAAAACCCCCCAGCGTTCCATGGCTTTGTAAGTAATACAACAAAGAAAAAAGCAAAAAGCCAAAACTATACAACGAAAACCTATTACAATATGGAGGCATCATGAAGGGCGGAAATGGAAATTATACAAGTATGGAATAAATTCATTGATCAGATAATTGTAGTCTGTAAATATTGCAGTCAGCAATGAAGTTCAGAACATAATAATCATCATATCAACGGATTTTATCAAAAACAAAGGCTCAGTAGGATCCATTGGTTTTTTGCATCACTCGAAGGATTAATTCTCTCCCTCATAAAATAGGTAATTTATACATCATTGCCTTCATCAAAACATTATTATTTCTGAGAATGAAAACAAACACTTTCAAAAATCACGTTTATTACTGGCGAAACTTAAATGCAGGCATATTTAAAACAAAAAGCACACAGACTGCGAATATGAAAACCTGATCCAAGCCCAAAGGCACAGAAAATCTCATTTTCACGCCTTTTTCCGGGTCTCATCACGCACGAAGCAGCGATCCTCGCTACTCTCTCTGCGCAATCTACGGAAAAGAATCCCTTAGCCGAGGGGATCCATCCACGACCCCAAACCTCCTGTAAAATTTTCGCCCCCTTCTGAAAAAACGATATGCAGAGTATCTATAAGGCTTATTCTCTTCAGCCTCTGCCCACTCTCTTCCGTCTGCACATACCTCACCGGCTCGTGGCCGGACAGGAGCTCCAGAAGCACGACGCCGAAGGCAAAGACGTCCGTTTTTTGCGAAACGATGCCGCTCTCTAAGTATTCCGGGCATAATCGGGCTCCCTCCCCATTCTTCCAGCTGCGCCTTGCTGCCCCTTCTCTGCAGCAAATGCCGCTCTGCAGCGAATGACTGACTGATTAAGGTTTTGGGCTATGTTAGTTTTTTTAACTGTTTTATATCCACGGCTCATCTTCTTTCAATCGTCTAACAACAGATCTCACGATCACCAATTGTACACATAGGCAGGTAGCAAAGTTCATTTCAAATAAATGCGTGCTACGTAGTAAATATATATAAACATTATATTAAAATCATGGAGGTATAAAAGGAAATTATAACTAGGAATTTTTTTTTTTTTGGATGATTTTTATGTATAAAACTAGTTACTAATTCATATAATTGCTAGAATGAGGTGTTCTACATTTTAGAATGAAGAAGATGTTTTTATGTATGTAGCCTAAAATTTTTTTAATAAGTTTAATTATTCTATTCTTAACATAATTTATAACATTATAATGATAATTTGAAGTTACACATTTTAGTTTAAATATATAGAAGATCATGGAGGTATAAAGGAGTATTATAACTGAATTTAATTTATATTATGTTTATTTTTTTGGGTTGATTTTTCCATGTATAAGGCTTGCACTAATTCATATAATTGTGGGAATGAGAGGTGCTTTACATTTTAGAATGAAGAAGATGTTTTTATGTATGTAGCCCAAAATCTTATTAATAAGTTTAATTACTCCATTCTTAACATAGTTTGTAACATTCTAATAATAATTTGAAGTTACACATTTTAGTTTAAATATATATAAACATTATATTACGATCATGAAGGTATAGAATGATTATAACTTAATTTAATTTATATTATGTTTATTTTTTTTGGTAATTTTTCATGTGTAAGACTTGCACTAATTTATATAATTGTGGGAATGAGAGGTGTTTTACATTTTAGAATGAAGAAGATGTTGTAATGAAGTGTCTAATTAAAAAATTACAATTCAACCATTCAAATTTATAATGTGTGGTTGTGGTTGTTTAAGTTAATAAATTAAAAAATATTGCAACCAAAATAATTTCAATGTTCGTCATAAATAAAATACTATAAAGTAATTAAAAGTGAAAATTTTCTAATTTTGTGTGTAAGTGATTTTTACTTTCTTGTATGAATTCGATGTGTAATTTCTTCACTACTCAAGTTAACACTTATATCTAAAAATAATATTGATGTTATAGTTTAGTATGGCAGTGATGTGTAATTCATTATATATTCATGTGGGGTATTTAAATAAATATTTTAATATTAGCCATAAATAAATTATTTCGATGTCTATATTAAGTTACAATACAATTATATATAACTTTCTATAAAGAAAACTAAAGTAATTGAAAAAAAAAAATCTTACATTTTCATTTTTCACTGTGAGGAGGTGTGTAATTTATTTAATTCTTAATATGAAGGTGATATGTATCATTTAAAAAAAAAAAATCAATATAAGTTATCAAATTGTAGAGAGAGTGATTTGAAATTTCATCAATGTTTAATATGCAAGAGAAATAAATTTAAAAATATACTAATAAGAAAAAAAATTGATGCAGCACAAAACTGCAATTTAACATATAATATCATGGACCTGTGGTTATGGCCCACATAAACTCCCTTTACTCGCAGTGGAATATAATATTGGATTTTATAAACATATATACGGAAGCAATTAACAATGGTTACTTTATCACTTCTTTAGCAGTTTTTAAACAACTCGCAATCTTCCCCAAACAACATGCATACACGCGGAACGGTGATTCTAGGGTCCTACAATCCGGTGACCAATCAGAAGCAATCGCATTTCGCAACTATTACAATATCACAAATTGTCGCCTACAAGTTTAACTCTATACCAATAACAATTAAAATATAAATCATGTGATGTGCGCTAATTCGCAATGCCGACACGTGGCCCTTATCCTCATCGCATCGCAATCCAAATAACATACTATGTGATTGCCTTAATAGTAAACTCTAAAATCTATGGTTTATCCTCCACCGTTGATCTGCGCCCAGATCTAATGGTCTCCATTGCTTTCCCTTCGTCGCATCGCAACTTTTCCAACTTATCTTGCGATGTGATCTCATCAGTTCATCTCTCACCTTCACATCTGTGATTTGATAATGACTGTCTGCTCACCTTCATGCGGCTCTTCTTCATCTCTTCCGCCCGCACTGATATCTACTGATGGAATCACATTTCAATAATACATATTCTGCCATACTTCATCTATGCGAAGTTTCTAAGAACTTTGTCCTCTCGCTCACACTCACGCGGTCTATTCATTAACAGAAAGAACACACAAATATATTAAGAATTCGAAATAAACAACACACAAATACTCTAAGTTCCAGATTATCTTAGATACTTAAAAACACACAAAATTCATCATTGTTCGAGCTCTAATACAGGCTAAGGCCACTCAGGCCTAAATCACAAATTTCGCCCTCAAGCTACATTGCACTCTGCCCTTTTTCTTATCTGGACATACAGACTCACATTTATAAAGAAATTACAAGCAAGTGGATCATCTAAGATCCATGAGTTCTTCTCCCACAATCGCTCAACTAAACCCCTAAATCTCTCTGTTTGATTACATGGAAGATAATTACAATAAATCAAGTCTTCTAGAGACTTATCGCTTCCATCGTTTCAGCTCTATTTAACGTAATTTTCCCCCATTTACAAACGATTGTCTATGTTTCCTCTTTTTGCCGCATTGAATTTGAATTTTAATTAAGGTGCTCCAATGCTCCTGCATCAAAAACTATTTTAATGTGAACAATATGAGTCATAAATAAAATATTTCAATGGTCATGTTGTCTAAAATATTTCAATATCAACAATGTATTATATAAAACAAATGAAAATACAATATTTCCTAAAGCTAGAACATTTTATTACTCTGTTGTTCAGAACAAAAAATATGTGCAATTTCTTCCATACTAATCATAGAATTTATAAATAATAAAATATTTAAAAGTATAATTTTTTTTTTCAAATTTTATATTAAAAAAAGTAAACTTCAAAAAATTTAATCTCAATCTAAAATAAAAACAAATCAATATTAGTTAAAACCCAATACCACTTTTGAAAAAATTAAATAAATATATACTTTTTAATTATGAAAACTCAAATATGAAATATTGTAATAGGCATTATATTGTGAGGTTGTTGGTGGTTAAATTGTTGAGATTCTTCGTCCTCAATAGTTTTCGTGAATATCAACAGTTGTCAAGATTAACAGTGTCATCCCCATTAAACTCAAACTGTGTCTTCATAATGTGCTCCACATTGTCGGGATTCGCCGTCACTACTATACAAACGCCTCCAAGGTGCTCCACCACGATGGTCTGCGCGGGGAATATAAGCGCACTAGAGAGTATCGTTCTAATTGCATGTTTCAGTTCCTCCAAATATAAATAGTGAACCCACAACTGGATATCGTCTGGGTCTATTGTTCTTGTTCTGCAAGATATAAATTCTTGCTTCATGTATAGAAATGCCAAGTAAAACACCAATGTCACCACAATCCCCAATAAATAAATGAAGCGTAAACTTAAAAATTCCTCCATGAAGTTCCCCCTCTTATGCGGCGTTGTGTTTAAGATCCGCTAATTGATAGTCATTCAAAGATTCTATGTAGCTAAATTCTAAAATTGGATTCTACAAGGATTTCAGGTGCGGAAATATTTCAGAGGACAATAGGCACTGTGCTCATAAGGTTTGTTTCAATTCGGTCTAACATTTAGACAGTTAGCTTAGAACACCCGACACTGGGAAGCAGCACGCATGCCGCCTACTCACTACGTCTATCGTTGTTGCAAAAGCAATTCAACTCACATTGGATCCTCTACCCATAATTCAAAGATGTGTTATTTTTGTTTGATGTTGAAGTTCAAACTCTATTTCAACTTTGATATGATTTTACCTTGCAACTCATTTCTCACATATGGAAGGATAAAGTCAACCTCCCTTGTTCGCAAAATATCAAATTTCAAGGGCAAGGTCATCTTTTATTCTGGATGGTTATAAATATCAAATTTGAAATGGAAGATTATGCTATAAAGTTCGGAAAAATGAATTCGAGAGATTATGCTTCATTTTTAAAAGTTGAAAAGTTATAATCATCCAATATGAAGAGACAAAGCAATGAATGTAAGAGAAATAATCGAGTAGAAATTGATTTATCCTTTAATTTCTCTTTCTTTCTTTCTTTTTAATTAATACAATATTTAATATTTAATATTTAATTTAAAGTTATATATAATAATCACAAAAATTGTAGACGATTTCTTTCCTTACATGACATACATGAGGTATACCTGTATAAGGTTAGAAGCAAATATGGGGTCATCACAGAAAGAAGAAATGAAGCTACCCAAGATATAAAAATGGATGCCAACCAAGACCACAAAGGGGATGTTAACGAGGGTTTCCAAGAAGGTAGACATTGAAGTTGTTTACATGAATGGAGAACTAACAATCCCTTCTTAGGCCATGTAGCACCAAAATGGTGAAGTTACCAATTATCTATGTGAAGAAGAAGAAGAGCATGAATAAGTAGAGGAAGAATAAAATATTTATATATTTATATTTATACCTCTCTATTAATGTTAATTTAGTTACGGATTTAGGGTAGTGTTGTATCTTAAGAGACAATCCCTCGGTTGTGAAAGGAATCAGTGCTTAAGACATTTTAAAAGTGTGTCACAGAAATAATTTTATCATGAGGTCTTTGTTCTATCCCTTTGGAGACTAATTTTCTAAAACCCTTAATGATCTGGAATAATAAAAGATTTCATAATGCCATTCACTGTTGATATCTGAATGAAAAGAAGAACTGCAGGGGAAACTCAAAGTAATATGTTGAATACATGGAATATACCACTTTTAAGTTTCAGAGGAAATTCATGGAGAGAGAGGAAATTCGAAATAATATGTTGTAAACACAGAATCTATTACTTTAAAGTTTCATCAAGAGTTTTTGAAGAGAGGGGAAACTCAAAATAATATGTTGTAAACACAGAATCTATTACTTTTAAGTTTCAGAGAGAATTTGTGAAGGGAGAAGAGATGGAGTGAAGGAGCGCAAATTAAGGTTATTTAACTCTTACTCACAGATGTAATTAAGAGACCGGCTGCTACATTACTTCACTTCATTCAAAGAAGAAGGGACACAAAATGGCACAAGAAACATGAATCACCATCAAGAGTTGCAAGAAACGTATGGCTTCTTTCATTTACCCATCAAAAAAATAAGTAAAAAATGTAATCCCCAAGAGGTCCAGAACTCAGGCCCCCTCCATTTATTTCTTTCTCTCTTGCTTAAATACGTCAAAAACATTTTTTAACTGCTGGAACTTCTTGTAACTACTCAAACTTCCTAAAACTCTGTAAACTACGCATTACATCACAATTAAATACTCCATTACAATGTCAATCTTTAATCAAGAAAGAAAAATAGAATTAGAAGTATCAATCTATTTGTTGGATCTGATTTGTTGTTGATGTGTCTTTGTCTGTTTCGGCTGTGATGTCCCAACAGTCTGTGTAAACGCATCTCCACTAGACTCTGCCATGCTTTGGCATTTTTGAATGCTATCATCATGTCACCTGCTACCCAGCTCTGCCTCTTCTGCTCGTTCCTGTTGCGTCATACCTTTTCTTATCCTTTGCCCCGCGTCGGATCACATACTCGATTCTTTTTGCCCACGTTCAGACTTTATTCCCTAAACTGCCGCAAGACTTGGACTTGAAATATATTCTATTCACCTCTGAAGAACGCATCACGTCCACTTTCTATCTCATTTCGGTGTTTCAACAGTTTTACGTTATAATCCTCCTTTCATCCTCCGATGCAATTTAACACAATAAATGTCTTACTTCTGGATTTGAAGACCTTTGGAGTTTACTTTTGAAACCACATCGCATCCACTCGCAAATCGCAAATCAGGGATTTTATTATGAAATACGGGAGGTAAGTGTTAAACTGTGCGATGCACGAAGTGCAACGGGTGGAAGATGACGTGGCAAGAAGAGGTGAGGCCAATCGCAAATCACAAATCAGTGGATTTGTCATGAGAAATTGAAGGTAAGCTCTAAAACTTGCGAAGTGCGAAGTGCAGGGCGAGGGAGGTGGCGTGGCAGGGATGGGTCCCACAGATATCGTAAATCCCAAATTGGCGGATTTAGTTTATGAGCAGTGGAGGTAAACATTAAAACTTGCGAAGTGTGAAACGCAAGGAGAGGGAGGTGACGTGGAAAATACAGGTGGGCATGCCCGCAGCCCGTAGATCACAACCTTTAACACCTTCCTTAGCGCTAACCCTTTAAACTTGTGAAGTGCGATATGCGATCGCATCGCATTACAATACAGCAAGTTTAACCATATTTTAAACTTGTAAACTTTACCGAATGCGATATGCGATACGATCTCTGCTATCCATCTCTTTGTTTCAATTTTGCGCTTTGATCTTGACCGTCTATTTTTCCCTTTGTGCCTCCTCCAAAACTCTTAATTTTATAAGGGAAATATGCCATTTCTCTGCCTACAGGAAATTAGTCTGTTTTTCTCCGCGGTGTAACCCTCCTGAACTTATCTGGTGTTCTATTGCGTTAGTCTCTCCTGAGATTGCGAATGAGCCTGACTTGTCCCTTGCTACACACTTTTCTTCTTTGTTGCTCCTCTGGCTTGGATTGCGCTTCCAATGTTGTTGTTGCTTCCCTGACTTTGGTCTCAGTCAGACATATACGTGTGAATCCTCGCGCGCTTGTGGTCACTTTGAGCATATCGTTATGTATTCTTGACATTCTGAATAAACTCTGCTCATCAACAACTTTTAATTGTTTCGTGACCTCTCGACTTTTAGTTGAGTCAAATTATGCTACAAATGGTAGAGGCTAAAGCATTTCATTTTAGTTGTGGATCATAGGGTAGTTTAAAATTTGTGTGCGTTATATGCTCACAAATATTTTATTCGATTCTTGAATATATTATTTCAATAAATATGAGATAATTTATTTGTACTCTGTAACTTGTGTGTAATTCATGACACTAATAAGTTCCATTTCTCTAGATTTGCAATTTAGCTATGAATTGTAGAGTAGATTAACGGAAAATCCAGACAAAATGTTGGTAACTATGAAGATTTCCATCATGGATGGAAACCTGATTTTCCAAGGCCAAGTAATCCTCACGGGGATTCCTGATAATGTAATAATGACACCTGGCTCATAAATTGATCTCGTCGAAGGTGCATTCATTGGTCCCAATGCATCGAAAAAAAAGCCACCACGTTTTCCCAATTGGGGTGCTCAAGTAAGAAAATCTATTTGTTTTCCATCACTTAACATAGGTATTTATCGTAAATCATATCTTTTTTAATGGACTCCTATTTGTGTCTGATAGAGGTCTCCATTTCATGTGTTACTTCCACTTCAACTTGTGTTGGATGGCCTAGTGGATGGGAACTTGTGGAAGAAATGTTTTTTTGGAGACGAAATTCATGCTCTTGGAGAGAAAGTCTTGATCCGAATATGGAAAAACTAGTTATTTCTATGCTAGCTCCCTCATCAGTATTAAAAATGTGTGATTGGTATCGTCTCAATTTAACCACTTGTGAAGGGGTTTATGTGTGTAGTTTCATGTGTCTTTGATGATAAAATTATGAGTTAATTAGATTTTAAAAACTCATGATCAAAAAATGAAATGTAGAAACATAACTCACAGCAATCACATGACACAATGGATGATAATGGATTTCACCCTTCCTGGGCTACATCTCCATGAACCTGATTTAACTAGCTAGGCCTTCCTGAGATTAAGTGTCAAATGCCTCATTACAAGCATCTGTGATGATCCAATGGATTTTTTGACTACTCCATTGGCTTTAGAAGACATGAAAACCCCAAAAATGACTATTCAATCTCTGAATTTTCTTACTATTTGATCTAGGCTTGACCTCCCATCTTAGTGGCCATGGGCTTATTTAATCTCCAAAGTGAAAAAATCACCTTCATATGTGCTCCAATTCCTCTTCAAACTATACCATTGTGCTCAGGACATCAAATAAATCTATAAATGACTATTCATTCACTCCATTTGACCTTCATCTGATCTGGGCATGGCCTTCCCTACTGGTGGCCCTAGGCTTCAAAATTATACAAGTGACCAAAAACACCTATAGATTTGCTCCTTTGCCTCTACAGGTTGTTCCAATGGATTCAATGTTGAGATTCAACAATAATTTCAGCACCCACGCCTAGTGTGGGACCAGGAGGTCCAAGCAACACCTGCATTATGGTGGGACCACAAGGCTAAATTTGGTGCATGTCTATTTTAGTTATCCCTTAATTAAGATGGACAGTAAAATGTAATCTAATCTCAAAAGAACTTGTAATAGTTAACTAAGTTTGATAAACTCAGTTAACTTATGAATTTTGAGTTAGAGGTAGTTGGTGAGGCATGCAGAGTAATTCTAGTTGTAACAGAGTTCGAAGTGCAGTGGTGCATTAGTTAATGCGGGTTGTAATCAGTTTAATTCAGTTAAGTGAGTTAAACTCAGTTGTGGTAGTTGTAACTATTTGATACACTAGTGAGATATCAAGTGAATTAAATATTATTTAATTCACAATCAATGATCTCACATGAAACTGAGGATTTTCTATTATTAGTTGCATGCATGTCAGATCCAGTGGAGACTCAGTTGAGATCTAGGTGAAAGGGAAATTGACTATCATTTGTAGGATTATTGGGTTGCACCCATGCAACCAAACACCCATTGGATTTCCCATGATACTTGCACAGTCAAGGAAGGCCAAAATTCCTAAATAATAGGGATTTCATTCATCAAGGATTGCACAAGCAAGGCAAGTTATCTGGAGGCAGTCAATTGGCTAAGTATTGGTCAATTTTATCTGAGATTGTGTGAGACAATTAGCTGAGTACAGGAGGGCTCTTGTGAGAAGAGTTGTATGTAATTGGATTCCATGCTGAATATATAATAGAAGATAGTGTAGCTTTGAGCAGCAAGCTTTCCCCGGGAAATTATTTGTGTTGTGGCTTGATTGATTCTTCTTTGCTTCATGTGATTGGCGATTGTATTTTTAATTCCGCAAAATATTTGTAGAAGTGATTCAGTATTTAACTTTAGTACATTGTTAGATCAGATTGAATCCATGATATACATGCTTTTGTATAATTTCTGCATGGTATCAGAGCACAGGAAATCACAATTGTGAAGGAGGAGATGAGTCTGTGACTAGATAGAATTTGAATCTGCAGAAAGACTTTCTTGGTGCTATAGTTGATTCAGGATCGAAATGGCTTTCAATGGCTTGAGGTTGGAGTATGCACTCGAGGGAAGCTCAAACTATATTTCTTGGAAGGACAGGATGGAGGAAATACTCAAAGACAATGGCTTGAAGGAATTCATTGACAATGATGTTCCTAATCTCGTTGTGACAAATGCTGCAAATCTTGATGCATGGCAAAAGAAAGTGGTAAAGGCAAGGAGAATCCTATTGGAGGGAGTAAGATACCACATTGTCTCAAGCCTCCATGGGAAAGACACACCATATGCAATGTGGAAGGCTTTGAAGGATCTATTTCAGAGCAGCAGCGACCATAGGAAATTGGCGCTCAAAGATAAACTCAGGAAGATCAAGATGGAGAAAGGTGACTCCATACCAAAATATTTAACAAAGTTTGTCCAATGTCAAGATGAACTGAGGAGAATTGGTATAATAGTCCCTGATGATGATTTGGTGAGCTTGGCTCTCCTAGGACTTCCCAATAGTCGGCATAATTATCAAGACTTTGTCAATGGAAGGGAAAAGTTGCCATATTGGGAACGACTATGGTCGGATTTGGTGCAGGAGGAGTTCGAACGAAACACCAAAGATGGATCTTCATATGAGGATGAAGATGAAGAATATTGTGCTTTGGCTACCAAGGTGAAGAAGGAGAAGGGGAAGGAATTTCATTCCAAATCTGAGTCCAGAGATGGCAAGAAGCGGGACATGTCCAGGGTGAAGTGTTTTCATTGTCACGAGCATGGCCATTATGCTACCAACTATCTACAAAAGAAGAAGAACAAGAAGGTGGAGGATCTGCAGCTAGTGAGGCTTTGGCCTCGCAATTTGAGCTTGAATTCTCATTGATCGTATGCATGGTTTCAAGTGCATTAGGATCTATGTGTTATTTGGATAGTGGCGCTTCATTTCACATGATGAGAGAGAAGGAAATTTTCAGTAGCTTGGAGGAGAAGGATCTCCAGATGCATATTGAAATGGGTGATGACGGGCGGTACAGTGCTACCGGGATTGGTAGCATTACCTTCCAGAGGTAGTCAGGTAAACCCTTTCAATTAAAATATGTAATGCATGTACCAAGTTTGAAGAAAAATTTAGTCTCAGTTGCAATGTTGAAGGATAGAGGCTATGATGTTGTTTTTAGTGAAGGAAAATCCTTCCTGTGACACAAAACAATAGGACAAGCCAAGAAGATATGGATTTGAGTTAAGAATCTCTACAAGCTAGATGTAGATGGTTGCGCAGCATTGATGGACGAGGCGAAAAAAGTGGTGAGATTGGATGAGGGCAAATTATGGCACAGGAGATTGGTCCATCTTCACCATGGAGCCTTGAAAGTCATGAAGCATATTTCTACTAGTATTCCCAAGGGTACACTTGCGCAGTCAGACACATGCAAGGGATATACTATGGGAAAATATGTGAAGGCCACCTTTCATGAGAAGGAGAACCGAGCTTCGGGGATCCTTGAGAGAGTTCACACAGACGTGTGTGGACCATTCTTTGTTGCTTCGACAGCAAAACATAAGTACTATGTGATATTTTTTGATGAATTTTCATGTAAGTGTTGGATCTTCTTCATGCAAAAGAAAGATCGGACATTCTCAAAGTTTCTTGAGTTTAAGGCACTGGTGGAGAAATATTTGGGGAAGCAAGTGAAGGCTAAGAGGAGCGATAATGGTGGTGAATACATCTCTAACGAATTCAAGAACTTCTGTAGCAAAGAAGTAATTCGAAGAGAACTGATAACACCTCATAACCCACAGCAGAATGGGGTCGCCGAAAGAAAGAACAGAACGATTGTGGGTACAATAAGAGCGATGTTTCATGATCAAGGCCTATCGATGCATCTGTGGGCAGAAGCATGCAACACTGCGGCATTTGTGCAGAACCATTGTCCCCATAGGATACTTGGCATGAGTACACCTGAAGACGCTTTCACTAGTAAGAAACCTGATGTTTCACACTTTAAGATTTTTGGCTCATTCGTTTATGTGCATGTGACCAAGAGCTAGAACCGACAGCTGAGATCGGGATTTTTGTGGGGTACACTAAAACACCCCACAACTATCGTGTGTGTTTTCCAAATAGCAGAATGACTGTTGTGTGACAGGATATAAAATTTGATGAGGAGAAATCCATGTGGTTGTCCCTTGAGAGGGAGTTGGACTTACATGCAGAGGAGGAACTCTTGGTTCCTAAGGATGAGCCTCAAGATGTGGAGCAGCCACATGAGGAGGATCATGGAGTGGCAGAAAACACTCATGCAGATACATCCATAAAAAATGGCAGAAGGCACACCATGGAAGCTGATAGATTGAGACTTGATGCTGCAGAGAATGTAGGAGCCCCTACGTCATAACGCAAACAGATACATTATCCAGACAGGTTTACAGGATACATGACTCTTATGAGAAAATGTATTGTGGTTGGACCATCTTCCTTTTAGGAGGCAGTGCAACAACCAACTTGGGTTGATGTAATGGTGGAGGATTATGACTCCATTGTCAAGAACAGTGCATGGGAGATTGTCCCAAGACCGGTCAACAAATCAGTGGTTGGATCGAGATGGATCTACAAGATAAAGCAAGATGCTGATGGGAGTGTGGAGAAATACAAGGCCATATTTGTGGCCCAAGGATTCTCACATATCAAGGGGATCGATTATGATGATACTTTTTCACTTGTTGCAAGGTACTCTTCCATTATATCCATCTTTTCACCCTCATCACGAATGGGTTAACACATTCATCAGATGGATGTGAAAACTATGTTTCTTAATGGGATCGTTGAGGAAGAAGTGTACATAGAGCAGCCTGAAGGTTTCGAGATGTTCAATAGTGAGTCGCATGTGTGCCGACTCAAGAGAGCATTGTATGGGTTGAAGCAATCACCTTGTGCTTGGTACACTTGGATAGACAACTATTTCACCGGACTAGGCTTCACCAAAAGTGAAGTTGATGAAAACCTGTACCATATTGTGGTTGAGGGTAAGCTATTGATTATTTTTATTTATTTTGATGATCTAATTTTGACTGGCGATGAGCAACTGATACACTCATGAAAGGAGGATCTTGCAAGGGAGCTCGAAATGAAGGACATGGGACTCCTTCATTATTTCCTTGGCTTAGAAATATGGCAGCGGGATGGTGAAATTTTTGTGTCTCAAGGCAAGTACACCAAGGAGATACTAGGTAAGTTTCACATGGAGAGCTGCAAACCCATGGATACTCCTCTTCCAGAAAATTGAAGGAAAGAGGATTCTACTTCTAGAGAGGTAGTGGATGCTACTGTCTACAAGAAATTAGTTGGTTCACTAATGTATCTAGTGAACACCCGACCAGAAATTTGCTACACATTTAACAAACTAAGTCAAGCTATGGTTAAGCCTACCAAGCTATTTTGGAAGGTGGGGAAGCATGTCTTAAGATACATGAGGGGAACATCAGAGTATGGTCTATGGTATAGACGAACAGAGGGAGTGAAGCTTCAAGGCGTCACAGATGCAGATTGGGCAGGCAGTCCATTAGACATAAAGAGCACATCAGGAGGGATCTTCAGCATAGGATTGACAACAGTTTCTTGGTACAATAGGAACCAACAATCTGTGGCACTCATTTCAACGGAAGTAGAATACATGGCATCAATTCAAGCTACATGTGAGGCTATCTAGATGAGAAATATCTTGGTTGGTTTGTTTGATTATTAGATTGGATCCGACAGTGATACAATGTGATAATCAGAGTTGAATTAAACTCTTGATTAATCTTGTGTTTCATGATAGGTCCAAGCATATAGATATCTGGTACCATCATCTAGATATCTGGTACCATCATCTCAGATATTGTGTGCAGAGGGGAATAATGTTGCTTCAGTACATTCCCATGGAAAATCAGGATGCAGATATTCTGACGAAGTCACTCACCAGGAGAAAATTCGAATACCATAGAGGCAGGATCGGGGTGAAGGATAATCCATTTCTTGTTGAGAGGGAGTGTTGATATTCAACAAGAAATTTCAGCACCGATGCATAGTGTGGGACCAAGAGGTCCAAGGAGCACCTACACTAGGGTGGGACCACAGGGCTAAATTTGGTGCATGTCTATTTTTGTTATCCCTTAATTAAGATGGACAATAAAATGTAATCTAATCTCAAAATAACTTGTAATAGTTAACTAAGTGTGGTAAACTCATTTAACTCATGAAATTAGAGTTAGAGGTATTTTTTGAAGCATAGAGAGTAATTCTAGTTGTAACAGAGTTCGAAGTGCAGTGGTGCATTAGTTAATGCAGGTTGTAATCATTTTAACTCGGTTAAGTGAGTTAAACTCAGTTGTGCTAGTTGTAACTGTTTGAAACACTAGTGAGAGATCAAGTGAATTAAATATTATTAAATTCACAATCAATGATCTCACATGCAACCGAGGATTTACTATTATTAGCTACATGCATGTCAGATCCAGTGGAGACCTAGTTGAGATCTAGGTGAAAGGGAAGTTGACTATCAGTTGTAGGATTATTGGGTTACACCCATGCAACCAAACACCCATTGGAGTGTCCATGATACTTACGTATTCAAGGAAGGCCAAAATTCCTAAATAATAGGGATTGCATTCATCAGGGATTGCACAAGCAAGGCAGGCTATCTGGAGGCAGTAAATTGGCTAAGTATTGGTCAATTTTATCTGAGACGATGTGAAACAATTAGCTGAGTACAGGAGGGCTCTTGTGACAAGAGTTGTATGTAATCGTTTCATGATTCCATGCTAAATATACAAGCATTCCAATCTACTTGGAATGACTATTCCTGAGGAAAAATTGGTCGAAAATTACTCAAGATATGATCCATTAAAGTTTCCCCTAGATTCTGCCTCTAAATCTGGAAAACTGCCAAATAACTCCGACAAATCTGGAAGTGGCACCAGATTTGGAGGTGGCTACAAAAATTCTGCCAACTTGATCTCAGCTTAATTAAAACTCAACTGGATATTAAAGAGTGATAAATGTGCACTAAGCGCATTTTATGGCGGTGCTTGGTCATGGTTATCTGCAAGGGCCAGATGGAGGAGGGATGGCCTGTAGGGCTGGCCCCCTCCATTCCACCATTCAAGCTTGCATACACTTCAAATACATGTGATGCACATAACTTTTCAACTGACATGGTGTAGCCCATTGGTATCAGGCGGTAATGGCATGGGGGAGGTCATGGGGTCGAACCTCTACCTCGCCCTTCTATACGTGTTTTTTCCACCATTCAAACCTTAATGTATTCCACTCCAAAAACCTTTGAAGTTTTCCATTTAATATGGCACTCCACCATATATATGAAATCCAAAACTTTGGATATAAAACATTGTATTCATATATGCCATGATAATATATGCCTCCACTATATGGTATAAACCATAGTCAACCACCGTAATGTTCAATGGAATTCAGACCTTAGGTTTCGGACCAAGGTTTAAAAATTGAAATGCGCTCCAATATAATACTTGCGGAATTTGGCATAAAAACTATAAACCATAGTTAAATGAAATTCCACCAATCCACCATCATCTAAAACAAACCTTAGGTTAAAAAAAAATGCCCCTCGGACTTTAGGATTATAATAAAAATATACCAACCACAAAAATTATTCCAAACCTTCACATTGAGATTTGAATCTGGCCTTGGAGAGGGGGTCCACCAAGGGACATGTGGCAGTCCCTGGTTGGGTTGTCCTCCCTCATATATATATAAAATAAAAATAATTAATGATCTAACCTTAGGAGGTCATTGGAGGACATCGGGCAATTTTCACCTTCACAAACTAAACTGGTGAATCCTGCAGTCACACTTGTCATAGTCCCATTGGGAAAAAACTGAAGAATATTCTCTGCATGTTGACTGGGCTGCCATGTCATCAGCACATACCTGTTCTGCAATTTTTTTTTTAAATTGCTTGTTCTGAACGACGATCAGTAGACCATAACTTCTTCATACGAAATTTTTTTTTGACGAAACGAGTTTTGTTGCATTCTTGGCGACGGGTCGGTAGTTGTAGTTCTAGTTTGGTGCAATTCTGAACACTTTGAATTTTGAGCTAATTTTTTCCCCTTATCCAGATTCTAATCACACCTTACCACTGACATGATTTTGGACCCACAAAATTTGGTTATCTCATGATAGTTGAACACTCTTCTGTTTCCCAAGTTATATTATATTTATTCTACTTTGAAAATTGTCCATGACAACCACTTGGACACTGACATGCCTTGCCTTGCCTTGCAAATGGCTTGGCTCTTCAACCATTGTTCTCTTTTTACTGTTGACCCAATCCAACACTTGTTGGTTGCTTACTGACTGATATAACACTTTTTTGTACCAAATTGATTCCTCGGTGCTTGGGAAACTAACTGCCTTCCCACTGAGAATCATGTTCCTCCTTTTTCACAATGATGCATTCGATGCAAGCTTCTCTTTGGAAACCACTTTTCCAAATTAAGCCCATTTGAGTGAACTACATCAATGAGTTCCAACATCAGTAATAACAAGAAAATAAATGACCATTCTTTTACCTCCATGGTTTCAAATTACACATATGGAATAATGCATTCACCATCTCCTTATCTTCATGGCGTCAACACATAAAATGGTCTACAATGGCTACAAAATTTTTTGACATCTTGTCACAAACACAACATATTCAGATTCAACCATCAATCTAAAAAACACTTCATGCAAGAAACATAACTTGATGACATATCCTCTTGCTCCTTCAAAGCAACAAATTTCAAATCATTTGAACATCGCCATGTACTCTCACATCTTGGTGTCAAAACCATCGACCAAACACAAGTCGAAAAAACATGCCTCTTCAAACGACTGACTCTCAAATCAAGCGTAAGCATGTGTAATAATTTGATGACTATTTTCCCAAAACAAAAATAACTTCACATCTCATTAAACACTTTTGCAACATCTCCTTTTCATCTTTGGAGACAAAATCAACTCTTCCAAGTCGATATGACATGCATGTAACACACAATCGACCAACACAAGTTGACACGCATGCATGTGAAAATGATCAACACTCTCACGTTGACAACACACATTTTAACCAAAGAAATCGACCAACAGAAGACAATTACTCATGCATGTTCAAGCACAATGAAACCATCAAAATTCCACTATTCATACACACAAATTCTCATGCATGTATAAAATTCTTCAACTCTCTCACAAGTACAATCATAAGTACAAGAACCCATTCATACGTGCATGTACTTAAATATGAAATGAACTAATTTTGATGCAATAAAGTGAGTCAACATACTCCCCTTTCAAACACCTTCTTGGCGTAAACTTGCAACATGCATTCCATTGGGAAATAAATGCATCAATAATCAAAATACATGTAAAGCCTTAATTGGATAAGAAATCTAACCATTTCTTACCAAATCATTTTAATGGCGCTTCTTTCAGTTGCACATCATCATCGTGTGAATCATCTTGACCCACATCAATTATGGAATCTTATTTTCCATTCTTTCCATTCTCTTTCACCACCTTCTTCAAATGTCATGGATGACTTGTTGGATACAAAGTCCAACACTTGTCTACAAGATGACCTTGCTTATGACAATGAGTGAAAAACAATTGCATCTTCTTTTCAACATGGTTTTCTTTGTCTTTGGCTTTCTACCTCCTTTGCTTTAAAAGTTTCACGTGCATGGCTATATTCTTCCAACATCTTGAAACATTATGGCTATTCAAACCACAAAAGTAACATGAAAATTTTCCCCAAATCTTATGTGAGAATTTGTCATGTTTATCATAATCAAAAGAAACTTGATTAAAATCATATTTATACCTTGAACATTCACCTTTGTCGTATTCTTGAGGAGGTGAATTTGATGAGGTAGTGGCTCTCTTCGGAACACCAACAATTGTTTCAATGGTTTTAGAGCTTTCAACATCCTCTTGTTCATCATTCTCATTAGTTGCATGATTATGAACACCATCTTGCAAAGTGGGTGTAAAACTTTTGTATTCCTCATGAACATAATCTTCAAAAGCTTTAGGTAATGAACATGAAATGAAATTCCTTCTTGGAACACCTTCATGTGCCTCCTTGGATTTCTATCTTTCTCCATCATGTTGTCCATAACCAAGACCCAAATACTTATGCCTTTCCTCAACAAAAATTGGCTCAACTATGCCTTGTGCATATTTTCCCAATCCTTTACCATTATAGCCCATCTTCATCAATAATTTGGACCATATTCCTCTATTGTGTCTTTCAAAATCACCTACACATTCATTTTGAGAGGAAATTGAAGATAAAATTGAATTGCATACCTCTTTTTCATGTAAATACATGGCTAAGGCTTCCTCGACATCATGGAGATGAGTCTCCATCTCATGAATCTTTTCAAGGTTTTTATTTGTGACATGGATTTGAGTCTCCATCTCATGCATATTTTCAAGAATCTATTGCTTCTCCTCCTTCATGGAAATCAACTGCTCTTGAATTTTAATACTCTCCCTCTTATCTTCATACTTCTCTTTCATCCTATCAATCATGATGTAGATTTTCTACTTTATCAAAGAGTTTTTCTAAGGAATATTGACTAGAAGCATCACTTAATGAAGTTTTCATCACACATGCAATGCATACAAAGCTTTTTTTTTGTGATTTGAGAATTTAATTCTCAATTTTGATCTCTTCTTCTCACATAAACTTGCACAGTTAAATTATCCTTGCACAAATTCAAAAACCAATAGCTATAGAAGACTTAGCTAACCTTGGCTAAAATGAGTTAAACTTTTTCTCTGATGCAAACTTGATCTGAATATGGGAAAACTAGTTATTTCTATGCTAGCTCCCTCGTCAGTATTAAAAATGTGTGATTAGGATCGTCTCAATTTAACCACTTGTGAAGGGGTTTATGTGTGTAGTTTCATGTGTCTTTGATGATAAAATTATGAATTAATTAGATTTTAAAAACTCATGAACAAAAAATGAAATGCAGAAACATAACTCACAGCAATCACATAACACAATGGATGATAATGGAGTTCACCCCTCCTGGGCTACATCTCCATGGACCTGCTTTAACTAGCTAGGCCCTCTTGGGATTAAGAGTCAAATTTCTAATTACAAGCATCTGTGATTCTCCAATGGATTTTTTGACTACTCCATTGGATTCATAAGACATGAAAACCCCAAAAATTACTATTCAATCCCTGAATTTGGTTACTAGCTGATCTAGGCTTGACCTCCCATCTTGGTGGCCATGGGCTTGTTTAATCTCAAAAGTGACAAAATCACCTTCATATGTGCTCCAACGCCTCTGTAAATTGTACCGCTATCTTCAGAACATCAAATACATCTAAAAATGACTGTTCATTCACTATATTTGACCTTCAGCTGATCTTGGCATAGCCTTCCCTCCTGGTGGCCCTAGGCTTCAAAATTATTCAAGTGACCAAAAACACTTCTATATTTTCTCCTCTACCTCTGAAAGTTGTTCCAATGGATTCCTAGCATGCCAATCTATTATGAATGGCTATTCTTGAGCCAAAATTGGTCGAAAATTGCTCAATATATGATCCATTGAATTTTCCCCTAGATTCTGCCTCTAAATATGGAAAATTGCCAGATAACTCTGATAAATCTGGAAGTGGCACGGGATTTGGAGGTGGCTGCCAAAATTCCGCCAACTTAATCTCATCTTAATTAAAACTTAACTGCATATTAACGAGTGATAAGTGCGCACTAAGCACGTTTTATGGTGGCGCTTGGTCACGGTTATGTGCAAGGGTGATATCGAGGAGGGTTGGCCTCCTTTCTTCTGCCATCCGAGCCTGTATACAATTCAAATATATGTGATGTGCATACCTTTTCAAGTGACATTGTGTAGCCCATTGGTATCAGGTGGTAATAGCATGGGGGAGGTCATGGGGTCGAGCCCCGACCTTGCCCCTCTATATGTGTTTTTGCCACCATTCAAACTTTAATGTATTCCACTCTGAAAACATTTGAAGTTTTCCATTTAATATGGCGCTCCACCATGTATATGCAATCCAAAACTTTGGATATAAAACATTGTATTGATATATGCCATGATAATATATGCCTCCACTATATGGTATAAACCATAGTTGACCACAGTAATGTTCAATGAAATTTAGACCTTAGGTTTCATACCAAGGTTTAAAACTTGAAATGCGCTCCAATATAATACTTGCGGACTTTGGCATAAAAAACATAACCCATAGTTAAATGAAATTCCACCCATCCACCATAATCCAAAACAAGCCTTAGGTTAAACAAAAATTCCCCTCGAACTTTAGGATTATAATAAAAATATGCCAACCATAAAAATTAATCCAAACATTAGCATTGAGATTCGAATCTGGCCTTGGAGAGGGGGTCCACCAGGGTACACGTGACAGTCCTTGGTTGGGTTGTCCTCCCTCATATATAAAAAGAAAATTCAAATTCAACCTTAGGAGATCATTGGAGGACATTGGGAAATTTTCACCTTCAAAAACCAAACTGGAGAATCTAGAAGTGACACTTGTCACAATCCCATTAGAAAAAAACTGAAGAAGATTATCTGCATGTTGACTGGGTTGCCATGTCATCAGTCTGTACCTGTTCTGCAATTTTTTTTTTTAATTGCATGTTCTGAACAACGATCAGCAAACCATAACTTCTTTATCCGAACTCGGTTTTTGACTAAATGAGTTGTGTTGGATTTATGGAGACGGGTCGGTCATTGTCATTCTGGTTTGGTGCAATTCTAAGCACTTTTAATTTTGAGCTAATTTTTTCCCTTGATCCAGATTCCGATCAGAAAGTATGGGTCTTCTCTCAGAAAATACATGGATCATGGGGAAGAGGAGAAAAACATTTACATCATTTTCCTTCCTCTTTTAGAAATCCAGTTCAAAGGCTTTCTTCAAGGGAAAGAACGAAATGAATTAGAGTTTTGCATTGAAGGTGGTGAGTATTGAACTACTCAAATTAGTTCCTCGTTGGATGACTTAACTTTGGTATTTGGATTAATTGCATTGAGTTTTAATTTAGTGAAGTTGTACGCACGAAATTATGCAGGAGATTGTGGTGACTACTACCCAAGGGATGCATTCAGTTTACATACATGTAGGGTTGGCTCTGTTTGAAGTTATCATGAATGTTGTCAAGCATATATGCCAAATTATTTATTATGTAATGCCCACTAAGCTATATCCGATTGTTATTTTATCTCATTTTTATTTTTATGTCATCAGGGTTGTGGAAAGGCACTTGGAGACGTTTCACCACTGTGAAAAGAAAAAGGTAAGCTCACCTTTCATTGGTGATAGAAGCCACCCACTTCCTTTTGAGAAATGAGTAGACTTGCATCATCTTCCTTAAAGAACTAATTTTTAAATTCCCATTGGCCTCCAAGAAATTTGTAGAGCGTAGAGGGTGTTTCAGGTTGTATCCTTATTATACTATTAGGCTTATGCCACTTTTTTTCTTGAGAAGAAAAAGTACTTATAATACTCTATTTACAACCAACAATTTCTCAGAAGTTTTATCTGAGAGTATTTAACACTAGATAAAACTCACAGGCCCTTTTTCTTTCCAGAGTTAGCCTTGATATCTACTCAAAAGTGCTCTTCTCCTATTTTTTAAGATACATCCTTTGAATATATATATATGGGAGCACATAATCCACTTATTTCCCATCCAAAATCACAACATGATAAAAATACTCAGGGTTTCCTTAAATTGCAGTAGTGGACACCATTTCAATTTGTTTAGGCTTTTGAGCACCCCATGAAATGTGTGTTTCTCAATTGTTTTTTTCTCCCCCATCCAAACAACTTCTCATCATAATATCGAGGATGTTGTTCAGATAAGATGGTAGAATATCACAGTGATGTCTCCTCTAAGGTTGCTTCTTGTTTAGTTATGAGTTCGGTGATAGAAATATGATATATTGCAGATTCTATAATTCACTTTTACCCACTTGGAAGTTTCTACTTTACCAATACTTTAGCCTCCTGATTCCTCATGACTTCCATGTCCACATCCTTATTTTCCTCACTCTACATTCATCTACACTTCTATCAACATATATTTGAACCTTTTAGTGCAAATGCTAGTTGTCAAATATACTCACTCATCGCAATAAATTTCCACTTGAAAAGAACATCACTAACCCATACTAACCAAAACCATATATCATAACAAATAAATAAATAAATATCTGCTATCCATATTTAATACTTTGTATGTCAAATTTTATGCATATTCAATATAGTGGGAAGGAGGATAAAGCTCATTCTTATTACAATAACAATGAGCACATAACAATATTAGGTGTAGAATTGATTATTAATCCCATATAATTTTAACCATAGTGAAAAAGTTATATGAAAAATAATAAATACTTGAATAATAAATTATTAAAATATTATATATATATATATATATATATATACAATTAGAACAATTACAATAATAAATGTGGTTGATATACATTGATAATGTATATCAACCATGTACATTACGTTAATGTGAATAATTGATCCGGGTAAATTCTTGATACCCTTAACCAAGAACTTTTACTTCGGTTGATGTGTTAGAATTGGATTTAATCAAAGCGTTAATGAACATAAATGAAAATCTGCATGTTGTAAATAAGAGGAACATAACAAGCATTATCAACATACGATATTGGTAATGGAGTTTGTCCAGGAGGGACTACGTCTCCGGGCCTCAATGTCAAGATGGTGTAGGCCGCTGCATTAAATGTTGTAAAGAGTGATGATGTACATGGATGGTGTTTTCTCTTTCATACAAGGAAAATTTTCTCACGCAAGAGTGGTTGGACCTCTCCACGAGATGTTCCACTATAGGAACTTTCATTCACAAAAAGGAATCCTATTAGTATAACAATAAATCACACATAATGACTATGAGTATCTCACCAAAATGGAATCAAAGGGATCTCAAACAAACATACATGTGACAATGAGTATCCCGCCAAAAAGGGATCTCAAACATAATAAAAATCCATGATAAAAATTACATCTCACATCAAGAACAAAATAAGATACCACATCAAACATCAACAGGGATTTGTATAGCACAATGCATCTCATAGCAAAGAGACAAAGAAGTACATGAAATCAACACATCATATTATATATACCTCACACTAAAGATGACTAGAGAATAGGTTTCTTCGCTGCTGGATCTAAAATCACCATCGTAATCATGGCGATGAAAGGTGTGGAATCGACTGCTTACTCACTGAATGCTGAAACCTACACTCCACTTTGAAAAGTGGCCGAAAAATATAAATCTCAGATGGAATACACCATCATATTTGTGGCGTCAAATAGTTCAAAATCGACATAAATTTTGTCCCATTTGGACACTGGAAAAATTTCGCCCTCTTGAAATTTGGGCTCAATCATGGTTCCACTCCTTGTTGTCTGGGCTCATGGTTCCACCTAAAATAAAAAATCATTGTCTCAAAAATTGTGCTCCTCTCTACCTGGGCACACTATGCGAATGAGGGATTTTAAATAAAAATCTGGGCGGACTTTACAAAACGAGCCCGTTAGGTTGTTGGAAAATGGATGAGTTTGGACGTGGGGTAGTCGAGGTTCCAACCCCACCGACCCCCAACTTGGCATTTTAATGGTGTGTTATGTTTTAATAATAAACCAACGTATAGTTGGTTGGGGGGTCGACACACAATGGTTGGCCCACCCACATCTCCGTCGGACGTCTATGTTGTATGGTGGGTTATGTTTTAAGTTGGGACCGTCGCATGGAGGCGGGCCAGCCACGTGGTTGGCATAGGTTCGATACCCGCTGGTTTGGTATCGTGATCAGGGGCGGGGTTTCCAGTCAATGGAACCCCCCAATATATGTTATATGTAATGGTTGGATGTCGTGGGTCCAGCGGGGGCCACGGCCCATCGGATCTTAAAATAATATTTTAATGCGGGGGTTTTGTGGGTCCGGCGGGGGTCACGGTTCGTCGTACTTTTTAATAAATAAATAAATAAATAAATATATATATATATATATATATTTGTTTTTATATAAAAAACAAACTAGCCATTTTTAAAAATTCTAAAAATGACCGTAGGAGTGATTTTAAAGAGGCCACAAATTTGCCTGGAATATAGTTGGAGTTGGCTGAAAACCGATGGCCGAAAAAGGTCGATATTGTGCCTTCCTTACCCTGTCCAGGCATCCAAGTCAACCCAAAACTTTGACCAGCTCTAACTTTTGCATATGAGCTCGGTTTGACGAATTGTTCGCACCGCTGCGATCAGGACGACGAGATCTACACTCTGGTCCTAGTTTGAAATAAATTTTAAATACTTTTATTTTTGAGCTTCCATAAGCCCTCTTTGTCCTGTGTGTGTCTCTGGAGCCACCTGGATCAAGCATCCCCACTGAAGAGATTTTTCTCCTCCAAAAGTATCAACAAGAATCTGCAACTGTTGTGTACTATTTTTGCACCACAAGTGTCCCGAAAAAGGTCACCCTTCCATCTCCTTCACCTTTGTTCTTCAAAGCCTTAAGCAATGAGCTAACATCTACATCCTCTGCAAACCTGTAGTACAATTACATGCTCAAATTGACCAACTATGACCCAAACACTTCAATACTTGCCACGAGTTTATAACATGTACTCAGTGGTCAAGTTTACATCAAATGGAAATCACATCCTAGCTATCATTACAAGGCCAAAACATCATTGTCACATTTCGAAGTGATGGAAAAAACATCATCACTTTTACATAAAATAAATGCATCACACGACTTATAAAACAAGGCCAAAATATCATTTCTACTTAACAAGTGATGGAAAAGCACATCATCACTTTTACATGAAGAAATGCTACACATGATTTACAAAAATAAGGCCATGACAAGTCAACACATCTAGAAAAATAATCTAGAAAAAATCCTCTTTAGCAAAGAATGGGCTATCCCCCTGTGGGAGATTCGCTTGTCGATCATCTCTTTCAACTGGTTCATGCATGGATGCTTTGTCTTTACGGCGGTGTTCTCGATGGAGTCTCCAGCACGTGGCTCTTTGATGGCCACTTGAGTCGCAATAGCTGCAATGGGTCTTCTTCCTCCATGTCTGCTTAACCAGTTTCTTTTTCTGCTATGGAGAAGGATTTTTACACCTCATCCTCCTTTGTGTTTCCATTATTTTCTAACACTCAGCAAACACATGCTTATGTAACCCACAAAAATGACAAGTTTTACGATGCCATGATTTACAACCATGATTATCAACATTCTTATAATCAAAATTCACTCTGGAAAAGTGAGACTTGTTATATCTTCCCTGGTGGTCTCTGGTGCGATCATGGTGATGAGAGTTTGCCTCAGCTCTTTCACTGCAACATGCACTACCATGGAATGATGGTGAAGTGTTCCCATCAATCCTATTCCCTGGTGATTTCAACAATTTCTATTTTCCTTTGATGTCCTTCGAATGTCCTTCTTCAGTGTATCCCAAACATGCATAGTGAGGTCTCTACACAACCTCCAATGGTTGGGTTATGCCTTGGCCACGAACACCAATTCCTCCTCCTTGGTACCCCATCTTGGTAATGAGTCCACACTTCCAATAGAAATGATATCAAGTGAAGCTGAAACTAAAGAGAAATCAACATTGTTTACCTCAGTTGTCGATTTTGAAACAGGTGAAGAAGGCTTCTTTAAGCCTTCATTGCGCTTCAATTCCTCCAAGGCATTTGTCGCGGCTTGTAGCTGAAGCTGCAATTACTGCTTCTCCTCCTTCTCTTCATGTGGGAGTGTCTTTAATGCATCTTGATCTGCTTGAATATTTTTGTCGTGGCACTTCAATTCTTCCAATGCCTCTATTGTGGCTTGAAACTGAAGTTGCACTCACTGCTCTTCCTCCTTTTTTTCCTATAGGAGTACCTCCAATGCATCATGATCTACTTGAAGACTTTCGTTGTTGTGCTTCAATTCTTCCAGTTCCTCTATCGTGGCTTGCAACTGAAGCTGCAATCAATGTTTGTCCTCCTTCCCTTCTTGTAGGAGTGTCTTCAATTCAGCGTTGCCTACTGTTTGTTTCTCATAAGCTTCGTACAACATGTCTGCTTTCTCAGACACTCTCATCATGGTCTCGTACATGTCTTTGACATTCTCCATTGCTCAACTTAGTGAATGTTCAATGGTTCACGCCTACAATCCAAATCAGCAAGAAACCGCTCTGATACCACTTGATCTAGATAATTCGTGATACCCTTAACCAAGACCTTTTACATTGGTTGATGTGTTATAATTTCATTTAATCAAAGCGTTAATAAACATAAATGAACATCTACATGTTGTAAAGAAGAGGAACATAACAAGCATTAGCAACATACGATATTGATAACGGAGTTCGTCCAGGAGGGACTACGTCTCCGGGCCTCGATGTCAAGATGGTGTAGGTCACTGCATTAAGTGTTGTACTAGGTGAAAATGTGAAGCCGGTTTATACTTGGTTCTTGAGAAAAAAATTTCATTTTGGGTTCTTCAACTTTCTGCAAACTATAACAATTTTTCCGTGTAGAATTTTATTTTGCGGTAAAAATAAAAGTTGTGAGAAATTTTGTTAGCTTTCTATTACTTATTTTTTGAAATTTTTTTATGCGGATTTGATATGTCAACTTAGCGTTTCTTTGAGTGTGTGTTTCTTAACAATCAAAGAATTCATAAGTAGTCATGTTATGTGGCAACGTTGTATTCATTGAAAATTCTTGTTTTTGAAAAAACAAATGTGTTACAACAATCTAGACAGAGTCTACTTTGGTTTCGTCATATTTACAAAGCTAATGGATGCATATCATAATTACTAGAATTTTCTGAACTGGTCTAATACGAAAAACTGCGTATTTGTTATATGTTTCGTGTGGCAACAAATTTCTTAACATACAAGTTATAAACTAAAAATCTAAAAGCTACCCATTACAGTCAACGGACCAATGTAATGCCCCATAATTTTTTAAATTTTTTTTACAATGTATTTTGGGAGATACAAAATTTTGATTTCACCGAATCACGATGACCCTCAAAAATTGTTTGCACTCATTTTATTAGAAAAATAATTAAAATTAATAAACGTTTACGAAATTTCATAAAATTTATATTTCCTGAAAGTAGATTCAATTCTGAAAATGCTTGTCTTGGTTCCGACAGTTAATTAACAAGTTTTCATGGAGTTTAATCCGTCCAAAGTTGCAGAACCGTTTTCAGAGCTTGGCTCTGCGTAATCAGTGACGCGATAGTTCGGCCGAACTATTAGCGACAGTTCGGCCGAACTATGTTTTCCGTTTATGGGCCGCTAAAACTAACGCCTTAATAGTTCGGCCGAACTTATTATCAAAAGTTCGGCCGAACTATTGTGTAATTTTCCGGCGGCCGGAATTTTTTGTGGAGCCCCCTACAAAACACATATTTCGCGGTCAATATAAATTGCCGCGAAATGATTCACAATTTTCGCACATTTCGCACTTCATTTCATCTTACAACTTGGTTTGAATTCAAAAATTTTTCTTCAAAGTTTGGGGTCAAAAAAATTTTTTGGAAGACATTTTCTGGAGGCGACGTGATTTTTCTTGGAGGTTCAAAGTTTGAATTTAAAAAACTTTTTTGGAAGACATTTTTGGAGGCGACGTGATTTTTCTTTGAGGTATGTACGTGTTTTGTGTTGAAATAAATCTTTTGAGCTTTTTTGTTCAAAATTTTTTCTTTACATTTTAAGATTTAAAGAATTTTTTTGGAAGACATTTCTTGGAGGCGGTGTGATTTTTCTTAGAGATATGTACGTGTTTTGGATTGGATTACGTATTTTTTAGAAAAGATTCTTTTAAATTAAATCTTTTGTGATATTGTTTGTAATTGAGTTATCGTCTAATTTTTTAAAGGAAATTTTTTAAACCTCATACCCTATTATCATGGGAAATCGAAGAACTTGTGTGAGAAAATATGATCGAAAAAGAAAGCCCGAGGAACGTAGAGAAGAGACGAGACAATATCGCAAAAGAAAGTTAGAAGCTATCTCAAATATTGAAGAGGAAAATCAACCTCAAGCAGAAATTGAAGCAGGTATGTAAATGTAAATATTACATGCTCTATTGATATATATTTAAAATTTCCCTAATGTAAAATGTAACGCTTAATTTTTATTTGATAAACTAGTTTGAAAAATATTTTGTTTGATGTACACAGACAAAGATATTCCTCAAAATATTAAAGAAGAAAATCAACCTCAAGCAGAAATTGAAGCAGGTATGTAAATGTAAATATTATGATCTATTGATATATTTTTAAAGTTTTCCCAATGTACAATGTGAAGCTTAATTTTTATTTGATGAACTAGTTTGAAAAATATTTTGTTTCATGTAAACAGACAGAGACACTCCTCAAAATATTGAAGAAGAAAATCAACCTCAAGCAGAAATTGAATCGGGTATGTAAATGTAGATATTATGATCTATTGATATATTTAAAATTTTCCTAATATTTATTGACATATTTATTAATTTAGTTATTTATTTAATATGTACTATTTTTTCGAATATGTACAGATGAAATCACTATCGATAATGAGATGTTAGAAAATGTCGACACTCGCACATATGGAGATAAAAAACCTGACTATTTTATACGATATCGTGTCGAGAAAATTTTGGATATGTTTTTCAAAACTGAGGTGATAGTTCAAGCTCAAATGTTGAAATGTCTCTTATCATCAAGGAAATTAAAAGAAGCGACGACACTATTGGGTATTCGAAAATCAACCAAAGATAAAAAAATGAAAGAAGAGGTTATAAAAAATATGAGTAGTGCTATAGAGTCAATTAGGAGATCTAGAGATAAAAATGTTTCAAATATACGTAGAGGAATACAAATGGAAATGGTTTCACCAAGTACTCAAGAGAATCGTTTGAATCTAACATCTATGGCACGAGCACTGGGAACCTCGCGAAAAACTCTGCACAAACATCGAAAATTTCGACCGCAAATAGACGTAAATGATGAACTCGCTTGTTGGAGAGCTATTTGTAGGCAACCATACAAAGATAGACTTGGAGAAGATGTTAAAAAAATAATATATGAATATTGGAAGAACAATTCGCGTGTTTCACCCACTACAAGACATGTGATGCGAAGAAGAATAGCACGAAATCAATACGAAGAACATGAAAAACATCTCTTGGAAACCACTCAAATAGAGTTATTCAACAAGTTCAAAGAAGAGAATCGTCAAATTCAAGTTTCACTCAGTGCTTTTGTTCAACAAAAACCATGGTATGTAAAACTTATCACCGTACGCGACACTTGTTGTTGCCGTTATCATGTGGAATTTGAGTTATATTATGACACATTCCTTGATTTCGGTAGAACATTATGGAATGATTCACCTCCTCCTTCCACTATCCGTGAATTCATATCTCAAATTCTATGTGAAAGAGAAAGCGATGAACTATTTTACAAAAAGAAATGTGTTGGTGGTAAAAATGCGATGATTGTGGAAATTTGACTAAATTTCAAAACAAATATCGTATTGATATAAATGATCAATCATTGTCCAACATGAAAGTGAAATGGAAGATATATGAATATACCAGTACATCGATTCAAGGTGCAGATAGTGTTAAAAGAATCGAATTACGAGAAGACGAAATTTTTCTAATAGACTTTTTGAGAAAGTTTGAAGCAAAAATTTACAAATACACCATGCATTCCCATAGAGCTCGATGGCAAGACTTGCAATTCAAAAAATTTCGTGAAGTTTTTCCACCAGGAACCATTTTGTCAGTGATTGATTTTGCAGAAAACTACACATTTGCTCCACAAAAAGAAATTCAGAGTGAATACTATCACTCTGACCAAGTCTCCATGCTCGTTCATATTCTATATAGACATGCTGAACAAAATGTCGATCATATAGAAAGCACGAGTGAAAGTAGACATATCATTAAAGAATATCATTTTTATATCAGTGACGATCGTACGCATGATACATGTTTTGTACAACATTGTTTTGGAAAAATTTATGATTCATTGAAAATCGTGGAATAACATTCAATGAACATTGGATATGGTCAGACGGATGCGCAGGTCAATTCAAATCTGCACGATCATTTTTTTGGTTGTGTCGTCTTTATAAGAAAACCTCCATTAAACATTGTTGGAATTTCTTTGAGACTGGCCATGGAAAAGGAGAACATGACGGTGCAGGAGCATGCATAAAACGAGTACTTCGAAGATATCAAATGAACCACTTTGCACGCCGACTTGCGAACGCTGAAGAAGTTGTTCAATAGTGCAAAAATGCTCTAAGCCATGAGATTAACCCATCACGAGAAGTGCAAAGGTACATTCAATTTAATTTATATTGGTAATCTAATTTTAAACATTGTACATTTATCATGCTATGATTATTTTTAATTGTATTTTGATATCATATTTACAAATTCTTTCTAATTTTCCATATAAAGGTTTTTCTGGCATATTGGAATCGGAGACGTAAATAGATCAATTGGAAATGAAGTTGGAACAATAAAAGGGACTCGAAAATTGCATTCAATTCAAACAAAATTGTCCACAAATGTGTTTGCATTGGATAAAAGAAAATATTCTTGTTTTTGTGATGTTTGCATAGACAACACAAAATCCAATGACATCCGTGAAAACAAAATGTATGTGAACGATTGGAAACATACAGAGCTAAATACAAAGGGAAAAATGTCTGTTGCAATGATTGAAGAAATGGAATCAGAGGAAACTACAATATCATCCGATGGTGATCGAGTTTCTGATCTTGTTAGAGAATGTAACAATTGAATTACTTTTTAATGATTTAAAGATTTACAAATTTAAATTTAAATATGCATAATTAAATGTTAAATTTATTTTATTGTGCAGGAGATGTTTTTGCTGTAATTGCACCTATTGACAACGATGAAAATGTGAAGTATTATTTGATGCGTTGCAATGAACAAAAAATGAAATTATTACAAGACTATAATGATCACGGATTTCAGTATGACAAAGGGTCTATTATACTGAAAGGTTATTTTTTCAAACAAACTCGTGAAAGTGGAGACTTTGTTTACTTCGAAGACTATGACCCTGATTCCATAAGTTGTCAATATAGTCACTTGGTGTGTGTAGCACGCATAAAGTTGATAGAAGTTCAATCAAAGAAAAAATCAAAAATTAAGAAATGGAAAATGTCAAAATCCGATCATGAACGGATTATTGAGGATGGAATTCCATTAGAATTTTTTTGAGTGAAGTGTCGGGACAACAATTTATTATCTTTTAAACCTTTCAATACTCAACTAAAAATTGAACTGCTTATGTTATTTGTGGTTTGCAAATGTTACAAATTGTTTGGGTACAAGCACGTGCTCTAGTTTCCACTGAAAATAGTTTTTCTATACATGTGCATTGATTAAAAATGTTAAATATGTATCGGATATATATATTCTAGAATGAAATTAATTGTTCTTGTATATTAATTGTTTTTGTATATGTTCTCCGACCATATGGTACAAACTATTTCACTTTATTTTGTAAAGTCAGATTCGGTCCCCATATGGCCTAGCCTCCAAGGGACGAGATAACAAGTGGTTGTCCCCACTTGCTCGAATCTCGGCTTTTAAGTACAATTTTACTGTTTATGTCGAGCATATTACATGATGTCCTAGCCAAAGATAGATTCTCTTTGTTTCAAGTTTCTAGTAAAATTTGTCACTGAATGCCCCGCTCGAACTCTTGTAGTAAACACCATACCTCATCTCTCTTGCTCTCCAATATTATTAGGTTTAATTATTATAACACAAAAATCGTTCTAGACATTATCAATAATTTTTTGCGCTTAAAGTAAAATCAATGAACATTATTAATCCAATGTCTTTACAAGTAATGTACCATCGTACATGCAATTATATCAAATTAGAAATCAACATATACAATGAAATCAATGGGGATTGTCTTGTTGCAAGTAGTTCATAATTTCAATTTACCATATGTGCAAATGTAGGTTGAAACCATCCAAAACTTTAAGTTGTAAATTGAAACCATCCTAAACTTTAAGTCTTAAAACCCTTTCGATTATATATTGTGCATCATTAAAACATTTAACATTTAAAGTTTCATTAAATATCACATGCAAAATGTAGATTGAAACCATCCAAAACTGGAGTTTTAAAAACTTCACATGCCACATGCCAATTATAATTCAACAATCCAACTAAAACATTTAACAAATTAAATATCACACGCCACACTAAGACGACCACACTAAGAGGATTGGTGCACTTCGTTTGGAAGGAGTCAATATATGTCGTATTAGAGCGATTAGACAGAATTCGAAAAAGAAAGAGCTTGAACCAATTCAAGCAAGTCCAGGATCAAATTGTTATATGGAGCTTCATGAGAAGAGATATGTGAAAAGCACTGCTAAGCCAAGGGCTAGTTCGAAAAACATATTGGAAGAGGAAATGTTGAAGAAGATTGCGAAAGTAAGGCACAAGACAAGGAGGAATGATGATGAAAGTTTCTTGGACTTGAGATTCATGTCTACAACCGTACATGGGAAAAAGTTCTCTGCTTTGATAGACACGGGGGCTACCCATAGCTTCCTAAGTCGAAAGGCAGCTTCATCTCTTATAAAGAGGAAGGCTAGCATCGAGAAAGAGTTGAGTGCTTTCAAGGCAGTCAACTCAAGGATAAAAGTAGCACGACTGGTGTCATGAAAAGTACACATGTGAGAGTAGGGTCATGGTTTGGAAAGATAGACTTAAGAGTCATTGACATGGATGATCATTCTATGATAGACCATACCAATGATGGACCGAGACATTCTCTTAATTCTTGTGATCAATCTTAAACTATTTTATGAAAGATAGATAAACCATTTAAATATTTAGCTCAAACTCTTGTAGTAAACACCATACCTCAAGTCTCTCGTGCTCTCCAATATTATTAGGTTTAGTTATTATAACACAAAAATCATTCTACATTGTCAATAATTTTTTGCGCTTACACTGAAATCAATGAACACTATTAATCCAATGAATTTACAAGTAATGTACCATCATACATGCAATTATATCAAATCAAAAATCAACATATACTACATAATGAAATCAATGCGGATTGTTTTGTTACAAGTAACATTTCAATTTACCACGTGCAAATGTAGGTTCACATTCTATCATTCATGTAGTTTTAAAAACTTCATATACCATTAGAATTATAATTCAACTATCCAACTAAAACATTTAACAATAAATATCACATGCCATGCCAATTATAATTCAACTATCAAACAAAAATATTTAACATTAAATATCAAATGTCAAATGTAATTCAATGACAACATTACTTCACATTCACATGCCAAAAGTACTAAAACCATCCAAAGAAAACCGAAATCAATGAACAAGTTATTAATCCAATGACTTTACAAGTAATGTACCATCATATGTATGCAATTATATCAAATCAGAAATCAACATATATAATGTAATGAAATCCAATGACTTTACAAGTAATGTACCATCATATGTATGCAATTATATCAAATCAGAAATCAACATATATAATGTAATGAACTCAATGGGGATTGTCTTGTTACAAACTTTAACATTTCAATTTACCACATGTGCAAATGTAGGTTCACATTCCATCATTCATGTAGTTTTAAAAACTTCAAATGCCATGCCAATTATACTTCAACTATCTAACAAAAACATTTAACATTAAATATCACATGCCATGCCAATTATAATTCAACTATCTAACAAAAACATTTAAAACATTAAATATCACATGCCATGCCAATTATAATTCAACTATCCAACAAAAACATTTAACATATATGTCCAACAATATGTCCAAAAAACATATTGTAATAAAATATGTCCAAAAATTGTAAATCTCACTCAAGTATCAAACTGTATCAAGTTTAACAAATTTTAAAACCATCTAAATTTTGAAATAAAATCAAATCTACTGTATGTCTTGTCCGTCAAATGGAAGATCTAGCCTCTGGGTCCCGATTGGCTCGCTACCTTGTAAAGGGAAAACCTACATACACAATGTACATGTACTTGAACATTAAAATTTGAAGTTATAAAAATTAATGAGAATATATATATATCTAGAACTTCATGTAAAAAACAAAATATAACAAAAAAATCGCGCAATACCTCGTAAGGTTGCCTCTCCATTTGATGAAGAGTATCTGCCATAGAAACATCTGTAGTGGTAACCTGTACAATATACATGTACAGTTAAATATAAATTTATATATATATATATATATACATAAATAATTTATATAAATTAAAACTTTCAAATGAAAATGCACGTGTGTACATATATATAAACTTATTTGAACAATAATATTAAAAAAAAGAACTAAAGACAACTTCTTCAAATGCTGTGGATGTCCCTATCTCCGTCGCTAAAGTCCTCGGATTAAAAAAATCTTCTATACAAACCTAAATTCAAAAAATTTTAAATAACTCAAAATATAGATCTCTCTCTATATCTCAATTTTTTATGGAACTTTTTGAGGTAACATAAATTTTGAACTTGTGAAAAATTGTCCATACTTGGTCATCTCCCAATGAAGTAGAAGGTATATCTCCTAAAGAAGAAGAAGGTACCGGGATCCCAAAAACATCAGACGGAATCGGTACCTGTTAAAACATTTTATCGAATTATATATATATACATACATGTACATGTGTGGCAACAATTATTTATTTTAGAGTCACTTAAAAAACACTAACATACATGTGCCAACATATCATGATGGGCAAACCCATCTGCATCGTTTGAGCCAGAGGTCCCGAACGTAATATTAACATTTTCATCACGCATCATGCCTGAGAACTGCAAATGGTGTTTTAACATATAATCATACCTTTTTGTTAGATTAATGTACACATACAAATAAATGTATACACATGTGTACATACACATGTATTTATTACAAATTGTACACATGTATATGTAAATATAATTTCAAATCCTAAGGTCACTAACACATACCGTTCCGGTGCCCTCTTCCTCACGAAAAATTAGGTCTTGCAGACCATTGTGACAATTTATTGCGTATGTTCGGAGATCTTCAACATTCATGTTGTAAATCTCCTCATCTGTATGATAAACAAAATTGGCACGTGCATATTGACGTGCTCTTTGTTGATTTAAGCCAAGATCGACTCCACTCAATCTGCTATGAACATTTTCAATCATAACATCTCTTGCTTCACGACTTATTTGAGAAGTCGCATCCATCTCTGATCGCAAGGTTTCGACTCGAGACGGTCGACTCACCAATGGCGGCTCAGGGTGAGGCAACTCCACATCTCGCTTTGCGCCCTTACGTTGACATAATCGACCTCTCCCCAGGCCAAAAAATTCTGAAGGAAGATCATTGTAGTCGGGTTTCATACCCTTAAAAAAATTCTGCATAAAACATTTGTGCAAAATAAAGAGGAACCTCATCGTTCCATGGAAGCCTTCCAAAGGCCGCAAGATGTCGACTATACAAATATTTTGCTATGTCTAGGTGCTTGAAATACTGCACCTTCAACATCTTTCTTTTTGGCCCTTCCTTAAAATTAAACATTGACTTAGCGTCCTGTCTTGAAACTTGTTTTTTTATGTCCTGCCATTTATCGGGACCTATCACTGCTTCTCTTCTCTGCCTCATCACTTCTACAAACGAATCAGTGGTTGGCCCCAAATCTTTGTACACTTTTACCATTTCACTCAATGAATGTGCAACTATCTATAGGCTTTGTCTACTCTCAGCAGGTATAGTCAAATCCTGGAGATCTGTCTGCAATTTTGCATAAAGGCTTTCACACCTTTGTAAGGTGCATTCCGCCATGTTCCTTTCCCATGGTATATCAGTAATCTCAGCCGGATAAGTTGTGCTAGGTTGACAGCCTTCTTCTTCAATGTAGCGCGCTGCCCTGCGTCTTTTTTGACCACTGGCTCGAACATTTTCAGCCTCTGCATCAATATATATAAAATTTCATATATTAGAAAAAACATGTGTAAAAAAAGTTGTAAAAATTTAATGAAAAAATATTGAAATTGATGGCAACCTTGATGTTGTTTGTTAACATCATCTCCAACATGACCCTGCTGAGAACCAGCCCCAGAATGATGCCGCTGAGAACCAGACCCACAGCGACCCTGCTGAGAACCAGCCCCAGAATGATGCTGCTGAGAACCAGACCAACAGCGACCCTGCTGAGAACCAGCAGCCATTGATTGCTGGCCTTCGGGGGAATAAATATCACCCCCTTCCGGTACCATGTTACCTCGACCGGTTGAACCTTGGCCACACTCCATTGATGGAGTAGAAAGCCTTCTCCTCTTGCCTCCTAAAAATTAAAATATGAAACTTGTTAACAACTAATTTCACTCACAAAGTTAGTAAAAAAATAAATTCCATATGTACACACATGTATGTAGATTTAAGATTATATTTAAATACCGTGAACATCCTCCGATCCCCGAGACTCCATATGGGATTCGGTTGATCTTAGTCTTTCATCCTCCATGATGTATATCTATTGGTCAATATTCACAAAATAGATTTCAAAAAATCAATACCTCAGAGTAAAATCCAATTTGGGGATGTTAAATCCAATATGTTCTATATTTCTTACATTTCAGCCCTCCTATTTTTCTTTCCAACCAAGGTTTATAAAATAACATGAGAAGCAACATGACACTTAGAACAATCATTTTCATTATCTATATGGAAGGCAAGAATGATTATATCCCCTTATAGGGAAAGCGCTAGAGATTCTCCATCATGCATAATCGTACGTTTATGCTTATAGAGTGAAAAAACTAAAAGAATCAACTTGTAGGGTCATTTAAATGGGGGGTGGAGAATTCCCGGGTCTTTGCAAATTCAAAGTATGGTGCATGTTGCATGAAGCAAGATGTTGAAAGTAGAGTTATGTTAGACACACATAAATGCAACAAATATGGAAATTTGTTCATGAGCTCTATTATTTCCTTTAATATGTGATCCATGCCTTTCTCTAATTCATATTTTTATCTCTTCTATTAATTATGTTATTCTTTCTATGTATTGTTCTAGTACAAGGGGGTGAAATAATTTCGTATCATTTTTTAAGTGGTGAGGTCGTTTGAATCTCCAATAGTTGTGTTGGTGTGGTGGGAACCATGCTAGGAGTTGGGCATTCCATTGATATGATCAAGGTACTTAGTGTATGAGGAGCATCCAAAATTAGGCGGATTGGGATCTTGATGAGGGGGATATGTCACTTGATGCATGCAGTGATGATGGTATTTGATGAGTACAGGAAACATATAGGTAAGATGAGTGTCTTTAACATAGAGCACTCAAGGGCATGCCAAATACTAATTAACCGAGTTCGTGACATAATAAATGGTGGAAGAGGAATCATCAACATATGAGGTTGGTGTAAGTGGTGGTGCTACTATTGAGGCATGATGTATGGTGACCAACACATCCTGATATCGTCAGAGATTGAGACAATGTCAAGTGTATAATGTTTGTGTTTCACATAAATAGACAAGAGGTCGTTGGTTCTTAAACCTTTATTACGTGATGAGGTGGCAACATCACATGATGGAGTGGGGAGAAATGGGGGTGCTTAAGGGGTATGAAGGATACCCTTCAACTCATGAAGCATGGGGCATGAATTGGTGGGATGACCTAATGTGTCTCAAAGGGCACACGCGGGACTAACCTTGGGTATTTTTGGTTGAAGGCTCTTTTCTATTAAAATAAAAATTATAAATAACTATGGAAACTTGCATTAACAAATTATCCTACAAAAATTATTGTAGAAAATTTTCAAAATTGAAATGCAATCTTAAATTCTTTGCATTCTTTCATCAACTTTGTTAATAATTGAATAGTCTACTAGTTGACTATATTACCAACTGCAATGAATATTGTCTTTTCCTAATGTTCATTGTGAAAATGGATCCTCACATTAATGTGATAGGATCTTTTTCATCTCTCAAGTTACTAGGTCAAAGCATCCTAATGGGTAAATTAATCGTGAGATAAATTACAAGCATTAAATGTCAATCCAGGTTCTTATACTTCTGAAGTACACTTGCACAATATATGCTAAAGCTAAAATATGGAGACAATTATCACCAAATCCAACGTACGATTATGCATGACGGAGAATATCTAGCGCTTTCCCTTGTTAAATATATTAACAAGGGACAGCGCTAGAGATTCTCCATCATGCATAATCATACGTTTATGCTTATAGAGTGAAAAAACTAAAAGAATCAACTTGTAGGGTCATTTAAATGGGGGGTGGAGAATTCCTGGGTCTTTGCAAATTCAAAGTATGGTGCATGTTGCATGAATCAAGATGTTGAAAGTAGAGTTATGTTAGATACACATAAATGCAACAAATATGAAAATTTGTACATGAGCTCTATTATTTCCTTTAATATGTGATCCATGCCTTTCTCTAATTCATATTTTTATCTCTTCTATTAATTATGTTATTCTTTCTATGTATTGTTCTAGTACAAGGGGGTGAAATAATTTCGTATCATTTTCTAAGTGGTGAGGTCGTTTTAATCTCCAATAGTTGTGTTGGTGTGGTGGGAACCATGCTAGGAGTTGGGCATTCCATTGATATGGTCAAGGTACTTAGTGTATGAGGAGCATCCAAAATTAGGCGGATTGGAGACAATTATCACCAAAATTAGGCGGATTGGAGACAATTAATTATGTTTTGCGGGTCAGAAAGCCAAAATATGGAGACAATTATTACCAAATCCAACGTACAATTATGCATGATGGAGAATATCTAGCGCTTTCCCTTGTTAAATATATTAACAAGGGAAAGCGCTAGAGATTCTCCATCATGCATAATCGTACGTTGATGCTTATAGAGTGAAAAAACTGAAATAATCAACTCGTAGGGTCATTTTAATGGGGGCTGGAGAATTCAGGTCTTTGTAAATTCAAAGTATGGTGCATGTTGCATGAAGCAAGATGTTGAAAGTAGAGTTATGTTAGACACACTTAAATGCAACAAATATAGAGCTGAGGATTGGGGTTGGCTCATTAAGAGGGTTTAAGGAAAGATTAATAATTGGTGTTATAGATGGCTCACTTTAGGGGGACGGATGACTTTTATCAAGTCAACTCTGGAAGGTTTACTTGTGTATTAGTTTACTCTAACAAAGATTGCAAAGTCCACTATTAACAAGATCCAAAAATGCATGAGTAATTTTCTATGGAATGATAGAAAGTGTAGTCCTCTTAAGCATTTTCTCAAGTGGGACATGTGGGCTCAGCCAAATCAAAGAATGTACAATTATGCATGATGGAGAATATCTAGCGCTTTCCCTTGTTAAATATATTAACAAGGGAAAGCGCTAGATATTCTCCATCATGCATAATCGTACGTTGATGCTTATAGAGTGAAAAAACTGAAAGAATCAACTTGTAGGGTCATTTTAATGGGGGCTGGAGAATTCACGTCTTTGCAAATTCCATCATTCCATCATTCAAACACAAAATTTGAATTAACAGTTGCATGGGCTCTTTTGTTTTTTGTAGCGTCCTCGAATATCTCCTCTATGCACATCCATATTTAATGTCATCATTATAGGGCGTTGGTGGTACCACCCACATCCCTCACCACATGTCATCATGGTCTTACCGTGTGGCCCGCACGGTCTCCTACCACCTCACTCCTTTCTCTGTACACTTGGCACCCCAATCGGAGAATACTTTGTTAATGTTAATCATGCTTCAACACTCTCACTAATTCCAAAGCTAAAATAGGCATATATTCATTCTTGAAATAAGTTAATTTCTGATTATGTTTTAATTAAATATAATTAATTAAATTTTAGTATTATAAATAATAATTAATTAGTAATTATATTACTAATAATTAAATATTTATTTTATTATTAAAAAACTAAGGAGAAGGGAAGGTAGCAGGGGAGCGGAGTAGCTCAAATTGTGATAAGTACAAGAGAAAAATCAAAATAGGGGGTTTATGGACACATTGAAGAATGTCGTAGATTCATTGAAAAATATGTGAGCACTAAGAAGTTTTATTGGTGCAGAGAAACAATTGGAATTACTTCCATGGATTGTTGATCATGTACTCTTATAACCTCCTATATGAAAAGAAAACAAGAAGTGGGAAACTTTTGGCTATGTGGTATACTATTTGCATGATTAGCCTTATTTACACCCCAATTCCTAACGAGGGGGGTTTCCCTACCCCATATAATTAGTGGTGTGGGGGGTACAAGGGGTGACGACACGAAATCATTGAGAGATATAGAAAAAGCATTCTGGTTTTCCTAGTTTTGGGTATCTAGGGTAAAATCTTTGTGCAAATAGTGTTTTTGCTATTGAGTTTTTTTATGTTTTATATTGAGAATCTATTTGTATGATTTATCTAATAAGGGTTAAAACCTACATTATCAAGTGTTTTCATGCATCAACAAACAAATAAAAGAGAGGAAAAAAATATTTATTTTTAAGTAGATAAACATGATATGCATGTAGGCAGATAATATTAATGATAGGATAAATGAAAATAATATCGGTAACCTATCCACATAGATAAATGGATTATAATAATTTTTTTTATTTTATAGTTTGTTATGGAAAACTACAATTTTCAAAACTTTAATAATCAATTGGGAACTATCAACAAGAAACATGGATGAAAATAGTGGATCTTTATTCAAGTAGGTAGGTGGCAATAGTAATCACAACCTATTGACTGATAAACAATGTACAAATAAATAAACCATATCAATCTACCACCTAAGTGGGAATAATCTTTAAGAACATGTGTTTTCTCCTTGGAGGTCACAAGTTAAATTTTAGAGTGGGGTAGGGTATTTAAATGTAACAATATATTATTTGTAGTTATTAATGTGGAACTAGCAAGGTACTGACACTCTAATTCTTACTTACATGCTACAGATAAAGGGATGAATTACATTTCTTCAAAATACCCTGATACCCCCTAAATAAAACATGTCCATGAATTAATAGTACATATTAGTTGATCTATAAAAAAATTCAAATCCATGAAGTCATAAGCTACATCAACACAACCATACCTCCTAAACCATGATTGCTTCATAAACCATTTAACCTTGCCATCAATTACAAATTCATATAGAATATATTATAGGTTGCATAAAAGACATTCAAAACACATTTGATCTTCTATTGGAAATTGTCCTTTTATAAAAAATAAAAAAAAATCAAGAATTCCAACAAAATGTAACACAATAGTATTATAATTGTTTCATAGAGGATACAAAATTATTAAATATTTTCTAGCAAATAGTATCATAGCATTCCTAAAAAATATCCTTTATTAAATATTTTCTAGCAAATAATATCATATCATTTCTCAAAAATGTCTTTGATCAGTGCAAAATTCCCAAAGCTATATCATTCATAATAATTGAAATTTCCAACTACAAACTCAAATTCAAATATTTGAAAACAAATTACAAACACTTAATCATTAAAGCATACCTTTCACTTATGTATAAAAAAAACAACCAAACCACAACACATGTCACAACAATCATAACAAAGAAAAAAATCACGTATATGAAGTTTATATGTTGATCACTTAATATTTATGAGGATGATGTTTTAATAGCATCATCTTCATTATCCTTACCTAAATTTGACTATACCTTAAATAATAGATCATTACACATTCTATGAGCCTCCATATGACACAATTATTATGACATAACATTTATGTATGATAAATGATAAAAGATTATTAATAATGATTCTTTTTTTATTACTTAATATTTATGTGGATGATGTTTTACTAACATCATATTCATTATCCTCACCTAAAACTGACTATACCTTAAATAATAGATCATTACACATTTTATGAACCTCCATATGACATAATTATTATGACATAACATTTATGTATGATAAATGATCAAACTTTATTAACAAGGCTACATAGCTAGTGTTCCATGCTACTTGGTGTAATTATTAAACTTTGAATATAGTTAAATTAGAGTAAAACACAATAAAGATATACATGAAGGGAAAATAATGTGTTTTTTTTAGTAGCCATAGAATACTGCTACGTTTGCATTCTATTTGATGGTGTTTTCCCTTCAAAGTTTCTAATCTTGTGCATACCCCATCTTGAAACTAAAACAACTTTTTTTTGCTAAGATTGACTTTAAATGTTTCAATGTATGTCATGTGTAAAGCAAATTAAAGCAACAATTTTTTTCAATATATGGATGTTAAGGAATATATGGTTCTCCCTTAGTGGAAATAAATCTTGTGGTAATGGATTTATAAGGTCCGGCACAAATGGTTGGCATGTAGTGCTAATATTCTCAAGGAATATTAGAATTTTTTGGATTGCATGGGAAACTAAATTGTGCATGCATAGCCAAGAACTTGGTTTGCGTCATGAAAAATAATAAACAAAAAAGTTGTAGAGGCTCTACAAATGTTAGCCGGACCCACACCCCGGACGAGATCCCTATCATAAACAGTTTAGAGTGTAACTCCGGGACTTTTTATCGGGGAGTTCCCTTACTATTGGCCGAACATTTTGACCCATCAACAAAACCATAACTTGGTGTTGGGATGAAAGAGGTAAATAAGAGTTAATAATTTTTTTTTCATTTTAATGGTTTCATCTTACATTACAAGCTAGATGAGACTATGTGCCTTATGTAAAGGAGGTAGCCAAAAAAATGATGCATCTAATGAAGTCCACTATATCCCGCACCGAAATAAGTAAATATCAAATGCCTAGTTTAGTCTTCGGTCGTTTACATTAAAAAAAAGTGTAGTACCTTTTACAATCAACGTTCTCACTCGACCAAATAAGGAAGGTCAAGTAATTTTAGGTTTTAGCAGTTTGAGGTTGAAGGTAGAAGGCACCATCCCAAAAAAACATTGTCATTGGCTGAAATATATGGTGATTTCTGTTGAATTGTTCATTTGTATGGCCGTAATGGAAATTTTCACTTGAATTATGTAATCATTTTCAATGTTGGAAATTTTTAAACATTCAATGCATTGTACATTGTATATATCTAGAGTGTTCGTAGGGCTATACTCTTCTTTTTTCATCTTATGGCTTGATGCCTACTATTGGGATTAATCGACTTCGCAGTAGTTTTTTACATGAATAAATTATGCACCATGAAAGGGCACAATATTTTTTTGATACTTGCAGTAGTGATTTTTATTTATTTTTTATTGAAATTTGTAACCATGTTCACCATGGCCTTTCCTATAAGAACACCACTATGAAGCCAATGGATGTTTAGCTATGTTCCACCAATTTTCCATGACAAGACATTAGGAATGGCGAGATGAACAAGTGGATTGATGTGAACAATAGCATGGACGGAAAGGACATCTTCAAATCAAATTTGAGATTAAGTTCCCAACCATGCTAACTGCCGAGAAAAAATATGGTTTAAGGAGGCTTCTTGTAGGGTTAAAAAACTATGCTCTGTGAATAATTTTAATGACTAGCATTTTTTTAATTTTTTTCAACAACATAAAGAATATTGAAAATAGTTGTGACTAAGGGACCAGGGAATGTTAGTAATCAAAGTATGGTTTTGACAAACTTTTTTCCATCGAGCGCCATTGGTGTGGACTTCACTCTTGTTCCAAGACCCGAATTCTACTCGTCCCTGGATGCTTTGACTATAAACTATAATTTGGTCGCACAATGCTTGGCTTAAAATTTGTAAAGAAATTATAATTTAAAATGTAGAAGTGATATGCATTGAGTAATGTCCTTTGTTTTAACTTAAGACACAAACCGAAAAGGGGAAAGTTTAAAGAGGAAAGGGATACTAGATCAATAAGTTTAAAGAGGAAAGGGAGACTGATGTCGATAATTTTAGTAATTGATTTTTTTTTCTGGGAATGAAGGATTACATGGTACTCAAATTAACACCTATATACTAAACTTACCTTCATGTAAAAGTGCATCGGAAATGATCGAGAAATAACCGACGAAGTTGAGCGTCGGATCTCGTGGACGGGGGAGATGGAGCATTGCAGGGGGAACAGGGGGAGCCGGTGAGGAGAAGCGGAGCGGACCCACACCCCGGACGAGAGAGACACTGTACTAAATTTAATGGTCGACCGGGGAAGTGGAAGTGCGACATCTCACTTTATTTGAAAATTAAAAGGAGCATATAGGTACAACAAAGGTCATATGGAATTAGAGATGAGGCAAAATATAGGAACTCGTCTGCATTTCACTTCTAGTAACTTCTAAATTTATTAAATTTGAAACTTTAACTTTTCAAACTTTTCGCTTTCTCTCTTCAATTTTTTTGTTTGCAATTTACGTGAACATACAAGATTTATTTTGTGTTTGCAATTTACGTAACATACCGGATTTTAACGATGGTGGATGTAGCGATTTTAACGATGGCAATCGACTCGACCGGACACACAAGCAGCTCGACCAAAGACACAACGACAGAACTCGCCAATCGGCTCGACCCAGCAGAACGCGGCAATCAGCTCGACTCAGCGACGAACGCGAGCAATCGACGAACGGACCCGACCAAAAACCGCGCGCCAACAATGAAAACAAGTAACCTTATCGCTTTCGCGCGGTTTATATATAAAAACGAGTTCGGCCGAACTTCTATCATGCCGGTTTCCCAAACCTCCCGCAGAAAATTTCCGTTTGCTGCGCTCGTCTACCGTGCCGTCAATCTAACGGACTCAAAAAGTTCAACGAACTTTATAAAATGTTCGGCCGAACTATTGTCGAAAATTTTTTTTCTACCTCACATTCTCACAAAAAGTGTAACACGAGCTTCACGTTTCCGCCCTTTAGCGGTGACATAAGAACTCATACAAAACTCATAGATGACCATAGCACGACTCTCATGACTCATGGATATAAGACCCAAAAGATAGAAAAACATATGTGCATGGCTCCATCGAGCATATTACATGAATATATCAATGAAATACATGGCTTCAATAATAATATCCTATGGAAAAATGACTCAAATATATGATACAACATGACTATTACATCATCATTACCCATACATGTGACTACAAAATGACTCCATAAGATTCCTCCAAAACAAAACTATCACCGTGATGACTCAAAAAACTATTGACTAGACTCTCAACCAATGCATAATGATGAAACAATATCAAATACATGGTTGTAGTAATCATTATATAACAACCTATACATGAGTTGGAGATTAGCGGCATGTTTCAAACTCCTTGGGCATTGGCTCCTCGAGTCACGCAGTAGTCATCTTCAAACACATCATAAGAACTAATAATGCAGTGGTAGACCTCTAAGCCAACAAAGGAGTCACTCACGTGCCCCCCCCTTACCACAAGCCAACTCCACTCTTGATGATGAAACCCTAAAAAATGATCGCACTCTCTTGGTGCACAAAGATCTTCGACCCTCGGATGCGGGTGCTTAGCAATGAGAAGATGAGACACTTGGACGCCATGTGGCAAGGCACTTGTCCGCCCTATGCGCTTGGACATGGTCACTCTCTCGATGATAAATGCTAGAGCATGGCTCCCTTAATTACCACCCTCGCCGGCTTTCACGCGACATCCTTTGGTCTGCTACTCATTAACTAGGCCTCGACTCGCACCCATGGCTCTTAAATCCGCCTCCGAGCTCATCTCGCCTCCATTCATCTCTCCATCCCACGCTCTCCATGTTTTCCTCTTGCATTTCTGTTATGCCTCATCTTTCGGCTCTGTTCAATCTCATCACGGTTGCCTATTTGTGAGGTCTCATTGTGGATGCTCTTCTGCACGCAGAGCATCCCCTCCCTGTCTCGATTTTCCTCTCACTCACTCAACATGTCGAGAGACACAAAATGAGATGTCATCGTGTCGGTGGGCATGGCCTCCCCTCCGGACCCCCTTCCTCGATTTCCATTAGCGGTGAGGTGAACCTCTCTCGTGGATTGGGAGGAGCCGAGATCCGCTCGACCCCTGTCAACCTCTCCGCTCGACTGTTCCTTCATCTCCCAAGTCCCCTCGCCCTCGAATCCTCTGCCTTCGTCCCAAAAAGTGCCCTCGAAAATCCACAATTCGACTCGCACCTGTCTCCATTCCCCGCAAGATGAAATCCTCGTATGCAAAGCGTTTCCAACGAGCAATCATCGTTCTAGCGGTGGCACGAGGTTCTCACGAGTGGTCGTGGCTCAGCAATGATGAGGACAGCGAAGGACGACGACACCCGGCACATACGTGCCTCCTCCAATTCACTAGCGCGCACTGGTGTTTCTTCTTCCTCCTTCTTATGCACACGAATCTAACAAGGAGGAGGACAAGTCTCTTTATGCTCGTAAGATCGTGGAAAAATCTCCCAACCCTCTTGAGAAGAATGACGGCCTACCTTAAGTCCAATTGCTAGGTGCTCACCTCTTACTCTAGCTTTCTTCCGGCATTATCTAGTTTGCAAGTGTTTTGGAAATTTTTTTCATTCGTTTCAATGTCGGTGTCAAAACTAGACAAGTTGGTTTCCCATCTTGGGCGAGCTCCTAATACTCTTTACTAATGGGATGGTTTCCCCACCAGAGCGCCCTTATTTTGCGATTAAGTTTTTTATACTTCCCTCCCGTAATTGGCTTGCCAAATTCGGAGGACGAGAATTGTAATGTTTTGCCATGTATGACATAATAAAAGTAGACTAAATTAAGAACAACAACAAAAAAATTTTGTATCCAAAATTTTTATTTATGAATTATTATTAATATTTTAAATGTAATATATTAATTTTATATTGGAGGTTTGGTTGAATTATACATCTCTTTTATTATTCTTATGGGGAAGTAGTTGAACTTTTCTAGTTTCAATTATTTAAAATAATATTTTTATTTTTAATTATTTTTTTCTTTCTAAATTTATTATAAAATTAGGTTACTTTATATGGATATCAATTAACATATATATATATATATATATATATAACAATTGCATTGAGATAATTAAAACCGATCAAACATTGTATATTCATTATTATTTTTAATTATATGAGACTTTCTATTTTTATTTGAAGAATATATATATATATATATATATATATATATATATATATATATATATATAAAAAAGAACACATCCACTATATGTTGAGGAGATAAATCACACATCACCCTCATACCGGATTGTAAAATTCACCTCTAACAATTAATAAAATTAATTCCCTTATACTCTTTCTATATCCATATTCTAAATCAACACATATTCAAAATTACATGCCATCTTGTATTAATGTTAGTAATTAATTTTAACCAAAAATTTCCAACACAAAATTAGATTTATCATCCTTCTTTATAAAAAAAAATAACTATTTACTTAATTAAAATTTATAAACTAATTAAAAATATACCCATTAAAAATAAAAGAAACAAAAAACCATTTTTTTCATTAATAAATAAATAATATTAATTAACCATTCTATATTAAACAAAAACTATTTTTTTCATTAATAAATAAACAATATTAATTAAACTGTTCTATATTAAACAAAAATTATTTTTCATAATTAAATAAGTAATATTAATTAAACCATTCTATATTTAAAAAATATATATATATATATTAACTAAACCATTCTACAATAAACAAAAATTATTTGTTATTAATAAATAAATAATCATTAATTAAGCCATTCTTCATTATATAGGGAAAAAAAACATGAACATAAATAAGTTCATAATTAAAAAAAAAGAAAAAAAAAGAAAAATGGTCTATAATCAATACATAAATACTATTTTTTCTTGGGAATATACTCTAACACCTAAGGGAATAAGTTAAGCGCACTGCAGACCCAAAAAAGCATATGGCAAGGGTGAAACCCTAGTCTTTTATGGACTACAATGATTCTAGATTGTTTTGGTTTTCTTTCAATAACAATGATGAGGCAACTTGTATTTGAAGATAACAATCAATAATGATTATCTCATTATTGTTTTAACAAATAAGTCATAATAAATTTTCCCACTTGTAGAAATTACATAAATATTATTAAATCTAAAAATCTCCCAAAAATTTTTGCATTTATAAATAGAGATCATTAATTTTAAATAACTAGCAGCTTGCCCCCAAGAGGTGCAAGGAGAGGCCGATAGGAGTATCATTTGTTAATTATTATTTTGTCAATGTAACAGTGAAGTCAGTTCCTGTTTTGTTATCTTATCTGCCAGATAAGGTGGAGCATTCTCACCTCAAAATCTGCACCTTATCTAAAGTCAAAGTCAGAAAACATAATTTACTAAAATTAAAACAAACAGCATTGTCCATTTCATTTTAGTGCCTTGTCTCATTAACTGAAGATAAACGGAACTTTATTTCGGTTCTTACATTTTGATTCTTTTATAACACCTTACTGTTTGCTTTATACAATAGCGTCTACTTACCCCATCACTCCAGAAAAACCTTACATCTTGTATCAAAATACTTAAGCCAAAATGCTACTTGCCCCAACATTAGAGAGAAACCTTACATCTTATATCTTTTAATCCAATGCCTGTTCATCCACTTAGAAGTTTACAGGTGGTCGACCTCATTGTAGCAAATATACATGATTCAGGACCACTAAATCTAAATCTTGACCTAGGGTTTTCCTCCTGGTCATTAGGCCGTTTTGCCATTGAGGTACATGCTACAACATTATGATGCTTAAAGGACTGACATTTGATTATAGGAGCAAAGGACTGACATTTAGATGAAGCAGATGACTTGTTCCTGCATCAACAAAACATGTGTAAGTTCAAGGACAAGTCAATTTGCTTCTGCGTTGATGAGGATAGGGGCATTATAAGTGGTTGGAGTTAAAACATAAAATTCATTTTCATTGTTGCATATCCTGAAGTCGAAAGAACATGTTTTATTTCTCTAGATTCTATAAATAACAATATCTTTAACTTGCAATTTGAAGTTTGAACAGAGTAATAATATCAAATTCAAATGGCCATCTGTTTAAGTTCAGACCACATGGGCCCATAAACCAAGGTCCATGTCTGAAAACAAAGTCTTGGTCTTCCTTTAATTCAAACTTTCAAAGTGGAATGCATAAAAACCCTTCACTGACATGCAGGGCTGGACCATACCTTTTAGAGGCAACATCCTTTGCCTTTGTTTCCAGCAACTTACTGCTTTGGTTTTAGCCATGCTCCTGGAAATTTTCTGAGTAGCACTTGCTCTATGTGCATTAATACCTTCTTTCTGGGTATATATGTTGGAATATCTAGAGAAAGATTATACTCCATCCTTCTCATGAATTATACCTATCCTCTTAGAATTGTTTTATTGAGTATTTTGATGGGCAGAGTTCAATCAACATATAAAGCCCCTGAAATTACAACAGGGTAGCTTGTTTTCTTATGTCTATATGACTCAGTTATGACAAGATGAAGGTAGTAGTTTTGGGCCTATTTTCACCATCAAATAACAATGAAACATTGCCCTTTAACACTTTATGGAGTGCACAGATGAGATTAGACATTGTGATAGTTAGTAAGTGATCTAAAGACTACACGCACAGTGCTTGGTGAGGCTATCTATTGCATCAATGAGTATATTCTTCTCAGAATTCTCAGGTTAGATACCAGATTGCCAATGGTTCTTGGATCCAAATTTGTTCCTGCATCAACAAACCACGTGTAAGTTGAAGGAGAAGTCAACTTGCTCTGGAAATTTCCTGGCAGCAAGGGAGCACACTATTCAATTATTATGCTCTGCGTTGATGAGGATAGGGGCATCATAACTGGTTAGAGTCAATACAAATAATTCATTTTCATTGTTCCATACCTCTCCAAGAAAAAGTTGCAAACCGAAATTGTTCAATCAACATATAAAGCCCCTGAAATTACAGCAGGGTAGCCTATTTTCTTATGTCTATATGACTCAATTATGACAAGATGAAGGTAGTAGTTTTGGGCCTATTTTCACCATCAAATAACAATGAAACATTGACCCTTTAACACTTTATGGAGTGCACAGATGAGATTAGACATTGTGATAGTTAGTAAGTGATCTAAAGACTACACGCAACAGTGCTTGGTGAGGCTATCTATTGCATAAATGAGTATATTCTTCTCAGAATTCTTAGGCTAGATACCAGATTTCCAATGGTTCTTGGATCCAAATTTGTTCCCGCATCAACAAACCGTGTGTAAGTTGAAGGAGAAGTCAACTTGCTCTGGACATTTCCTGGCAGCAAGGGAGCACACTATTCAATCATTATGTTCTGCGTTGATGAGGATAGGGGCATCATAACTGGTTAGAGTCAATACAAATAATTCATTTTCATTGTTCCATACCTCTCCAAGAAAAAGTTGCAAACCGAATGGGATAAATAATGATCTCCCACAATAGATGCACATGGAAACAAGAAAAGATAGTGAGCATAAGTTTGGAGAGATGAAAACTGGGAAGCATCCTAAATTCAAAAGAACATGTTTTCTTCTCTGGATTCTATAAATAATAATATTATTAAATTCCAATTTGAACAGAGTAATCATATCAAATTCAAACAAGTGATGTGATGAATTCTGGAAGATTTCTATGATAAAGTCCTTAAAATGGATGGTAATGAAGATGTTTCAACTTCAGATTCTGTGGTAGGCTGGTAGCTGACCATGCTAGTACCCACATCTTGCAAATTTTGTCATTCAAACATGAACTTCTTGAGTTATGGCAAGGAGCTGAATAATTTCTGGCAAGCTGGAAGAGAGAGCTTAAAAGAAGTACACTTTGAACTTGAAGATAAACTGTTAGAAAACATCCTTGGATGTAGTTTCAGTTAATCTTCCAAAAATCATCTAAACAGAATCAGAAATATTAGTCCATCTTTTACCATGGGTAGAATATGGAAATGCAATTTTTCAACCACTACCATACATATCCCTTAGAAATGTGTATAAACAAAACAAATACATTTTCAACTGGCTTATTGAATTCTGAAATTAGTTATAGACAACCTACCATAAACAATCCAAAACTCAAACTGGACAATCTCTTATATCTAAACAATGTGGGGACTTGAGGCTGTTGTGCAAATTACTGCATACACATTTCATGACAACCTGTACTACAAGCTTGAAAATACAATCTGAGCTTCTATATCCCTCTCAAGGAATTATATTTTTTTCTCCAACATAGATGATGTCATCAGTGTACTTATTTGCAGTTTTTATTTGATCAAATGAAATCTGAACTCAACCAAGGAAACAGAAATACTTAGACAACTCCTATACAACGGGTCGAAGGGAACAACATGGCAACCCAGTTTCACATGCATTCAAAAAGCTGAACAGCAAGTACGCTAAGAAATGAGTTTAGTCGATACTTGCATTCCCTTATTAACAACAACAATGAATATACATTGGTAATGCTTTCTTCATTTCTTAGAATTGGCACCACAAAAGCAGATCTTGTTACTTATAACATGGTTACGGAGAAAAGAATAGAAAGATAATAACATAGACTGAAAGCCAATAGAAGGAAGAAAATAATTACTGCATATATTAGATTTACTGTTGAGAAATACAAGGGGAAGCCCTCTATTAATAGCAACCTTGATGGAGTCCAGCATTTAAGGATAGTTGGCAAGTATACTAACTATTTAATGATCTATCCAAGTTAACTTACAAGTTATAACTCTCTGTAGAAGGTGAGTATTAAATATGTTGCCAAATATTAAGTTTTGAAGATAGAATAGAACATAATAGCATGAGTAAAATGTGAAAATTTTGAAACAAAATAGAATACAATATATATTCACTTAGATATACAAATCTAAAGGTGAAGAGATATATACATTTGTACAGCAGAAGTTTGTTGAAAGTAAATATCTAATCATAAATACATGATGATGCACGGCATCGGCAGCACCAGTTGGTGTCTATAGTGACTCCACGTTCAGAAAGGAGTTCTTGCCATTCGGCTCACATTTTCCGTTGTCTATCTCTTTCATTTATGTGGATTGTTTTCCTTAGAATTCTTCGAATCTTTTGTAATAGTGCAGTAGTTCCACGCAAACAGTACAGAGGCAATGAATGGGGTGAAAGGAATCTGAGCTGTATATCATGTAGAGTTTGTTCATGCTGGTGAATCTCCTGGTAGCATTCATAGAGCATGTTTAAATCCCTTGCATCCATATCTGTTTAGCATGAAAGAAGGTAAAAAGTTATTGTTAGTGTTAAAAGATGGTAAAAGTAAACTAATTATAGAGTTAAAAAATAACTAAAGCAATCATAAAATTCTTTGAAACATTAGGAACATAATGAGTAGTAGAATAAATGTAAAAATAACTAATTCTATATTCAATTTCGATAAGGTGAGGGTTTGTTTACCTCTTGGTGAAGATGCAATGAAGAGTGTATTGTTGGATAGATTGTATTTGTCTATATAGATTTCAATGTGAGCAACGATTCTTCTTGCTTCCTGCGTTGTAGATATGGATTTTCTTTTATGCGTGAAATGCGTGAGAATGGGAATGCTGGATGGATTCGAAGGTCTGTTAGAGATCTAACTCTTGAAATGGCAGTGAATGTTAAACCTTGGCGTTCTTTGGGGCCAATGTCAACTGTTGCTTGATCTAACGTCATTCCTTGTGACTTGTGTATTGTTAAATCCCATGCCATTCGAAGTGGTATTTATCGACGTGTACCCCTTCTGATAGGAGAAATGGGCACATTTGTGGGGTGTGCAATGTCCCATGTTGTTCCTCTGTATTGTTTGAAATCAACGACCACAAAAGATGGCAATTCTGGAGGCTTTGAGTCAGGTGCATAGCATATTGAAATGACGGTGCCAAGTGCGCCATTTACAAGCCCTGCATGTACCCATAAATTGCAGGTTAGCATAACTTTTTGTCCATTGCATAACAGAAGCGTTCTGTCCAGTTATTCTTCTTCAGATGTAGTGAATGTGTGGTCCACATGTTTTTCTGTTGAGCACATAGCCACTGGCTTGTGTAATTTGTTCAACATTGATTTGTTATGCAAGGCAACTAAATTGTTTGTTTCATATAAATGCATGGAGTCCTCAAATATTTTTTTATCTTCATGCGTAATAGAGGAATCTGTTCTTGACATTAGTAGCTTCCAATCTTTGATTGTAGAGTTCCCATCCCTGAGATTTGTGAGAATCTTGCGGAAGGCAATCTGGGAAGAATCAGCACCTTGCTGGCGAAAAATAGTTGTGAGCGTAATGAATGTATCAAAGCTGCGCCAAAGTGCAGTACCACGTGATGTGCCAGCATACAGAGGAATGTCTTTTACAGGTGGTAGCTGGCCTAAATCCCCAACAAGGATAATGGATCGATTACCAAATGGTGTATTTCGATGGAGGGGAAAGGCCTCTCGTAAGCGATCATCAATACGGGAAAGCATTTTTGGCCCGATAAAACTCATTTCATCAATGAGTATGTATTGAATATGGCGGAGTTGTTCTTGGAGGTGGAGGAGTGGTTGTCCTTCAAGAGGATGCATTGTTTGGATAGGGATGTGAAGGGCAGAATGAATTGTAAGTGCATCTATGTTGAAAGCTACAACACCGGTAGGTGCAAGTACCAACAATGGGCTTATATTTGGTGAGGAGAGTTCGATGAATGCACGTTGTAGAGATTTTATTAGAGCAGATTTGCCCGTTCCGGTTGTCCCTTGTATAATGGTTCTAGTTGGGGGCTTTGGAAGAGGATTTTTGAAATGAGAAGTAATATGTGTGAAAGCTTTTTGTTGGGTAGGAGATAATATTTGATTTACGGGTAGGTTTGAAGAGGGAAGGTGTTGATTTTGAATAGATGAGCGATTATATTCAATGAAATTGATGGCAGTTTCTTGTAAGTGGAGAGGTAGGGAAGTATGAGACCAAAGATGGTTGAGGTCAAAGTCACGATTGCCAAAGATTTCAAGGGCATCAATTTCGATGTTATCGCTTGGGTGAAGGTGAGAGACGATTTCCCATTCATTCATTTGAACAGGGTCAAGGGGGATGTCAGGAGGGGAAGATACAGGAGTAGATTCATGTTCTGATTGTGGAGATTGTGGGTTTTCATTTTCACGGTGAACATGCCATGCTGTATATGTTCCTTTCTTTTGTTCCCAATGTGCAATGATGTCATCATTGCTGCATCCAATGTCATTGGGGAGTGTACGGAAGGGGAAATACAATATTAATTCAGCCCAGCAGAAGTCGGTGTAGTTTGGATCATTAGGGGAAGGGATTGTGGTGTATCGTGGCAAGATATGGAGAACTATTGGAGGAGAAATCTGTTTCCATTGGTTTTGTTGACGACGAGGAGAAAATGACCAAGAGCGTGCAGCTTCTATGAGGGGCAATGGATCTAATGAAGAAGGCCTATTCATGTATGCAATAATAAATGGTGGTGTTGAGGGTGGATTTTCAGAACCATCTAGAACACGTTTGAATACAGTTCTATTAACATTTAGAGATACAAATGTACGACTACAGAGTGTTAGAGGTAATTTTTGCAACATATGGCATATTTCCTGCGCTCCAATATCCCTTTCTGCTATGCTTTCTGAAAGGAGTTTCCGAACAACAGTGGTAGTAGGTGCTTCTGGAGCGACGTTGTTCAAGAGGCGGAATAACATTTGGCTATAGCTTTCTGACTTTGTTTCTGCTTTGGCTGCATATTTAGATATATAAGCTAACACGGCATGGCGTGAAAGCACTGGTTGACAATCAACATTTGCTCTCCAGATGGAAAGTAGATCAGCATTATGAATGTTCAATCTATCATCATTACGTGCAGGCTTGTAGATTTTATGACCTTTGTTGTCCAGCAGTAGTGAAGATATGGGATTTAACTCCCATGGTACTCCGTAGCGACATGTGAGAACTTTGTTTTTTTTGCGAAGACAAGAAGATACATGGCACTTTGTATGGCGCTAGACACAATTGGCAAGCTCTTCATAGTCATCTGTCTGTGGTGATGCAAAGATTGATCGTGTGTTGAGAAGACATGGGTCCTGCTCTGCTGATTGGTGGAGTGAAGCTGCGCAATGTTGGAGTTGTCGTGGGTTCCAAGCAGTTACATAATGGTCAAAATATTTTTGAGCATTGAGAACTTCTATCTCATTGTTCCAATCGAGGGAATCCATATTTGGTGCATCTTTCAACCAAAGGAATCCATGTATGTGTGCAGATCCTCGATGTTGCCATTCGTATCTGTATGAAATTGCGAAAATATTATTCTTTAATTCTAATGAAGTGTAATATTTTGTTTTAAAAGTAATGGTAATGAAAAGCACCTGCACTAATAGTCGATTGCATGGAGACCTTTTTGTAAGACTTCCTCAAGGAAAATTGTAAATCTGCAATGCATGTATTGGGATGTTAAATGGGGATTGGTAATTATATTTTGAATTCTCCACCTGTAATGAGCATCTGTATTGGAGGGAACCTCGGCAGGCATAATATTGTGCAGGTCAGGCCATTTCGTATCAGCAGCACTTAGAGTGAACAAAAATGTTGGGCTCCCAAGCTGTGTGATCATGTCAGTTAGCTCATTACGACGCTTGTTCCAAAAAGAGCGTGTACCTCGTAGGGATGAACCAAAGTGCATGACCATTTCTGGAATTTTTGAATTTGGAAAGTTGTGAAGACATTGCTGCAAATCTGATACAGTTGTTGGCAAATTGTTTTCAATGTTTTTTTTTATAAAAACATTGGCATTTGATTGGCTACGATGGCGCATCAGCATGTTATATATGTAGTAACGGAATCTTGGATGTTGGCCGAAGCGATTATCGTGGTAGCGTAACAGGTGACAGGCATATTCGTGCAGCTCAACTTTTGTAATTCTTGGTTGTGCAATCATGGCAATGCCTGTTGGGAAAAGTGTGGGAAATGCCATAGAGAAGAGGCCCTCAGTAGTGTATTCATTGATAGGTGATACAGATAGTGTAGGCCAATCAATTGAATTTGTTGATTTAGAATTTGTGGAGTGCAAGTAAGCATGAATGCGGTCAAGCTCATTACAGGAGTTTGGAAGAATTGGAACAAATGAAGAAGGTTGGATATCTAATGAAGGTAGAATGGCATGAAGATTATCAGTAGAATCGACTATGTTTTCCTGGGGTATATATGAAGACGTGGTTACATTATGAAGAAGATTATAAATATCAGTAGGTTGATCCGGTAGAGCGGAAATTGCAGATGAGTTGAGTTCAACATCTTTGTAGTAGGGATCATGAGCGAGTTTGTATTCTAGTGCAGCTAGAACACGTGATTTAGAAACGATGAATTCATAAGATGATTGAGAAGGGTTTTGCCTTCTAACAATGAGGACGTCTAATTCAGAAACAAGGCGAGGTAGATATTTTGCAATGGTAGTAATGTCTTGAGGGAAGCTAATTGTATGGCCGATATATTTGTATTGACCACCACGAGCATGCGTTACTTGTAGAATCGGATTTACACGTGCGATTAGCATTTCTTCAATTTGTGTTAAATTTTGAAGGACATATGGTTGTTCGCCAGGATCCATGTTGTTGGCATGAGAGAAACGGTTTGAATTTTTTGATGTTGCACATCGGGAGCAAGAGAGGGTACCATGCGAACATTTTTTCTTCATGCCTGGATATGATTCTTTGCATAATGTGCAAACATGCAATGGATAAAGGTTATCTATTTTTTGCCTAAAGCGACGGTGTTCTTCATTGAGGGGGGGGCTATATAGGTTTTGGGCAGAGGGAGTCTCTTTTCGTTTTTTATAAAGAAGTCGTCGTCGTGCATTTATTGCTTCTTTGTTTTGAGCATAAAGAAGGCGACGACGTGCATTTTTTTCTGCATCTTCATTGTTTGATGACATATCTAGCAAAGTACAAATAATTCTATGTTAGGAATGAGGTGCGAGATTTACAAATTACAAATTGAGGTATGAATGCATATGAAATGTATGACATTGTGTTGAAAGTTGAAATTTCTAGATAACTATTAATAACTGATAGTAAGAGTTTTAAATCACTTTCAAATAGATGTTGGTATGAACCTTTTTTTGTAGTGCCAAGTAGAAGTATTTATATTGTTGAAATGTGAAATGGTAAATATACATACTTGTAGTCATTAAAAAAATGTTACTATAAAAGTAACTGTGCATTACAATGGGAGGGAGAAAGGAACTATACATGGAATTTATATTATTGAAATGTGAAATGGTAAATATACATACTTGTAGTCATTTAGAAAATGTTACTGTAAAAGTAACTGTGCATTACAACAACATGGTTGTATGTTACAATGGTAGGGAGAAAGGAACTATACAGGGATGTTATTTTCTATTTACAGAAATAAAAGAGGTCTACATATAAGAACTGAGGTCAAAGGCAACGAGCAATAGAGTGATGTGAGATGCTAAGTGCGGCAATGTCTTTTAGAATTTCCGTGCATGCATCATCATATTGAATTTCTTCTGAACTTAGCAAAATAGGTTGGAGATGCTCAACACCATTGTAGTACTCTTTTTTAATGGAAAGTGATAGAGAGTAGTGATGCCCTGATATACGACTACATATTTTCTGAAGATCAGCTGGTTCAATGGAAAGGAGAAACAAGTCTTTAGCTGTGATGCCCATAAGCTCATTTCCCGCATCATTGAAAACAGTGACATTTTGAAGCTCGCCAGTGTGGTCATGCAATTCAATTTTCAGTCTGTAACGGTAGTCGCATTTTGGAAATTCACCGTTGCACTTTGTACAATGCCAGAGATTGTTAGAATGGTGGCTTACTTTTTTCATGCATTGTTTCCCATTGTAATCCAATGGACAAGCAAGAAAATAGAAATCGTCCATGCGTAGACGAGTTATTGTGGCACGAACCGAAACCCATACTGCTTTCTCCAAGATTTCCATGCTAGATATTTCCTGAATGGTCTTTTGTGGTAAAGCTCGCTTGGAAGACAGAGTATAATTTCTGCTCAATGAAGGAGACGAAGAGTTGTAGCCTGTATCACGGAACCAAGTTTGGAGTTGTTTAGTTTCTTCAATGTCTGGATTTATAAGAAGAGTGGTAGTGGAAATTGTCCCAATAGTGATTCCATTAAATTCAGTTATCCGATCGCCTTTCACGCAGAGGATTGGTGGGTTGTCAGAAGAGTCGAGTCCAACGAGGTCCTTTCCTATAGAGAGACATTGATCTCCCCATATTGTTAAATCAATGCTGAAACCTGACTTGTCCTTCAATGTTATTGTTTTTTTTAATATTTCAGTTCCATCTCTTCTTATTGTAGAAGCAGGGGAGGTGGAGGTAACGACACCAAGAACATCGACAAGTGTATTTGGGTTTGTGGATTTCACTTCAGCAATAGTCTTGAAATGAAAGCTTTGGTAAGGAAAGCTTGGGTCATCTTCTAAACATGGTGTCACAGTTGATGTAGCAAGCAAGTAAATCTCCCATTTGTTGTTTAAATGGTTGTAGTTTGGGTTTGTTTGCTTTATTGTTCCATTGGATTTATGCTTTAAGGTGAGCACCTAAAAAGTTTAATAAAATTTTTATATGAATGTTGTCAATTCTTGTTTATTTCCTTCAACTCTCTTAAATTGCAAACTTAGAATTTTTCATTCCTTTATGTACACATCCTCTTCTTCAGTTTCTTTACCTTCATATTTATATTCGCTAGCAGCACCTTGTTTTACGAAGCCAGTTGCATCGCCATGGAAACATCCTTGACCTGCAATGGGCTCTCATTGCTCCTTGCTTGTGGTATCGACCTACAACCAACCGTACAGATCATTGCAGTTGAACATATACCTTCTGCTCGAGCTACAACGCCTCGCTACCGCGTATTGTTGTCTGATGGTACTCACAAGCACGCCGTTCTACTTCCTTCTTCACATACATAATTTGCACAAAATGAGGAGTTGCGAATAGGCTCGATAATTCGCCTCAAAAAAAGCTTGTGCACATATGCACATCATTCCATGTAAGCTACGCACATGCCACCTCCCCGCTTCCTCCCCTTTAATGATTCTCCTCTTACGTCCCTTATTTATCTCAATTCTCCTTCCTAACATTTTACTTCCCCTCTTTGCTAATAAATATCTCATTCTTGCAGGTCACTTTGTCTCATTGATCTTGACATACTGCAGCGTGATGCACCATTGGTTGGTGATCCAGCCCCTATTATTCTCTCCACTGAAAAGATTAACCAATCCACCTCGACGTCCTCTTCTTCATCTCCCTTTTCACCGCCACCCTCCCTTGACATTCACTCCTTGTCCTCCCAAAACTCCACCCTATCATCTACAACTGTTCTCCCTTTTAAAGCACTCTCCCCTACCCGGAAATCTTGGTCCATCCAAGGCAGAGTCCTTTCAAGGACACCCCTTCGTGAATTTAGCAATGCACGGGGCACTGGAAAATCACTAGGCTTTGACCTTGTCGATCGCGACAGCGATCAAATCCATGTCTCTACCTTTAATGAGTTGGCAGAATCCCTACATGCTCTCATCAAAATTGGCCACATTTACAATGTTGCAAATGGGACCATAAAGATCCCCAACCCTTCATATAACCATCTGAAACAGCCATTCGAAATCCTCCTCTTCTCTTCATCAACAGTGTCACAGGTCTTCGCTGATGACCTTACAATTCCTTCCCATACCTATCAATTTGTGCCTATAAGTTCCCTCAAACATTCACCTCCTAATTCAATTGTTGATGTCATAGGTATTGTCGCCTCCCTGTCTCCTGCATCTATCATTTGCAAACGTGATGGCTCTGAAACTCCCAAGAAAACTATAACTCTTCGTGATATGTCCGGGGCCAGCATTGATGTCACTTTGTGGGGCGAACGCTGCCATGCTGAAGGGCGTGCACTCTCCGAAATGCGCATGGCTCGTGAAATTTTTGTGCTTGCAATTAAAGGGGGAAGGATTGTCGAGTTCAATGGCCAAACTATCAGCACAATCCCAACGACTTCGCTACTTATAAATCCAGATGTCCCTGACAACAACTTAAAGAATGGTGTGACAGAGAAGGAAATAAAGCACCCTCACCGTCGCTCAGCCGCAAATACAAAAGTACAAGCAAGAGGCCTTTGAGTTTAAAAACAGTTGCTGACATTTTGTCAATGCAACCTGGCGAAAATATCCCGTGGATTTCACTTCGTGCTACTGCAACCTCTATTAACATGGATGATTTCTACTTCCTCGCATGTCCCCTTCTCATTGATGGCATCCAATGCATGAGAAAGGCTTTACGACAAGATGACAACACCTACCGATTCTCGAAATGTGAAGGCTCGTTCAATGAGTGCGACTATCGCTACATTCTTCGACTCCAATTGCAAGACCACACTGGCCACCTCGACAATGTTGTTGCTTTTGACGAAGCCGCAACTACCCTTCTTGGCGTCTCCGCAAAGGACCTTTGCCTCCTCTCAACCGATCCTGAAAGTGTTCCTGACATATACAACAAAGTCAAAGGACGCCATTTCCTCTTCACACTATCTTTAAAGAGGGATATATTCAACAGTGTTGAATGCCTACTCCCAACTCTTATGCACGCAGAAGAACTTGCGTACGATGAGGCATAAACTACCCTCCTAGAGGCCCTGCAATCAGGTCCTCCCCTCGCCAACCCATTCTAACAGAAACTCTAACCGCTTGTTTCTTGCTCTCACTCATCTCTCCCCCACCTCTCATTCAATACATACTTTCCCGAAATAGCTTCCTGCTAAGATGCCCACCCTCCGCCACACATTTTCAATTCCTTCCCATCGTTCCCCTTTCAATCTTCTTAAACCTTGATTGCCCTTCCTCATCCATTTTTCAGACATGTTTTGTAATCATAGCTATATATTTCCATTGCCCTTCTACTTTCTACTACTTCTCCTAAACGCTTCATCGCCCACTCCTTCCTTCATGACGTTCTGTATATATGTCATTCCACTATGCTTTAATGCATCTTTCTAATATATGAACATTTAGTCACATAGTTTCACCTTTCCTCCTTCATTGTTTGATCTTCTTTACAACACACACATTTTCTAAATGTACATATGAATATGCTATGCTTACTATAAAAAATAATACATAAATTACTTCTTCTCTTTTTGTAAAATACAAAATATGTCTTCACTTTACTCTAGCCAATACATGCAACATGTGGTTGATTTCAAAATAAATGCTTTTTCAATTTGAAATATCCAACACACATTTCTAAGCAACCCATACTAAATACATTTTCGCTTTAAAAATCACTCGCAATATACTTCATGCATTTGACATACCTTTCCTTACTTGCAACAGCTATGCCAACCCCACCAGAAAACAATGTGGAAAGGGAACAAGAACAACGCTACTACGCACTTAATAAAGACATCATCAATGCACGACGTCGCCTCCTCTATTCAAATCGTCCACCAAACCTTCGCTCTCAAACCAACAATACTCCCATTCCTTCACAAAATTCCGTCCTCCCCATACATCCCACCCAAACTTTCCAACTTCCCCTTCCATCTCCACTTCCTAACCGACCCTTTCCAAACGCTTCAACTCCTTCAAATCTTGCCTACCCTTTACATATGCCACCCCATGTTCCTCCCTTTCCACCTGCCCAACAATTTCTCCCCATCCTTCTGCAACATGCACATTTTCGGTTTCGTCAAAGGATCGATGCACTCTGTCCCATCCAAGATTTCTCAATCTATCATGAAGCTTACCCATCCATGAAAAAAAAAAATTCATGGAATAATTTGTTGTACCCATTGTGCTGCCAAACGATCAACGCATCGTTTCTCCTCTACAAATAACATGGACCCAAGTATCCAACCACATGTCCTATCCTGCCTAACTCAAGTTGAAGAGATGCTCATTGCTCGTGTCAATCCCGTTCTTCAAGTCACCCATGCACGTGGTGGCCAATTGAAATATTCCGGTCATACTATTAGCTTTCCACAAGATATCACAAATATTGTCACCTCTCTTCCTCGCATGTTGTCAGAACTAGACATCCTTGTTGTAAAAAAAACTAGCTATGATGAAAAAAACTATGAATTTTTTGTTAGTCGAACACATGTCCATGCAGCTTTGCAATTCAAACTACAAAATGACCCATACTACAAATATTTCCATATTAACCAACTTTCCCTCTCCGCTTTGCCTATTCCACCTACCAACATTTCCAACATGCTACACCATATCAACACAACTTCCATTGCACTCCATGAAGCCATTCCAGAAATTCCTAATTCCGAACTTCCCCACTCATGCCCGTCTGACCTCCACCCATCCTCCTTTGTTTCAACTCTACCAAACTGTCATTCTGAACTTGATGAAATACTCGCCTACATAGATTCGTCCAATTCAACAACCACCCATTCACTCCAATGGCCGACCATTGGCCTCTCCCCAATCAATGAATACAACACAGAGGGCCTACTCTCCATGGCCTTCCCCACCCTCTTCCCCACAGGATCTCCCATGATTAACCAACCAAGAATTGCAAAAGTGGATATGAAAGAATACGCTCTGCATCTAATGCGCTATAATGAAAATCGTTTTGCACAGCATCCTCGCTTCCGATATTACTTGTACAACCTTATCATGCACCATTGCAGCCAAGCAACTGCCTCTGTCTTCATTAAAAGGGACCTTTCAAACACCCTTCCAGCAACAGTCGTTGACCTTCACCACCAGCTCCAGCAAACGCCCCCTTCCACCATTCCAGACCAAATTATGCGTTTCGGGTCATCCTTGCGTGGAATCCGTTCTTTCTGGACCAGGGCTAGAGGAGAACTAACATATATGATCACTCAAATTGGTACCCCTACCATATTCTTCACACTAACTGCAGCTGATACAAAATGGCCTGACTTGCATAATTTGATGCCTTCCAACCCTCCATCCAATTCAAATGAGCACACTCGATGGAGAATCCAAAACATTGTTAGAAACCCGCATCGTGCATCTCAATATATCCATTGCAGATTCACAATATTCCTCGAAGAGGTGCTACTTAAAGGATTCCTTGTAAAGGATTACTGGTGCAGGTATGCATACTATTCCTTCCTTCTCTTATCTTTCATTCCTTTCACTTCCACACATCCAATCTTACTATCTGTCCCCTTCCTTTATAAGGTATGAATGGCAACATCGCGGCTCCGCACATATCCATGGGTTTCTGTGGCTTCCAAATGCACCTGCTATAGACAATCTCGATTGGACCAATGCCACAGATGTCCGCGCGGCTACAGAATATTTTGATAAGTACTGCACTGCTTGGAATCCTCGTCCGGTTCACAGTCGAGCTCCTGGAATAAATCATTCATCTCTACAAGATCCATGCCTCCTTAGCACGCATGAAATATTTGCAAGCAATCAGTTAGAAGACTATGAAAAAGTCCTCAATTCTATTCAAAGGCACACATATTTCCACTCTTCTACATGTTTACGCAAAAGAAATAACACATCAACTTGCCGCTATGGAGCCCCATGGGAGGTTCGCAACACGTCATCTCTTCACATTGATGGTTCTAGCAAAAAGGTGTACTCCCCTGGTAGAAATGATGACAAACTCAACGTGCACAATGCTCAGCTACTTGCAATATGGAGGGCCAACATTGATTTTCAACCAGTTCTCTCACGCCATGCTGTGTTGAACTACATTTCGAAGTATGCAGAAAAATCAGAGGCAAATTCTGAAAGCTACTACCAAATGCTCTCACGCCTCTCACAATGCTCCCCCCCAGATGCTCCTACTATCACTATCGTCTGCAAAGTCCTCACCGAAATTGTTGCTGATCGAGACATTGGTGCACAAGAAACATGCCACATGCTACAAAAACTCCCACTAACAAAGTGTAGTCGTTCTTTTGTCTCCCTCAATGTAAAAAAAAAGTCTTCAAACGTGTATCGCATGAATTAGATGGTCATCCTCCATCAACACCTTTCATTGCCTCCTACATGCAAAGACCACCTGCACTTGAAAGTTTGTCTCTTATTGAAGTTGCACGCTCCTGGTCCTTCTCCACCCATCGAAAAACATCACCATGGAAACAAATATTCCCTCCCATGGTTGTCCGCATTCTTCCTCGTTACACCTCCATTCCATTGAAAGAATCACCATCCTATGTATACTTCTGCTGGAGCAAACTCCTTCTATACTTCCCTTTCCGTAGCCTCCCTAATGATATTGGCATATCCGATGCAGGAATTGTTGCACACTGGGAATAAATTAGACACACATATCAACCTTGGCATGTTTATCGCGAACCATCCACCCCGAACCTTTCCGACTCTATCTGTTCATCCCCAAACAACCCTCCCCATGACCCCACACTTGACATGCATGAATGGCAGTTTCTCTCTCAACTCCACCCAGGTAACAACCTCCTCCTCGATGAGCTTGAAATGCTTGGCCATTGTGAGTTTGACACAAACCATAATTGGGGCCACTCTACAATCCCTCCACACTTACAAGAAACAACGATCCGCTTCATCGACTCCACCCGCTCCTCCACAAGATCCCACCAACTCCTAACTCCATGTGCACATTCCCTTTCCTCCTTGTCCCCAAGCCAAATCATTGCATTCAATATCATCTTCTCGCACTTCCGCAACAACATTGCCAAAAATACACTAAAAATGATAATCCAGGGCACTGCTGGTACCAGCAAGTCGTTCCTAATTGAGTTCTTAAAAAATGCATTCCTTGAAAGCTCCACCATGCAAAAATGCCCCCTTCTACTACTTGCTCCTACCGGTGTTGCAGCATTCCACATTAATGCTTTGATGATCCACTCTGGTCTTCACATCCCTATATCCTCTATGGAGCCTTTAGAGGGTCAATCCCTCCTAAACCTTCAAGAACAACTTCAGCATATTAATTACATTCTAATTGACGAAATGAGCTTCATTGGTCCTAAATTGCTTTCTCAAATTGATGATCGCTTGCGCGAGGCATTCCCATCAAATAGAAACAGCCCATTTGGTGGACGTTCTATAATCCTTGTGGGTGACCTTGGCCAACTACCCCCTGTAAAAGACACGCCAATGTATGTAGGCAATTCTCGTGGCACTGCACTTTGGCAAAGCTTCACTACTGTGGTTACGCTTGCAACAGTTTTTCGGCAACAAGGAACAAGTCCTACACAAATTTCCTTCCGCTAACTCCTCTCCAACCTTCGCAATGCAACACCCACTGTTGCTGATTGGAATCTTTTTATGACACGTTCAAAAACAAATATTCCTGAAGCCGAAGTCCAATCATTCTCCACTTCAATGCATCTTTATTCAACAAATGAAGCTGTTGACTTGCACAATAAATCAATGTTAAAATTATTAAATCAACCAGTTGCACATTGTTATGCTGCCGAAAAGAGGCAACTAGAAACTAGTCAACCAAAAAATGATCAATTATCAAAGAAAATACTCCTTTGCATTGACCAACGTGTTATTCTCAGAAGCAATCTGTGGGTTGGCGCTGGTCTTATTAACGGTTCGCTCGGAATTGTTCGTGCAATCGTATATACACCAAGTTGTACACCACCAGAACTACCATCCTTTGTTGTAGTTGCCTTCCCTCACTACACTGGTCCACCATGGGATCCTTCGAATCCTACATTTGTGCCAATCCCCCCCATCACAAGGGGTTCGCGCACACAAATCCCTCTCGGAATGGCATGGGGCTTAAAAATCCATAAATTGCAAGGCATGACACTAGATAAAGCAACAATCAACATCGGCAACATTGACCGGCAAGGGCTCACTTTCACAGCTATTTCAAGAGTTCGCTCGCTAAATGGTCTCTGCATCTCCCCTGCCTTCTCCTACTCACGCTATTCACGTATGCAGGACAACCCTTACGTCATGCGCAGGAAACAAGAAGAGGCACACCTTGCATCCAAATCTATTATTCACACTCCTTGAAAAACTCCTATTATTGGTACCTTCTGTTCGCTTGCATTCCACTTTTACTTCTTTCTTCTTGTTCCTCATAATAAGACCTTGCAAATTTCCTACTTCATTTACATTTTCACTTTCCAATATCATTTCAACTCATATTTGTTCCTACTATTTATTTCTTATTATGCTTTTCATTATTAGTGTCAAATTTTTACATGTTCACTTATATGCTTTTCCTTCCCTTGCAGCAACTATGGATCGCAACTACCTTTCTCAACTCAACAAGTTCTATGAAGAAATCACTCAACAGGAGAATGCACTCCTCATTCTACAACAATGCTTCTTAGTTCCACCTACTCTACCACTATACCGTTTGCGCCCAACATTGCAACTACTCCATAAGATCAAAATATTCATTCGTCGCCTCATTCATGTGCATGAAAGAGATGCACACAGGCAACTTCGAGCATACTATCTCAGTCGCGTCCCAAGTTTGGACGTCAATTGGTGTTGTCACTGTCGGGCAACCCCTTGTATTTACAACTAGATTTCAACCAAACACCTTTCATGCATGATCAGTCTACTATGCTAACACTTGTTCCTCCTTTCTATTCCAAAGCAATTTTCTTCTATATTTAACAATATCACTCTTACTGTTTTTGCTTGTACCATGATGTAAAACTGCCTACTATTGCGAGTTTTAATAACATGTAAAACCTTTTTACCATTACATTACTTCAAATCAAGTCAATGATGCCTTCGCAATAATCTATACGATGCACAAGAATACCCCCTCAATGTGCTATGCTATCACTTGCTCCTCCTTTTTGTTCCAAATTGATTCTTTTCTATATTTAACAATATCACTCTTACTCATTTTGCTTCTACCATGATGTCAAATTGCCTACTACTACGACTTTCAAAAACATGTACAACCTCTTTACCATTACATTACTTCTATACAGGTCAATGATGCCCTCGCAAAAAAAATTATACAATGGACAAGAAATCTATGGTCTACTATATTGTATACTATCTATTTTCATCATATCAATTATGCCTACATAATTAAATCTCAAAAATTACTTCCTTTATATGCTCTCATTTTATACGATTATAAATCGATTCACAACCAAACCTATTCTTCATTTTCAATTAGTTTGCTTCTAATTTAAATTACATTCGTGCAAATATCAGTAAATTACTTCTACTATTATTAACACATAATGATTTAACATAATAACCACAAAGTCATAAAATGTAACTCATCGAGATGAAATTACCTACCTTCTTTCCACCTTCAACTTGAGCAAACAACATATTTTATTTTCATAGTTTTAAATCTAAATATTCATGTAATCAATCAATGGCAGATTTTACCCCTCATAAATTCACATTCATCATGTTCCCTAACATGTACCACAAAATGATT